>OY744539.1:19463778-19533778 GCA_963556195.1 Sepiola atlantica
GGATTCTTATGTTTGAAAAAAACTTCCATTTAAAATGATTTACTTATCCCTAATTTGACTATGTATCACTTTGACCCTTTAACTCTATATGCTATTTGACTCTTTTTTCTTAATTTATATGTCCTGTATCACTCGCTCTCTCCCTCTATCTGTTGCTCACCCTTTCTCTCTCTCCCTCTTTCTCTATTTGTATCTCTTTCTCTCTCTCTCTCTCTCTCTCTCTCTCTCTCTCTGTATCTCTCTCTTTCTCTAATTATTAAAAGTCGAAGGTAATAAAGAAAGGAAAGACTAAAACGATCAAAATAGTCCATAAGAAACGAAGGGGAATATAACCACAATCAGTAATACTATTAACCCCTACTCGGAGCGAGAAAGAAAGAAGATAGGGAAATACAGAGAGATATCTAACGAACAGAATGAGATACGAGCTGAGTTGGTTCATTAGGATTTTACTTATATTAAAATCATATTGAACCAATGAAGCTCGGCTATATTCTAATTAAACTCTCCCTATCACCACCAGTACCTTCATTAACGAAGGCAGGGTTACTTCAAAGGCACGCCTTGCTTCATATGTCGTGATTTGAATGTACAGTACTGAACGAACACAGCATGGAAGGGTAACCGTACCATCGAAACCGGAATTTGATGACGCGAAATAAAGACGATTTTGATTTTTATTACTTGATTTTTCGGATTATCATTTTCATCTTGAATGATATTCGCCGACATTCTTCAGGTGGGTTTCGTCTAACTCGGGAATGTTTATGTCGAACTCAGGAATCTATACGGAATTCCGAACGGAGAGGAGTTCGGCAATTTACGAATGAAAATAATATCCGGAGAGGGAGTAATAACACCAACAAATCCGATTAGTTAGCTCGCTAGACTAAACACTACTTAGATATAATGAAATCGCAAACAATAAATCCGATTAGTTAGCTCGCTAGAGTAAACACTACTTAGATATAATGAAATCGCAAACAATAAATCCACGCACAGAGAACAATCTATCCGTGGATTAAATAAAAAGTGCAGTTCGAAATTCCGTATAGATTCCCAATTTAGACATAAAGATTCCCGAGTTCGACAATATGCACGTAAATAAAGTTGGAGGTTACATCGTCCAAAACGTTATGAGAATAACATTCAAGATGAGAATAGTCGTCCTTACTATCCAACTAATACAACTTATCAATCGTCATTTTAAAAATTCCAAAACATAATTTTGACTTGAGCACATGATTCGTCGACCAATTGTACTGCGACGAGAAAGATATTCTAGGATTAAAACGGTGGTGCCGGGTAGGCACACTATGATGTACGTCGCAGATAATAGCCGGTTTACCTCTTGAGAGGCACCTCGAATGTAGAATTTCGGATCCCTTCTTCATGGGTGTCCCTAACTACATATCTAAAAATAAGATACTTTTACAAGATGCGAACTATATTTACTTGATAGATTATTGCTTAGGTAAGAATAAGACACTCGTTTCATTTTCTCTTTAATTTATTAATCAAACTTGGGTCGATTTAAGTGCGAGTACCTCCTCGACGTAACGGTTGCCGGCGATGATGGCCTGGAACCCGGCTACAGAGGGAAAGCCGCGAAATACGACTTCCCTCTCTGATGCTGAGCGTTTGTCCAAGTTATCTAGTGATGGTTCTCACGTATCGTGGCCTGTTACACCTCATAAGTGAGTCTTTTTGAGGTCGCTACGATTTGGATCGCGGGATTGAGGCGACTTAGCCGTCATGGTGGTGATCGGGACTCCTAAGTGCTACGACACGTATATACGGAGCACGTAGACACCCGATTATAAGGCAATGGCAACCCATGGTCGAGACACAAGGTTAAGTCCCTTTCTGAAATCGTCTCACGGTCTTCTTCTGTCGATTTTACTCGATGAACCAGCCGTTGCTTTTAATGAGTGTTGTTCTTATCAAGCAAGTTCGACTTGTGCATCCTCATGAAGATCGTGTCTCAGGAGTATCTGGTCTGCATGAAGTCCTCCTTGTTGGTCGCAGCTAGAAATTTACCTGCAGGATTGCATATTTTACTTCCGACAAAGCTCAGCAGTTGCATGCTAAAACACAAAGGAATGGCGCAGAAGCAACATTTCGATTTTCACTTTATTTATTTGATGTTCCGCGCCTGACACGTTGTCGTTTGACTCATTCAGAGGCAGAGACGACCAGAAGACGACGGATCCTGATATCGACTCTTCCCTGGTGTTCACCACACCCCTGTTAGCCGGGTAGCCTTGAGACTACCACATTTCCACCGTCCCTACTATTGGTTGGACTTTAGGAAGTTGCCTTTCATGATAGGCCCGATCAGTTCTCGGAGCCATACATAGGCATTTGTCGCTGTCTGCACACTTGTGATCGTAAAGGCTCTGATGATCAATGGCTGTAGATACTCCTTCATGTTGCTGATGGAGATGTTGGTATCTTGTTTCACCATGCCCAGCACAAAGAAGTTAGGTGCATTTTATTCAGACGAAATAGGATGCAAGATGTCAGATGGGGTGTCGCCGGCGATGTTCTCGGAGACCCAGGTCTGAGTTTTTGGACTGGTATCACAGGGCTCTGAATTCTGCTGTCACGTGTCCGGCCTACCTGCTGCTACCTGGTTGATCCAGGCTTTAACTACTTCGTTTAGAACGCAGATAAACAATCGGTGTTCGAAACGAAGTGATGTTACCTTCAGAGGCATACTCCAGAGTGTTGGACAGCGTATCATGCGTATTTCTCTCTGATGTCGCCTCGTAGTTGAGTCCTAAATATTTTAATTCCTTTCTGACCTTTTCCACAATCCAGTTGCTGACGCCGCGCGAACCGGCAACGTAAGAACAGATAATGTGCATAAAATCAGCAGTTAGTAATTGCGAACAAATAACATCCGCAGATATAAATGATGATGTTCATATCCAATATAGACCTTATTCATTCCATATGTATTACTTTAACTTTGACTATTATTATTACTAATACGATTATTATTACTATTATCATTATTATCTACATTATAAGTTTTCTTCTTAATCATTATTACTATTATCTTATTATTGATATTATTAATATCATTATTAATATTAAGATAATTATCATTAAATTGTTAATATAATTATTATTCCTATTATTTATAATTATTATTACTGATTTTATTTCTATAGTCATTGTATATATTGATATAATTACCATTGTAACTACTAAAACAGTTATGATTATTTGTATAATTATTATTACCTTGATTAAGATTGTTATTATTAGTAGTAGTATTAGAAGTAGTAGTAGCAGTAGTAGTATTTATATAAACTAACGATGGAACTAACATAGTATATATTTTATTGTTCTCTGTTATAAGCTTTTTACATTTTTAAAAATATGTTTGTGAATAAAGTAAATTATTTTGATGTTTTCACTCAATTTTCTGTTCATGTCCTGAGTATAAAGCGCTGAAGAAAGCATATTGTGAAGCATATATATATATATATATATATATATATATATATATATATATATATATATATATATATATATATATATATATATATATATATATATATATGTTAAAAATAAGAATATTAAATATAATTTCTATTTGTCTTCTTCCGGGTTCGATAAAATTATTCCAATGAAGAAAATTACATTCTAAGGTGAGCACTCTCCCGCGAGTCAAGTAAACAGCGTAACTAATCCAAAAAGAAACTCTTTCCTCGATAAGAAAGCCACACTAAAGTCGTTGAATATCTACTTATTCAAACGACGTTTTCAGAACGGATGTTGAATGTCTACGTTAACAAGGAAAAACGTCATCATATATTGACAGATATGTGACATCAACTAAATGCACACCGGATGTTACTTGTCTTGGTCAAATTAGTTATGTGTATAACTGAAATTATAAGTCTGGGTCACAGAGACAGGATGCGTACATTTAGGTCAAAGCCTCCAGACACCTACCCATCCAAAATTGCTATTTAATCGTTTGCCTTAAGCATATAAACCAAATTCACATATCTAGCACTATCAAATAATTTAGAAGATTTATGAAATTAATAATTACGAAGTTGTTTAAATATTTAAAATTAAATAATTCAATAGTTGAATTTAAATTTAATTTTTTCAAATTAAGAAGTTGTTCAAATATTTAGAATTTATCAGAGGCCGTGATGATTGCCACAGCACCTAAACGTTTAAATTTAATCAACTCTAGAAATGAATTAGTTTCCAAATGTCGCTATAGGAGGAAACTCAAGTATGCACAATTGAGCCCACCACAAACCCACCGTAGCTGATTGAGTGAGTGTCGGGACCGGGGGTGTCCAGTTTTGGAAATGTGTTTGTAAAATCCTTCCCGCCTAAAAGGTTTAGACATTAAAAATGCCTAAATATCTCTTTAAATTTTTTTAAGTTGCCAAAGTCTGAATTTTTAACTTTTTAAATTGATAAATTCTAAATATCTTTAACAACTTCTTTTAAGAACAACTATTTATGCTTGAAAGTGTGTGTGTGTGTATGTGTGTATATCTGTGTTATGGTTATATGCATGTATGTGTGTGGTTGCATGTGTAGTTGTATATATATGTATATATATCTATATATATAAAAATGTAAAGTTGGTTTGTTCGTTTCCCATGGAAATATACTTCCACTATACCATTACCACTGAATTTTTTTTATAGCAAATCCTTACATCCAAGCTATGTTTTTATGTTATTAACATAATTTTTACTTTACACATAAAAAACACTTTTTATTACAATTCGTTCCTACTAAGTTGCACTTCCGGTTTACAATCCGTTTCTGCGAACCTGCATGTCCAACTTCACTTCCGGATTGACCTTCCTCCTCCCGCTGTCACGTATCTACTTCATACGTAAAAAGTGTTTTCCTTATTCGTTGTTTGTTTCCCTAAACAAACGTTTACACTAATACTTACCTAACAAACGTGCGTTAATTTCATTTCCTCTCTACTTCGATGTTTTTAAAACCTGCTTCATTCCTCATTTTCTTCCATTTAATCATGCTTCATCTCTAAAAAAAAACAACACTACTTGCATTTCTTACACAACCCTTACTCGCGCGTTATAATTGATTGTTTATTTTAAAACCAGTTACCTTTATAAAATTATTCATTCCTACTGTTTCATTTTTACAGGTAGGATTTAATACATAACCCACGTGCTTTAATTTCATTTCGCATTTACTCATGTTTTAGACTTTAACCATCCTTCAGGTACGATTTAATACTTAACAGACGTGCTTTAATTTCATTTCGTATCTACTTCGTTGTTTTTTAAACCTGCCTTCTTCCTCATTTTCTTACTTTTAACATGCTTCATCTATAAAAAAAACATACTTGCATTTCTTCGACAACCCTGAAGCGGGTTATAATTGATTGTTTTTTTTAATCCATTTACCTTTATAAAATTATTCTTTCCTACTGTTACATTTATACAGGTAAAATTTAATACGTAACTAACAAACATCCCCCCCCCCGAAGATCAAACTTAGGTCGTCATACTCGCCGTGCAGAAACAAGGCGTCGATTACTTGCAAATCAAACTCATGAACAACTGGCATCTGCAAACCAACAAGCTAGACAAAGGATGATTCAAGTACGTGCGAATGAATCAGCACAGCGACGTGCAGCCAGACTTGAAGAGGAACGGTTGCGAGTACAACAATCCCGTCAGGCATCTTCAGATCTGCTTCGTTCACAGCGTAACGAACGCGAGAGGCTGAGACTAGCAGATCGGCGTCAAACAAGGCTCCATGCTCAACAATCCCTGGATTGGGATCGCCTAGCATTTCATTACAACCCTCATGAGCATTATAGTTTAAGCCACCATGTTCACATAAGCACTATGACTGAAGTGTGTCCCTATTGCAAAGCTCTGAAATTTAAGGGAGAAACTAAAGGATTGTGTTGTGCCGCAGGGAAAATTAAACTACCTCAACTGGCAGATTCACCAGAACCATTAAAAACTTAGCTTGCTGGTAATACGGCTGAATCAAAGCATTTTTTATCAAACATCAGGAACTACAACTCATGCTTCCAAATGACGTCGTTCGCTGCAGAAACTATTACAGCTCAATTCATGCCAACTTTTAAAGTAAAAGGACAAATTTACCATAAAGTTGAATCTCTGCTTCCATATCCAGATGCTCAACATAAATTTCTACAAATGTATTTTATCGGTGATAACAATGATGAACTGAATGCACGCTGTGGAATTTAAACCAGTATAAAAAGGTCCATTGTTTCCCAACTGCAAGATATGCTCCATAATAAAACAATTTAGTTCTTTTATTCAAAACTGCCATTGAAATGATGCCATCTGATACACACAAAATTATTATTCATGCTGACAAAACGCCTGCTGGAGAACATGTGCGAAGATTCAATACTCCAAGTATAGATGAAGTGGCAATTGTTATAGTTGGAGATCAATTTCAACCTAGGGATATTGTTCTTCATAGGAGGAATGACCAATTAACAAACATTGCTGCAACTCATCGATGCTACGATGCCCTGCAATATCCACTCCTTTTTTGGGATGGTGCTGATGGATATCATTTCAATGTTACCATGATAAATCCAGTTAGTGGCGAAGAAACGGATAAGAAATGCAGCGCAATGAATTATTTCTCATACCGAATTATGATTCGAGAGAACGAAAACAATCACATTCTGAAATGCCGCCAATTGTTCAACCAATACATTGTAGACATGTATGCAAAAATTGAAACTGAACGTCTGCTATTCATCCGTTTGAATCAGTCCAAACTTCGTTCTGAAGAATATGTTCATTTGCGAGATACAGTTGTAAATGATGGTAATACAACTAATGTTGGAAGACTAACAATTTTACCATCTTCATATTTAGGCAGTCCACGTCATATGCATGAGTACACTCAAGATGCATTTGCATATGTTCGTCTCTATGGGCGTCCTGACCTCTTCATTACTTTTACATGCAACCCAGCTTGGAATGATATAAAACAACTTTTACTTCCTGGCCAATCATCAGTAGATAGACATGATATTACAGCGCGTGTATTCAGACAAAAGCTTAAATCGCTAATAAATTTCATTGTAAAACATAAAGTATTTGGTTCTGTGTGCTGCTGGATGTATTCAGTGGAATGGCAAAAGAGAGGATTGCCACACTCCCATATCCTAATCTGGCTCTACAACAAAATCAGTCCAAACGAAATCGACAATGTAATATCTGCTGAATTACCTGATGCTGACATTGACAAGGATTTGCATGAAATTGTAATTAAACATATGATACACGGACCTTGCGGTATAATTAATCCAAATTCACCATGCATGCTTGATGGAAAATGCTCAAAGCGATATCCCCGAACATTACTACCCAACACAGTTACCGGAAATGATGGATACCCTTTATACAAAAGAAGGTCGGTAGAAGATGGCGGTAAATTAGCAACTTTACAAATGCGAAATGGCAATATAGAAGTTGATAAACGATGGGTTGTCCCATATTCACCTTTGCTATCAAAAACCTACAAATCACACATCAATGTGGAATACTGTAACTCTGTTAAGTCCATCAAATACATTTGTAAGTATGTGAATAAAGGCAGCGATATGGCAGTTTTTGCCGTGCAAACACGTAGAAATGATCTGAATGAAAGCCTACATATTGATGAAATTACACAGTATCAAGATGGAAGATACATAAGCAGCAATGAAGCCGTATGGCGAATTCTTTCTTTTCCCATACATGAACGAAGTCCGGCTATTGTGCACTTAGCGGTACATCTAGAAAATGGACAACGTGTTTATGTTACAGCTTCGAATGTGGAACAAATAGCTTTGAATCCACCGGCTACAACATTGACGGCTTTCTTCATGTTATGTCAAACTGACACATTTGCAAAATCACTCCTCTATTCGGAAGTGCCTCAGTATTACACATGGAATAGGAGTAAACATTCATTTGAACAACGCAAACGAGGACAGCAAGTTGAAGGACAACCTGGAATATTCAAAGAAAACACAATAGGCAGACTGTATACTATCCATCCCAAACAAGATGAATGTTGTTGGTAAATGTGCATGGTCCAACATCATTCCAACAATTCAAAATTGTCAATAGCATTACACATGCCACTTTTCGCAGTGCATGTCAAGCTCTGAATTTATTGGAAAATGACAGACACTGGTATGAATGCATTAATGATGCGTGCAACACATCCCATCCTAATAATATTCGTGCATTGTTTGCAATCATCTTGACCAATTGCTCCCCTTCATCTCCAATAGAGTTATGGGAGAAATATAAATCACACATGGCCGAAGACATTTTCCATCAAATACGCGATGAAAATACAAATACCTACCTGGATTTTACATCAGAAATCTATAATGAGGCATTGATAAGAATTGAAAATTTGTGCTTAGAAATTGCAAACAAAGTTCTCAATCAATTAGGAATTACCTCGCCGACACGACCTGCTGCTGCTTTGTTTGATGTAGAATTACATAGGGAACAAAATTACAACACAGATGATATTTTGTTGTATGTGCAAGAAAATATTCACAAACTAACACCTGAGCAAAAAGCCATTTACAACAAAATAATGCAGACTGTAAATAATGGAGTGGGAAATATATTTTTCTTAGATGCGCCAGGAGGAACTGGTAAAACCTTCTTAATTAAATTTATTTTGGCAGCCATTCGATCACAAAACGGCATAGCCTTAGCTCTTGCATCTTCAGGAATAGCTGCAACATTGCTACCAGGTGGACGAACTGCTCATTCAGCTTTGAAACTACCTTTAAACATGCAATTTATTGAAACTCCCATGTGCAATATTTCCAAAACATCAGGTATGGGAAAGGTATTACAAAACTGTAAACTTATTGTTTGGGATGAATGCACAATGGCACACAAAAAATCACTGGAGGCTCTTGATCGGTCATTGCAAGATTTGCGTGGAAATGGTAGATTATTTGGGAATGCAGTGATATTGCTAGCTAGAGATTTCAGGCAAACATTACCTATAATTCCTCGATCAACACCAGCAGATGAAATAAATGCTTGCCTCAAATACTCCACTTTTTGGCGACATGTTAAGACATTAAATTTGACTATAAATATGCGTGTCCAGCAGCAAAATAATCTATCACCAGAATTCTTTTCAAAACAATTGTTGGAAATTGGGAATGGAAAAGTGCCGGCTAATCTCACTTCAGGGCGAATTTCATTGCCACACAACTTCTGTAATTTAGTTACATCATAAGACGAATTAATTACAAAAGTATTCCCGGACATCCACATTCATTTTAAGAATCACAGTTGGCTGAGTGAACGAGCCATTCTTGCACCGAAGAACAAAGATGTCCACGAACTCAACAATAATATTCAGTTGAACATTCATGGTGAGTTAGTCACATACAAGTCAGTCGACACTGTTGTTGAAGCAGATGAAGCAGTCAATTATCCCTCAGAGTTTTTGAATTCGCTAGATTTGCCAGGGATTCCACCACATGTACTGCAATTTAAAATTGGTGTACCAATTATCATGCTGCGAAATATTAACCAGCCTAAGCTTTGTAATGGCACACGTCTTTCAGTAAAAAAATTAATGGCCAACATCATTGAAGCAACAATTCTTACAGGGCCTTTTAAACGTGAAGATGTCCTAATTCCGCGCATTCTCATGATTCCAACAGATTTGCCCTTTCAATTTAAGAGATTACAATTCCCAATTCGATTGGCATTTGCTATCACAATCAACAAAGCACAGGGACAATCTTTACAATTTTGTGGCTTATATTTACATACTGATTGCTTCTCACATGGGCAATTATACGTTGCATGTTCTAGAGTCGGCAAACCGGACAATCTCTCCATCTACACTGACACGGGAACCACTAAGAATATTGTGTATCCACAAGTATTGGAAAATTAAACCATTCATATTAAATGGCAACTTATGGAACTGGATCAAAATGAACTCCAAAAGGCCACCTCCTCATTTCAGCTAACAGCCACAGCAACGCGTGGCCGGGTACAGCTAGTATATATATATATATATATATATATATATATATATATGTATATATATATATGTATATATATGTACATATATGTGTATATGTGTGTGTGTTTATGTATTTACTTGTGCAGGCGCGTGTATTTTTTGTATTGAAATTATTTTATACATTGAAACTATATTTTATATATTTAATGTATATTTATGCGCACGTATGTATTTCGAATATATCCTTGCTTGAAAGTGGATCTGTGTGTGTATCCATGTTTAGATGTGTATGTATATTTATGTGTTTATGTATTTGTACTTGTGTATCTATTAAATTTGTTCACATGTGTGTATTTTTCATATATAGATAAGATATTTATACCTAAATAGGTTTTTAAAACTTGGAATGTTGAATAGAGTTGAAAGGAATCCAAGATAAGTAGGTAATAAAACAAAGAAAAAAGGGGAAAGTAGGCCATAAAAAGAATAAAAAAGATAGGAACTAACTGTAAGAGTCAACAAGTAAAATAGGTAATCCGATACTAATTCATAAGAAATAGAAAATAACCAATCCCAAACAAAGATTTATTTACAGGAGAAAGGTCTCGAAATCCATCCAACTTCTCTGGAATCCTTGGTCTGATGAGATTGACTTTCTGTGAAAAGTGCAACCGAAACATGTATGCACATATGTAACCAATAATGTTTGTATAAATACAAATGTATACTTATATATATATATATATATATATATATATATATATATATATATATATATACAATGAACAGTGATAAACAAATAAATCAAAAGATGTATAACTGTATTTACTGTATTTTCGAAAATTCAATCTTAACAATGTATATATATATATATATATATATATATATATATATATATATATATATATATATATATATATATATATATATATTAGGGTAGGTCGATTTTACACTTTTTTAAAAATATTAATTACGTACCGAAAGTTGTATATAGCCCTATTAAATACTCATGCAAAAAATTAGATCAAAAACTTCAGCGGTTTTTTTAGCGTTTGGTATCAAAGATCGTAGCCAAGAATATACTGAAAATTCCTCGTTTTTGCAAGATTTGCTTGTCCTTTTATTTTATAAAAATGATATTAATTAAAGAAATCTTCAAATTGAAAATTTGCCCCCCCCTCTCATTTTCAGTATCTGCTTTTGTAAACTACCTTTTAACGTTATGAATTAAACAGTAATATTTGAATACCTAAAAAATGATTTTTTTCTGTTATAAGTGAAAATATAACAAGCAAAGAAATAAGGAAAAACCTAACACTATTTTAATGGAGCTTAATATTGAGAGTCAAATTGCTCTATATAAGACCCCTTAGACAAAAATGCTGGTCTCAATTTCTGACTCAAAACTTTGGCTGTAATGTGTTGATGCCTTGCTTCAAAACCATATACAGTTTGTGAAGCTTCTGTTATTAACTTAACTGCCCGTTCCACGCCCTGAGAATGCCAAAAATGCAGTATAATTTTAAATCTATTAATTGTGTCCAATGTGTGGCATTAAAATTAATAGGTGGTATTCTTTTTAATCTTTTTCTGGTTGACTCCTCACTCCTGAAAGAACAAATTAATTAATTGAATTATTAAAAAATTCCAATCTGTACTGCTTTAATAATTATGGTGAAATTAGATAAAATCTTTAAAAATCATTCTATAAATTGGAATAAATAATTGAGTCAGAGATATATGAATAAATATTACTTACCTAATGGCCAAAATTCTTTTTAAAGCTTCTTCTCTTACTTCAATCTCCTCAGATTTAACCATGGAATATAGAAAGTTTTCAGGCAGTAAACAAAATGTATTACCTTGTATATTTCTAAATGTGATATCTTGGATTTCCTGAGGCTGCTCCTTAATCCTCTGGATCATATTAAAAATGTGCACTTGCTGATTGTGGAATTTACTATTTCTTTTAATTTCAAACCAAGAAGTGGCATACACATTTACAATAAAATTTACTACATAGTGTAGTTTTGTTGTGTGCCTTTGTGGGTATGCACCACGAGTCCATAAACACATGAGCCTGATGGCCAAAGTTAACCATCTTGCTTGGTTTAAAGGACCAATTTTCCAGGAGGTATATCTAGAGTCAACCTTACCTCTAGAAATACCTACTGTGTATTCATAAAGGAGTCTTTGGTCAGAACTAAGATCATGTATTTCATCAATTTTAAAAATTGACTCTAGAGGATTGCTAATAGTGGAAAATGATATTTGGGGTAAATCATGGCAATCATTTGAGTATAATTTCCCCAGAGGGCCACTGAATGTTGTAGGGCCCTTTGCGCAACCATCTATGTTTTTAAAAAGGGCTCTGAAAGGTAGTTCATTATGATGCAAAGAGCAACCAATTGTGTGAAGATTTTTAAAAAGGTTTTTTTTCTAAAATTGCAAACATTCCACCTTCGCAACCTGTGTTGGTATTAGTGTTGTCAACAAGTATAGCCTTGATACTGTTCTCACTGTGGAATTCATGCAAAACATCCACCACTTGATCTGCATGAACAGCACCTGTTGCACCACTATTAGGAAGAACTCTGTGACAGATATTTACTTTCACATGGTGTTTCTTTTGTAAAAGTTAAATGGTGTTCTGGTCCCTTAGTTTTTTTCATAATTCTCTGTCTATTTTCATCCACAATTTCCTTATACATCAATGTGTCCTTATCCATTCTCCCATCAACTCCAATACATATAATATTTTAGGTGGGGTAAAAAACCCTGGCTGAAATAGTTTTATTTGTCTACCTCCAACAAGGTAAGATGTGACACAAGGTCAGGAAAGTGGGATTAGATAAGCCTGCGCTATAGAGGTGAGCACTCTGGCCATTAAAAAATTGACTGGGCAGCCCCGTCGGCATTCCCCCATTCCCCTGTAGGGGCGTCTCAGACAGTTAGCAATAAACTTACTCCTCCCCAAAGAGGGTAGGCAAAGCCTGGGAGGGTGCACCTCCTAGAATTGCACAGGACGGACAAGCCACAATAGACGGGCGTAAATCCAGACCCAAAGGCCCGGACGATACCGATTTATTTGGTGGGGTAAAAACCCCTGGCTGAACTAGATTTTATTTATCTACCTCCAACAAGGTAAGATTGACACAAGGTCAGGAAAGTGGGATGAGAAAGCCAGTGCTCGAGAGGTGAGCACTCTGGCAATTTAAAAATTGCCTGGGCAGCTGCGTCGACATTCCCCGGTAGGGCCGCCTCAGACAGTAAGCAATAAACTTACTCCTCCCCAAAGAGGGAAGGCAAAACCTGGGAGGTGCACCTCCTAGAACTGCACAGGACGGACAAGCCCCAATAGACAGGCGTGAAACCAGACCCAAAGACCCGGACGATACCGGTTTATTTGGTGGGGTAAAAAACCCTGGCTGAACTAGTTTTTATTTATCTAACTCCCACAAGGTAAGGTGTGACAAAAGGTCGGGAATATGGGATTAGATAAGCCAGCGCTCGACAATTCAATATATATTTGTGATAACAGAATCAACACGTGAATTCAAATTCGCTCGTTGAATTTTCAACCGGTGAATACCATAAAAAATATCCAATAAATAAAACGCCTATGTAAATAAATAATTATTTATATATAAAATTAAATATTATAGTGTTATATTCCTTTTTAATTTGAATATGTACATTTAATTTCTTAAGAAAAGGAATAATAAACTTTAAAATATTTATTATTAAGTAATGTATTACTTTTTTTTGTTAAAACCCGGGTTTAATTTTAGGCGACACATCTGCCGGTGAAATCTAGGCTGTGAGAAAAAATCTCGATTTATTTGATCTTAAAGTTGCAATGCTCAAATAAATACAAAGTTTTGAAGAAAAATATTTCTTGTGGTAACTTTTGACATTATTTGGCAACTTTCTTCGAGTGCGATAATTTACAGTTTCAAATTCGACCTTCCCTAATATATATATATATATATATACGCTGCGGGAAGTAAACCCAAGTCTACTTTATACTAATCCTCAATTATAATAATACATGGAACTTACGAGAGACCTAATATATATATATATATATATATATATATATATATATATATATATATATATATATATATATATATATATATATATTAGGTCTCTCGTAAGTTCCATGTATTATTGAGGATTAGTATAAAGTAGACCATGGGTTTACTTCCCGCAACCTCTTGACTGCTTCCTATGCATTTATACTTTGATGAGCGACGTTTCTATCAAAGGTGGAAGATTTGCTGTTTTGGGGTTGTGTTGAATTGTGTTGAATAGGTGGTAGTTGTAGATTTTCAATCCTATTTTTTATTATTATTCATCATTTAACCGTTACTCTATTCGTCTCATTAATATTTATCCTCTAGTAGTGTTTGGCTTTGAAAAGTGAGGTGCTTTACTAATAAGTAAAATGAAAATCTGTATCTTTCAACTTCACCCTGTGATCAGTTGAAACAGTAAGTCTATTATTTTGCATGTTTTTATTTTAGTATTGTGACTCAGATGTGTTTACATTCAAATCCGATCAAATGTTATGGCTTTCAGTTTTTATACTTACCTCTGCTTTTTGCTGTACTGTTTTTTTCGAGTCATTTTTTTAAGATGTAGTCGTTTGCATAGCTCCCGGCAGACTATCTTCCGAACCCAGTCATGTCTATCTGTATATACTTCTTGGATCATCTCGTTGCATTCACTTATCATGCGGTTTACCGTTTCGTCTTTTTTACACAGAGTCTACATTTGCTGTCTTTTTGTCTTGACTTTTATTAAATTTGTTCTGATTCGTGTTTTTTTTCATGTGCGGCTGTTAGTAAGGATTCCATGTCTATTTTCATGTTTCCTTTTCGAAGCCGTGTCTATAGTTTCTGGTACAAAAATGATTGATCATTTAGTTGACACTACTTTTGTTTTCACTCTCACGGGTACAATTCTAAAGAACCAACAATGTTCTGTATGTAGCCTCCCCCTGTACATCAAAGAAAACAGCATAGAAAATTGGCATTATCAGAAATCATCTCTTTTTAACCGAACCTGATATTTTAATAATAGTCTCCGTTAACGGCCGGTTACGACGTGTCATCGGTGTACAGTTATTATATCATGGCAATTATCCTTGTCACAACGATTATATCATTACAATTATGTCTGTCACTAAAAGCAATCGTCTGGTTTAATTGACATTTTTGGCGATGTAGTGATCGATGATATCTTTCTCTAGGTATAAATAATTGCCGTAATTATAATACGTGATATAGATTTAAATGATACTAGACGTGCATGTGACCCGTTGGATCACAACCGCTACCTCTGTTTATTCTACGTTGATTTCATTCGAAAATTCATAAACTGTGACATATCTCTTAATAATTTCTTCTTGTATTGCTAAAATATAAGCCGCTTTAATTCTATAGTATCTTTATTATGACCACTATTATTATTTTTCTTTTATGGAAATCGCTCCAGACAAGGCATGAAGCCACTTGATGTAAAATGTTAACACGAACGAACTATGATTATCGCAATGGCAGAAGATGCCTATTGGCCTTAGTCTGGTAGGTAGGAGGAATACAGTAAGCAGAAAAGGAGTTTCACAAAGCTATAGGTAGGAGGAAAACAGTAAGCAGGAAGAGAGTGGCACAAGCCTGCAGTTCTAGGAAATAAGCTACTGGAATATACAACTGTATTACAATGAAATATAAAAACAGAGAATTGATGGAGACCACTAGATTAACGAGTCAAACGAGCTGGAATAGATCCCACAATTCTGAAGAAGACATGCCATAATAGCATGTATAGAAAAGATTGAGATCAGCAAAATGTAATACTGTTATTATTAGTAGTAGTAGTACTAGTACTAGTAGTAGTAGTAGTAGTAGCAGTTGCTGTAGTAGCTTATTATATGCAAGTATTATTATTATTAGTTGTTATTCTTATGTCAAAGGAAGACACTTATCATTTCGTTAACTAATTTACCTGCGTATGTGTACAGACATACGTAGATGAATAAGAATACGACGCTGAAAAGAAAACTCACTCCCTATAAATGCTCACAGAACACTAAGAAATATTAGACAGTGATTGCATCAAACCAGAATGGGTGAGACGAGAGAAATACTTAGATCGTTACAAAGGAGATGAGTGACTAGTTCAGTTGATTATAAATTACGTTTAATTAGGTAATTTAAACAGATTAGTTTTAAAACAAAACTCAATCCCAGAACTAAGTAATAGTTTCGCATGTATTTTGCGTTATTTAAATATATAGGAAAAAAGGTGTATGCTTAACTAACATTTAATACTAGTGTACGCCCCCCCCCTCGTTAAAAATAACGGAAAAATATGATTGCCCAGTGTGCGCACTGATATACATATAAAATCATAAAATTACTCCAGTAATTCGATTTTATATATATAAATAATTAGTATCACTTCTGATGACCTAAAAGAACACCTACTATTGACTTTTTGTTTAGCGTAGAGAATTTCTTTCCGAATACATTTCAGGCTGCGGGGATTGTCAGACTTGTTATTTGCCTTCTCGCTTCTCCTCACTACTTGAAATATTTCGTTCGGAAGCTACAAAAACGCAAGTTTTTTACTCGCTTTATTTTGTGTGACAGAGCGGTTATCTATTTTTTTATACAGTATGTTATGCATTAATCTGCACTTTTGTTCATGCTAGTATTTGCCTGGATAATAATACAAAAAAAAAGCATATTATTTAGTCTGCGGGGCTGGATATAACTCGTGGTATTTTTGCTTATATCCAGCCACGCGGATATCATAATCGTTTGTTCAGGAAAATTATCCGCGAAACGATAGCGTTACCAAAAATCAGCTTAATGCATAACATACTGTATACTGTCGGAAATAAATTCCCAATATTAAAAAAACATATTAATTCATATTAAAATATACAAAGTAGACACATTTATATTTATTATAGAATTATCCAGAAGTCGACTTGCATGAAAAGAATATGTACCCGTGGCGGAAAGCATATATCGATAAAAAACAATAACGTAAATTGATCAAGTAGTTTTTTTTACAAAAGAAAATCATATTTTATTTTTTAAAAAGACGAGCGTTGATCTCTCGTAGCCATGTTTTAAAACTAAGGGAGATAACTAAAACATTCTAACTCTTCAAAAATAGAGTTTAGAATCAGCCTTGTACATAGGCGTAAGTAATCCTTACAAATTCCCAATAATGACGTTAAAATGATTTTATTTTGTTAATAAAAAAGCTGCATGATCAATTTACGTGATTTTGTTTTTCGATATATGCGTTCCGTCACGCGTATGTACATAATAAAGATATTTCTTATATTTTGTTCATGTCACATGTTCATAAAAATTAACACATGGCAACATGCTGGCAAAACGAGCAGACACATATCTAAACCAAAGGCCCAAACTTTAGAAAACACCTCCAATCTGTAGTAGAATCCGAACAAAAATTGATGGTAACATTTAATGCTCCTTTTCTTTAGCAACTATAAGAAACCTTTTCAACCACCGATTGCCATGAGGTATAACACCTTACCTTAGAGTCCATCATTTAAACTATTCGATCTAACATTCACAGGTAAAATTAATTGCAACAAATACATAGAAGACATTGCTAAGGCTGCTGCACAGCAGGCGGGCTCTCTTTACCGTGCTAGAAAACTCATCATACTTGCCAACAGATGGCGTATTGGTGCCAACATTTTGACAGGTGCACAGACTACTAAACAATCTCTCTCTGTTTTAAACAGGGTCCATAGAAATGTCTCAAATCTAATCGATCCCACAATATCTACCAGGTTCTAGCCACTTTCCTATCGCTGTAATGTTGCATCCCTGTGCTTGTTTTACAAGTACTTTAATGGAATATCCTCCGACGAACTTGATGCACCGGTGCTCCCTCGAGTTAGATACCCCGACCGACACAACAATCTACAAAATGCCATTCACTTCACTGTTGAGGTTTCCAGATGACGAAATGCTTTCTACTCTAATAGCGTTTGTTCTTTGTGGTGCTCGCCTTTGGAATTCTCTTCCTTCTCACTTTTTCCTAGACTGTACCAACATGCAGAAATTTAAATGTAATGTGAACAAAGATCTCGCTGCATAACTCTCCACTTCCCTGTAGATATGGCCTCTAATTGGTAGTAGTCTTTTACGTTTCAGTGGCAATATCCCTTGTTTGGCATAAATCAAAGTAAAAATAAGCATTTTAAAAATAATTTAAAAGTATGATTATAAACGATGATTATATATATATATATATATATATATATATATATATATATATATATATATATATACATAGTTCACCCCAAACCAGGCAGGCCGCCACTGTAGACGTAAGGGGCTACTGAGAAAAAAGAAAAGGGAGAAGGTTGGAGGGGGTCAACCAAAATTGGGATCAGCGCAGCGAGATGTCTGTTTACATTAGTTTTAAATTTCTGCATGTCAATACTGTCGGGGAAACAGGGGGCAGGGATGGAGTTCCAGAGGCCAGCAACACGAGGAAAGAAGCTATTTAAGTAGAAAGCTCTCCGGAT
The DNA here is from genome assembly GCA_963556195.1 of Sepiola atlantica. Lineage (NCBI taxonomy): Eukaryota > Metazoa > Mollusca > Cephalopoda > Sepiida > Sepiolidae > Sepiola > Sepiola atlantica. Next base: position 19,482,401 of record OY744539.1, read on the forward strand.
CTGGGGACCTCCACAGTGAATGGATGGAATTTAGTTAATTGACGAGTTGCTCTAGTGAATTTACGTAGCCAATTAATCGGAGCATAATCCATTGAAGTATTTGTAAAACAAGCACAAGGATGCTACATTGCGGCGATGGGACAAGGACTGGAGTTTGGTTGACAGTGAGTGACCTATTAGGTTGGCGACTCATTTTGGACCTTGTCAAGGAGGGAGAAAGTAGTAGATGATTTGCCAGCCCAGATGTGGCAACAATGCTCGATGCATCGGCGGATGGTGACTTTGTAGAGATACAAGATAATGTCAGGTGTGAGGAGTTTACTAGCAAGGTAGAGGGAGCCAACCTTCTTTCCAGCAGCTTTGGCAATGTCTTCAATGTATTTGGTCCAATTCATGTTACCTGTGAGGGTTAGGCCGAGGAGTTTGAATGCTGAACTCTCAGGTAGGGTGTTATGTGCCATGACAATCGGTGGTTGGACAGGTTTCTTGTAGTTATTGAAGTATATATATATATATATATATATATATATATATATATATATATATATATATATATATATAGGAAAAGAACGGGATATACTTGTCTGGAGAACTGGCGTTATGAGTAATCATTTTAAACAGAAACTGATAGTTTAAGATTAGCTCAACAGCTAAAAATGGTTTAGGTGTGCAAAGATATTATCAGTGTAATTATGTCAGTCATTGATCTAACCCTGCCTTACACATCTGTCGCCTGACCTGAGAAGCCATTTTGATGACGCAATCATTGATGATTCCTTCGTCAAGACTACAGAAAAACGTGACGGAAACGACATCAATGCGTCAATCAAATTGGAGCAAAACTATTTTTTTACAAAATTATTAAATGGAATAATGCTGACGTGAAATAATTAATCAAAATAGCTGTCGTAGGAAATAGAATTTGATGAAGATTTTGCGCAAATATTAATTAAAACCAAAAAGAAATAAAGATGATAATTGGAGATTATAATTTAAATCAATTGTCTAAATGTGAATACAAGAGCGAGAGGTCAGAGGTTGGAATCAAATGTGAAAGACGAAGGAAGAATGGGGTTTCTGAACTTGACGGCTGATGGTCGATTAACGGGAAAATATTTCTTTAAAATGAAACGTAATGCAAAACCAAGAATAAAGAGTGAAATAGAAAAGAGGGCAAAGCGAAATGAATATATATATATATATATATATATATATATATAGGGGTTCGACAAAATAATGGAAAAACCTTGTGAATTTTGCCTCAATTTTAAAACACCTAAATAACTGAAAAACATTATCAAACTGTTGGCTTTATTTTTTTATTTATGGTTGTTCTGAATTAATTTTTTAAATTCATTTTTTATTTAAGATAGTGTATATTAGTAAGAAAAAAAAATGTCAGATCTATCAGATTTCCAAAGAGGGCAGATTGTTGGTGTCCGTAAGATAGGTACCAGAAGTGGCTGAAAGGGATTCCGTATCAAGAGGATCTGTCAAAAAGCCAGAAAAACATCATTCTCTAAAAAGAATTCTGGAAGAAAGTCAAAGCTGTCTGGAAGAGATCGTAGAGCCCTTGTAAGGATTGTGAAGAAAGAGCACAGAAACTAAGGCACCCAGAATTACAGCAGAGGTTAACATCTGAATAATCCCCTTTAATCAAGAACCGTTCGCCGAGAGCTACACAAGGCTGTATATCATGGGAAGGTTTCAAGGTGTTTCAATTATTTGGTCCAACCTCTTTATATATAAATAGCAATTCAGTAGAATAAAAAAATGTATGACATTATAAATATTTTGTAATCATGCCCCCCAAATCAACACCCAACAATGTTTCCACATGTGTGTATACGGTATTTTTAAATCTTCTTACAGACATAAGTGTTTAATCTATGAACACAATTTGTTATATATATTATTCAATTTCTCCCTCCTACCAATTTCTCTTAATTCATCTAATCTCATCTGAAAGTGATCCACGCTATTGCTGTTCTTAATCCGATCTAGTAAGTTATTCCAAAAACATATTACTTCTGTGAACAAAAAAAAACTTAACTGGGTAACAGATCTAGTTTGTGAAAACTGTCTTGGCAATAATCTTCCAGATCTAAGAAGAAGTACTAAAACAAATTCCCACCATAGTTAGAAATTCCATTAATTATCTTGAAAGGCTAAATCATATCACCTCTCATTCTTCTTTCCAACAATCCCAATTTGTCCAATCTCTCCCTGCACCTGCACTCTTTTACTTTACTTATTAGTGTTGTCACCCTTCTTTGTACGTCTTTCAGTTTCAATATTACATTCCAATTTCCATGTCTAGTCGCTGGAGCCCAGACCTTGGTGCAACATTCTATATGAGGTCTTATTATAGCTTCATTTATCCTTAACAAAACATTCGTCTCTCTTGAAGTAATATTCCTAACAATCCACCCGATCATTGTATTTGCCCTCGATACAATGGTCAAAATATGATTAGTTGCCCTAAATGTATTATCAAACCCCACTCAAAAATCGCACTCTCCATTTACTTCTTTGATTTCTCTGTTGTTTAGTACATATTACACTCTAACATTCCTGGATCCTACATGTAGTACTTTACATTTGTCTAAGTTAAATCCCAATTTCAAAATTTCCTCCCAATATGATAATTTATTTAGATCGATCTGTGTTATTCCCTTTGATAAAGGTCTCACTAGTAGTTTATTGGAGAAAAATAGTTTGCAAACTATATAAGCATATAACTGTAAATATTTATTTAATATAAAAGTGTTTTTTCACTTACGGACGACGTCGTTTCGGGCTCTTTTACCCTTATCAGTGGAGGAGTGGCGGTTGCAAGCGGTCGCATGGGTTCGAACGCCGTTAGTAGATTCGGGCTACACGTTTAGGACCACGCGACCGAAAAATATCAAAAAAGACAGTAGTTGAAATTTAGAAAAACTTATCCGGGAGGCAAGGAAAGTGTCATTGCTGTCTACACTGTTCAACGCTCGAGCAGAATTAGCTCATCGCATATGACAACACACTTTTCAAGTTAAAACTGTGCTTAATTTTTTTGACCATTACATCTTTAAAGGGACTTTTAACTATAATTATTCATTTAATATCAAAGTTTGTATCACCTGCAGACGACGTATATATATATATATATATATATATATATATATATATATATATATATATATATATATATATATATATATATATATATATATATATGTCAATTCAGAAGAATAAAAAGTTTATGACATAATTAATATTTTGTAATCATGGCTCCCAAATCAACACTCAACAATATTTCTCCATGTGTATTCCGTATTTTTTTTATCTTCTTACATACATTCATGTTTAATCTATAAACGCCATTTCTGATTCAGATTATTTTTTACTTATCAAATTAAGCTTCGTTTTTTTAGAAAAAAAAGATTATAAACTGTAATTGTAGCTATTTAAATGAATCCTATCCTGAAATATGCGCTTTTACTTAATGTTAAGTTAATCTGTTCTGTCTATCACTATGGAACAATGTTGCATTATATCAATGCATCCGGACTGATTACGAATATTTCCACAGGAAATGATATAAATTAAAATTTATAAAAATTATGTGCTGAAGAAGTAATGCATACATTTGGCAAGTCTTACCCTGGTGTAACAGTGAAAAACAGATTTCCTGAAACACGTGTACACATGGAGAAATATTGTTGAGTGATTATTATATAGCATTATTACAAAATACTGAATTCATTCATAGAAACTCTGTTTGACATAACGTGTTAACCATTGAGCTTAATGTTATCTGCAATAATCAATATATCCTGCGGAGTTATACTATCTTATTTTTAATAAGATCTGTCGTATATAAACTTCTCGAAATATAGCAATAATTTAAGATAAACATTTATATATATATATATATATATATGTGTGTGTGTAATTTAGCCGAACTTCAGGTTAGAAGAAAAAGCCATGAAAAATAGTGTACATCGAGATATATCCCCAATTGACAATAATAAATAGTAATAGTATTTACTATAATAAAGTTAAAACCCAAAATCTTGTAGTAAAAAACAACTCCTCCCCAACTCAAAACCACTAGAAAATAACCAATGTTATTTTTCAGTTTAAATGCACTTTGGGAAAATGTAACTCCCATAACAATAATAAAGCTAATAGCTACATTGGTTTTACAACCACTACACCATCCAGCCGCCTCACCATGCATCTTTTAAACTCTAGCTCAATTTACGAACATCTACAAAAACATAACTGCACTCCATCTCATTTAAGACGAATTTCTGTTAATAACACTAAAATAATACATTCTGAGACCAATTTAAAAATATATAAAAATAACTACATTAAAACGCAACAACCTACAATTAATAAAATCATGTATGAAATCAGTGGAAATATTTTAAAATGATATACGTAATGCAGTTTTTCTCTGTGATGTCACTCCGGCGTCAGTAAATTTAAATCGCAACGTCTTTTCTGGAACAATGCGAAAACGTTCTTTGTGCGTTTCTCCGCCGTCTTTTTAAAAAGTATCTTCTTTCTCCAGCTTTTTTGTTCATTTGCTTTTGACACCTGAGGATCATTCGATGATAAATTGAAACCTTTTGTGAAACCTATGGGATATTTTTTTTTCTTAATTTTAATACAAAAAGACTATCAGAAAATTGCAAAAAATAAAGAAGGGTATAATTAAACAGACGAATGCTTGTTATTTTTAACAATGTTAGCATATATATATATATATATATATATATATATATATATATATATATATATATATAGTAATCAAGGTAAAGTTTATATCTATAGGATAATATATTAGGAGGACCTTTACAGTGTTTATACAGTAGTGCTCAATAAAAAATAGAGCGGTTTACTTGTAATAAAAAGTTTTATATATGCAAATGTTATTAAGCTACACAGTGAAAAGGATATTTCAGTCATAGTGTTACGAATCCCCAAGCCAGACTTTCCTTTCTTTATGTTTTCATTTTGTCGAATAAAAAGTAAAGCATTAAGCAAAGACATGCTGGCTTGAGGATGTCAGACTTCTTAAAGCTATGACTGAAACATGTTTTTAAATGTGTAGCTAAATTTTATTTTGTATGAATAAAACTTTTTCATTAATAGTATATATCCCTTTTGTTTTCATTTCGCTTCAGTCAGTAAGTTCTTAGAAATCAAGGGAACCTTTTTCTTGAGCCAACACTTGATGGCTTTATCAGATACATAGATACTTCAATCAAGATTTTCCTCTACCTTTCAAATGTTGATTTAGTACAGAATAGAAGAACATTAATTCTCTTTCCCCCAAATGACCAGTTGACTATATTATAGTATATCTTCTTTATTGTTGAACATAGTTCACCTCAAACAAGGCAGGACGCCATTGTAGACGTAAGGGGCTACTGAGAATAAAGGGAGAATGTTTGGGGAGGGGGGTCAACCTAAATTGTGAGCTGCGCAGCGAGATGTCTGTTTACATTAGTTTTAAATTTCTGCATGTCAGTACAGTCGGGGAAACAGGGGACAGGGAGGGAGTTCCAGAGGTCAGCAGCACGAGGAAAGAAGCTATTGAAGTAAAATGCTCTTCGGCATTTGGGGACCTCCACAGTGAATGGATGGGAGTTAGCTGATTGTCGAGTTGGTCTAATGAATTTACGTCGAGGGGGCACAAGAGTAGCCAGTTCATCGGAGCATAATCCATTGAAGTTTTATTTGGTCTCTTGCACTTACCGGATTCCTAGACAAAAATTTCATCTAGTGAAGTATCCAGATATGTGTTGTTACTTGAGGTAACATCACTATGGGAAGGTGCACAATTCCTCGTATGAGCCAATGTATAATCGTGTCGATGGGATCTTATTTAGGCTGCGAATACGATGTTATTTTTAATATTTGGCCAGAGTTTATTTGTAGCGTGAAGTACCGTCATGTCACGTTGTACTTGCAACACACCATTGTAAAGAGAGACCAAAGACACTCGAGGACAGTGTCCAGTAGGTAAGTCAACATCTCAATTGATAATTCAAACTCTTCAGGAGGTAATTCAAACTCTCTCTCCCTCTCTCTCTCTCTCTCTCTCTCTCTATATATATATATATATATATATATGTATGTATATATATATATATATATATATATATATATATATATATATATATGTATATATATACATACATATAATATACTTGAAATGAATTAACCGTATTACGCAATATTTTAATAAGGAAAAGTAATAAACAAACTTCAGTCAAATCACAAGTCTTGTACTTACAATAGACTTCTATACCAAGTCATCATTTTGTGACATCAGTAAGTGTGCACGGAGAGAAAGACGCAAGCAAACAAGATCTACACAGTTGTATCAGTATATGTACAGTACATAAAAAGTGTTTGGAAGTTATGCCGAAACCTACTCTACTGTGAATAATTTACGTCAGTAAACGAGTAAATAACCATAGTAACTCACTCGATCGGGTGGTGCATGTTTGATTTAATCAGTAAATGATATTGTTAGACTTTATCTGTAAAGTTGAGAATTTTTTTATCAGATACGTGTGGCAATAACGGAATCGCCATTGACTAACGAATGTAATCACCACTCTATAAAAAGAGCGAAAGATTCGCATCAAAACACCCGCGGATGGAAACTCAGTGATGATTAAGTGATAAGTATTTACATGAAGTAAGGAAAAGATACAAAAAAGCGGGAAGAATGACGCAAAGTAGATTTGTTTAGAAAATAATTAAATCAACAATAAAAGAGAGAAAGGTCAAGGAAAGAAAAAGACAAAGGTTAGGAAGATAGATCGATAGTAATATAAAGGGAATGGATGAAGAAAAAATAAACTAAAGATAGAGAGAGAAGAGAAGAAATAACGCAAGGGAGAAAGAAACGTCATACGACAAACGAAAGGACGAAAGAAAACGAAGGTAATAAAAGAGAAAGAGTGAAAGATAAAAGGGAATGGGAGCAAGAAAAAATGCAGTAAAGAGAGAGATGGGGAAGAGAAGAAAGAAGAGTCATAAGGGGCGAAAAAAGAGAGAACTAAAAAAGGGAAAGAGAATAAGATAACACAGATTGAGTAAAGGTAGAAGGAAAGAAAGAAGTGAAGAAGGAAAGAAAAGGTAATAAAAGAAAAGTAGGGAAATTACAGAAGAAACGAATAGAGTCAAATCTTTTAAAAATTACGGAAACAGAAAGTAGAAAAGACAAAAAGAAAGATAGATAGATAGATAGATAGAATTGAATAGAATACAACAGAATAGAATAGAATAAAAAGAAAGATAGATAGATAGATAGATAGATAGATAGATAGATAGATAGATAGATAGAATTGAATAGAATACAACAGAATAGAATAGAATAAAAAGATAGATAGATAGATAAATAGATAGATAAATAAATAAATAGATAGAATAGAATAGAATAGAATAAAAAGATAGATAGATAGGTAAATAGATAGATAAATAAATAGATAGATAGATAGATAGATATAATAGAATATATAAAATAGATAGAATAGAATTGAATAGAATAGAATAGATATATAGATAGATAGATAGATAGATAGATAGATATATAGATAGATAGAAAGATAGATAGATAGATAGATAGATAGATAGATAGAAAATAAATAGATAGAGAGAGAGAGAGAGATAGAAAGATAGAGAGAGAGAGTGAAAAACATAAAGAAAAAATGGAAGGTGGTTAAAACCGGAAAAGAAAATGAAAGAAAGCAAAGACTAAAGAAAGAAAAAACAACAGGGAGAAAAACGAGGTCAAATATATCCGGGAGTAAAAATATAGCAGGATGTGTTCTAAGAGCCGAAAAAACTAGAAACAAACGAAGGTGTCATAAGAGAAACATTAAATCCCTGAGTGTCTAAAACAAAGACACTACTCATTTGAGATAAAAAGAATCAGAAGATACCAATGAATAAAAAAACAAGTACAACATTTTTTTTAGATTGAAACAAACAGAAGAATCTACTATATATCCAAAACGAATTCTAAGGAACAATTTAGTCAAAAAGAATCTGAAGATATATATATGGGGGATGTCCTCTTCCCTTCTCTGCAGTCCCCTTCTTCACAGAAGAAATGTTGCTAGTCTTTCTCTGCTCGTTATTTTTATGGTTAGTTCTATGCCCCCCCCCTATAAAAAATTTCAACTAAAACTCGTCTAGTTACAACGCGGGTCAATTACATCCCTTTCTCCCTTTGTGTTTAAAAATAAACGAAACTTCCATGAGCAGAGTTTATTTCTTAGAACTACCCGTTTGTAGAACACAATACCTCGGGGTTGCTTCCCAGCTGAATACAACATAGTCGTTTGCATGTACAATGTAAACAAATTCTAGTTGAACCGTCGACCGAAATAATCAAATTCTGCCCAATTTCAACCATCGTTAACATCCATCACGGTGTTGTCTCACCGCCCACCTTACAAACTCGTTAACCTCGAGTGGACTTTGGGCCTTTGTAAGTGATGACTCCTTAGTAAAAAGAAAACTGGAAGACAAAATAAAGCAAAATGTACGCAGGAGTCTAAACAGCAATAGATTCTACCATGGAGTCGGAAAGAATTAGCATGAAGCACTGGGTAGAAGACCAGAAGGTAAGCGGGGTTAACAAACAAACAAAATCAGTGAAGGACTTTTATAAATTCAGAAAGTAACCAGGATTTGAAAAGGAAGCATAAGAAACCCATATGTAACACAGAAGTTATATTTAGCCAGGATTTGAAAAAGTTCTAAGTAACCAGGAGTCAGAATTAAGCACACGATACCTATTAATTAAAAAAGAAGCGGTTAGTACCTGTGATTCGAAAATTAAACACGTATTACCCATTATTTAAAACATAAAAGCAGTAAGTCCACATAATTTAAAACTCCAGCACACGGTACAATAACTCACAAAAGAAGCAGTAAGTACCCGGAATTCAAAAATTTAGGGAATTGTACCCTTAAATTAAAAAGGATTACAAAATTAAGCACACGATACCTATTAATTAAAAAAAGAAGCGGTTAGTACCTGAAATTCGAAAATTGAACACATGTTACCCATTATTTACAAAAAATAAAGGCAGTAAGTCCACATGATTTAAAAATCAAAGACACGGTACAATAACTCAGAAAAGAAGGAGTAAGTACCCGGAATTCAAAATTTAGAGAAATGTACCCATAAATTGAAAAGGAAAGCAGTAAGTACAGGGGACTCAAAAATGAAGCCCACGGGACCCTTTAATTCAAAAAATATGCAGAAAGTATCTGGGATTCAAGTATTAAGAATATGGTACTTATAATTAAAAAAGAAGCGGAACGTACCCATTATTAATAAATGAAAAATACGGTACCTATGATAAAATATAATACAGTAGCGAAGATTAAACAAAGAGCAAAAGCTACCCTGGATTCAAAAGTAATTAGAAGGTACCAAAAAATCTAAAAAGACGAAGAAGCTACTTAGGATTGAAAAGAAAAATAGTTGAAGGTTAATAGATTCTAAAACAGATTAAAATATTTTCAAAAAAGTAGCAGTGGGTACCCATGATTGAAAATAGAAGGTACACAGGATTGAAAAATGAAACATGCGGTACCCATGATTCAAAAAAAACATACAGCACTTATGGTTAAAAAATGAACAGAAATGATTAGAAGGTACTCGGGGTACTCACAAGAATCAGTGGGGCCATGAAGCTGAAAAGTGGTAAAAATAGTATAAAATAGACACAAAAATACTATTTATATATATATATATATATATATATATATATATATATATATATATATATATTGAAAGACAAGGCAGAAAATACAAGTAACAGAAAAGGAAACATCGAATTTTTCATGCAGGCGCGAAAAAAAAAGTAAAGAGTAAAATAAGTATAAAATTAATATTCAATGTTTGTCCTCTGACTTCTGGTGTCTACTCGACTTGAATGTTTTTGCTTCCCGCAAATAACTCAGAGAGGAAAATAGTGAAATACAGCAATACCAACTTTAATCATATATGTCGATCCTCAGCCTACGATTCCTTTGCTAATGATGTTACTAACCGCTGCCCAGTTGTTTACAAAACCGACATAAAAATGGACATTGGCATGGACGTCACTTCTTCCATTCTTTGTCAACGTTTTTATCTTCTATTATATAAACAAAAGGTGAATGTTCTGTCTGTGTGTCTGTCTGTCTATGTGTCCGGGAAGATTCCAGAAACGATATGAAATATACTTACAAGTATTAAACTATAGGATTCCGTTTTGAGCTGAGCAGATCAATCAACAACCCTCTTTAATATTCATACGCTGAGGGTTAATGGAGTCCAGATTCGTGCAAGGAGTGATGAATTGCTCTTGCGATAACACAACAATGTTATATATGGGTGTGTTACAAAGTACACAAAATACACTGAGAAACATTATATCATTAGATTTCATATGAAGCCGAGCAGAGTATATTAAAAACCTACTTTAATATTCATACGCTGAGGGTCAACGGAGTCCAGATTGGTGTAGGAGAAAGTCAGAAATGTTAACTAATTTTTTACTTGAAAAATACACATTTTATATATTATTTGAATTAGTCGAACTACTATTCACAACTTTGTTGCTATTTTCACAAAGCTTCGGCCGATGTAACCTCCAACCATTTTCGGGTGTGTCTTTTAGAATTAGGGAATATTTATGTTGAACGAGGTATTCGCAAGTTTCAAAAGATAAAACTAAAGATAGCCGCGGGTTTTATCGAGCAACACGTTGTCAACAAACGGGGAGTATAGTAGTTCGAAAAGTAATTAAAATTTTCAATTGTCATCTAAAAAGTTCTTAATCTGAACATTTTATTTATGTCAAATTATCCGGGCACGGTGGCATAACAGAGAGAGAGAGAGAGAGAATGTGTGTGTGTGAGAGAGAGAGAGTTGGAGAGGGGGAGAGGGAGAAAGTGAGAGTAGGGATAGACAGAGAGTTTACAGAATAAAGTGTTTTTTTCTTACTGATCGGTTACCAGTTATCAAGGCCCGGAGTTCACTCTAGGATAAGACTTAAAGTGGTTTTCAGTTCGACGATAAACCCAACCACAAGAGGATTGGAATTAATGGTTGGAATAAGCAGAAGATTACTCAAGAGGGATTGATTACTCAAGAAAACAGCTCAACTTGAAAACGACCATGTCGTAGTCGGTTGGGAATCAGTCCTGTGGTATGTTGTTCTATAGATGGGATTGTTGAGTTGTTCATTGCTTTTTCTTTATCGGGCCTTGTTGTCTCTTGTTACCTCCGATGTGTGTCATATACTCTTCGTCGGAACCCATGTTGTCGTTTTTTTCCTTGCGTTTCGTTGTGTGCATAAGCCCTTCATTGTGTTATAATAAGAACAATTGAAAAAGAGTTTGGAAATGGAGGGAAATTGAGAGAAAAGAGGGAGAATAATAACAAGCTTTACATTACGTTAGAGAGAGATATAAATCGTAACTTAAGTAACTACACATAGATAGATAGATAGATAGATAGATATATAGATAGATAGATAGATAAATAGATAGATAGATAGATAGACGTCCAATGCTCATGGTCGTGTGCGACGTTTGCAATTTGTGTCATTGTTAAAACATTTTGTTAGCGACAATCTCAGTCAACGTACAAACTCGGTCTGATTTAAAATCTAAACGTTCTCCTCGCTTTCGTCCCACGTGACGTCATATCCGTGGGCCCTCATCCACAGATCGTTATGAGTCTTATCCTTTCCTGACACCACCCGTTTAATCTCCCCCTTGGTGGCAGGTTATACTCAATACACTCTTACAACTTTCTTTTTTCCACCCACGTTCGTTGTAATCGTAGCAGACGTGCGCACCTGTTATCCAACACTACTTCCACCCTTATCTGAAGAACAATCTTACGATTTATTCACTAGCATCTGTAAAGTCCGACCAAGAAACACTCTCACTATCTGTGGAATATTTTTTGTTTTTATCATCATCCTAAGTTTTCACCTGACCGAAATTTCTCGTCAGCCGCCATGATATTCCTCTGGGATTTAAGTAAAATATTCTAACGATCGGTATCGGCGCCAATTCTTATCCCATGTCATCTATCAATTACGGAGCGTCTTTTGCCTCGATTTTATTGCAGAAACGTTATCCCCCGAAGGTCCACCACTTTATAGTGCATACCTAGAGTTCAATTGTTTCAGAACGTCCTGGCTATTTGCCTTACGGAGTCCTTATTCGCTATTTTCAGGAATTCATTATACACGCACACGCATCTTCCAATGCATCAAAATACAACAGATATTTCAAATCAATTTAACTTTTTTTATTATTGAAATCGCTCCAGAAAATGCATGAAGCCACTTGATGTAAGGAGCTAAAATATTTACTTCAAGTTTAAAAACAAGCCTACAGTAAGTGTTAGATGGATATATTTCAACTTAGAAGACAACAATTCCCCCCCCCCTTTTGTCAGAAACATCGTTCATGTTTAAATGACAAAATAAGAGAAGCAAGGCTTACGAGACTGCCGAAAATAAACCCAAGGTCCACTTTCTACTCACCTAAACTCATTGGTATTACACAGATATACAGGGGAAAACAGAAACCCTTTTTTTTGTGATGTTTTTTATATGGTCAACCCACGTGTGTTTTATAAGTCACTGATTCTATACACAATCACGACATCTGGACCCGACGTTCAATATAATTTCACCCTCCGGGCATGAATTTCCGAAAAAACATCACCCTTTCATCTAAGTACCAACCCCCTTTATCGGAGAAACCACCAACTCCGAACTCTACACAATTAACCACCCCATGTCTCTAACTACACGGCAAAAGTGAAAGGTTATTTCTAACACCCATACCGGTAAGCAACAGATCGCAAAAACAGGTCCACGTCTTACTCTCATACTATTTATTAAAGTGTTTTCCACAAACAGACGACGTCGTTTCGGGCTCTCTTACCCTCATCGGTGTAAGAGTGGCGGTTGCAAGCGGTCGCATGTGCTCGAACGTCGTTCGTAAATATGGGCTAGAATCACGAAACAGATGCTTAGGACCACGAGGCCGCGAAAAATCGACACAGACAGTAGTTGAAATTAAGATAAACTTATCCGGGAGGCGGGGAAAGTGTCATTTCTGTCTACAGTGTTCAACGCTCGAGCGGAATGAGCTCGTCGCATATTCTGACCGCATCTATAAAATCCATTTGCCTTTCGACGTACACACCGAAGCACTCCACACTTCATCTAACCCTCAACTTAGTTGATGCGGACACTGCATTATCGCAGCGGGCAGAAGCTATAGCTATGTGTAACCATACTCTTCCCAATGATTTTATTTGAGAGGGTTGAGTGGGAAGTCGTCCTTGGCACACACGCCAGTCAGCATCAACATTCGAAGACGGGGCCACAATTCACAACTTTATTCTAAACTCCACTCACACAATTCAGAGATATAACTATTCGAAATTGTGGAGACCCAAGTAATCTACAAAAATAACTATCAGCGTCTGTCATTCCACATCACGCCCGCCTTTCCGTATATGGTGGAAATTCCGATGTTCTCTCCCAAGTCGGTATCCGCAACCAAGACCCTCTTTTATCCTTCTTTCTTTTTATCCTCTTCTTTTATACAGACACAAAAATGATTCACATTCTTTCTCATTATCTGTTTTCAACATCGTTTACACCTGTTTTTTTCTTCTGTTATTCTTAATACAAAAGAAAATCACAATTAATAAAACAGCTCATAATGTATCACATTTATACGTATAATATGAATTTCATCAAAATAGGATATATTTGAAGGTTTAAACAAGTAAGGTGGGTACTGAGAGATTCTGGATCACTTCCATTGTCTTCCCCAGAACATTTTATAAATATGATTCAAATGTCATGAAAATAGGATATATTTGAAGTTTTAAGGAGGTTATGCTCTCATAGCTTCTTTAAGAGCGCAGTTAGAGATTCGTAAGCACTTCCGATGTTTTCTCCGGTAAATTTCATATAAGAATACACTTTTAGAGTCTATGTAGATTCTCTAACCTTTCTTTCTATAGGGAACACACAAACACCACACACATAGACAAATACATATATTATAAATATATATATATGTGTGTGTGTGTGTGTGTGTGTGTGCGTGTGTGTGTATGTGTATTATATGGTATAATCGCACACATCCACACATACATTGAATCACATATATATATATATTGGTACAGAAAAATTAGTACAACATATATATATATATATATATATATATATATATATATATATATATATATATATATATATATATATATATATATATATATGTACGAGGTCTGTCTAAAGAGTATCCGACCTTAGGCAAGAAAAAATATTTTAAATACGTGACGGGGTTGAGACCCTAACACCCTTAAAAGTAGGCCCCTTGTGTGTTATCGCTTTTTTCGCACCCTCTCAAAAACAGCTGCACTCTGAGCAGTTTGGGGCCTGCCAGAACGCTGAGCAGTCTCTGCTGATGTGCGGCCATTTTTGAATCGGTTAAACAACTACTTAATTTGTGTTACACATCGTATCTTGTCCAAACACCTGAGAGATCAGAGGTGTTTCCGGCAGTGGATAGATCGGTGGGCTAAGTGTGTGAAAGCACAAGGGGCCCACTTTTAAATTCGGGTCCAAACCACGTCACATATTTGAAATATATTTGCTGTCCTTATGATCGGATACTTTTTAGACAGGCCTCATATATATATATATATATATATATATATATATATATATATATATATATATATATATATATGTGTGTGTGTGTGTGGGTGTGTGTATGTGTGTGTATGTTATGGCATAATTACGTTGACACACTGATTCTCGTTAGATCACCAAAGTTAAGCAACGTTCAGCCTGGTCAGTACCAGATGGGTGGCAATTTGGGAATAACGCGCTCTATGTGGGAGGATGGTATAACCTCCTTGCAACAAATACAGCCCTGAAAATCCCGCCAGCAAATACTTCAATATAACCTGCTAATACACAGATATGTTTACGCAACAGAACACCTGCCCTCCCTGGGCGGTAGTTATGCACTCAATCATGTGAAAAAGCTCCGAAAATAGTATGTAATTCGTTCGCTTTTATTTTTTTGGTATAATGTTTCATTTGATAATATAATGTATATAAATGTGTATTTCCTGTCTCTTCGTTTTTTTTTCACGGACTCTTTTACAAGTTTTGAAGATAGGCTTCAAAACAATATATATTAAATTACTACTTGATCTTGAAGCCATTCTACGTTAGTTGTTACCGTTGAAATACCGAGCACTTACAAACTGTGATGAATCATGATGTTCGTCAGTAGCCTTAACGTAATCTCCATTGTTCCTTAATCTTGGACTAGTATAATTTTAGTTAGTTGAGGACAACAAGAAATAGGGTTCAGTCGAGGCCAGCTAGTGTACTCGAATGGCAGCTCGACCCCCCGTGTAGCGGAAGCGACTGTGGCATCACATAACTGAAAGAAGGAAGAAGAAGAACACTTGGTTGAAAGTTTCGGAGCGAACCTGGCGGGTAGAAATTATTTACCATCGACGATAAACTAAAGGGGCCAAATATCTGTAGCTCGGAGTTCTCCCTCTTCTGCCGCTGACATAAGAGAAGGCAACGCCAACATCTCAATAAAAGGTCCTGTTGTAAACCCGTGCTAGGGGTCACAAAGATAACAACCACAAATTGTGACAGGTTAAAATATACAATGTATTTATTCATAGCAATACAGTAACGCCACTAAATGTGGTAGGAGATGACCGGATTCCTACCATGCGGTAAAACATGAATAGGAATGTCCTCTATATTTAACACCTACCCACTATAGGAGTATGTGACACAAGGTCGGAAAGTGGGATTTGAAAAGCCAGCGCCCGAGAGGTGAGCGCTTTAGCCACTAAAAATTGCCTGGGCAGCCCCGTCGGCATTCCCCGGTAGGAGCGCCTCAGGCAGTAAGCTATCAACTTACTCCTCCCCAAAGAGGAGAGGCAAAGCCTGGGAGGGTGGACCTCCTAGAACTGCACAGGACAGACCCATAGACCGGCGGAATCATGCCCCGAAGGCCAAGACAACACCGGTCTATAAGGTGTAGTATCCATCGGAACATATACCACACGTTGTACGAGGACTCTCACATAATAGGAATGCCCTCGATATTTAACACCTACCCACTATAGGAGTATGTGACACAAGGTCGGAAAGTGGGATTTGAAAAGCCAGCGCCCGAGAACGTGAGCGCTTTAGCCATTAAAAATTGCCTGGACAGCCCCGTCGGCATTCCCCGGTAGGGGCGCCTCAGGCAGTAAGCTATCAACTTACTCCTCCCCAAAGAGGAGAGGCAAAGCCTGGGAGGGTGGACCTCCTAGAACTGCACAGGACAGACCCATAGACCGGCGGAATCATGCCCCGAAGGCCAAGACAACACCGGTCTATAGGGTGTAGTATACATCGGAACAGATACCACACGTGGACACTCACATAATAGGAATGCCCTCGATATTTAACACCTACCCACTATAGGAGTATGTGACACAAGGTCGGAAAGTGGGATTTGAAAAGCCAGCGCCCGAGAACGTGAGCGCTTTAGCCATTAAAAATTGCCTGGACAGCCCCGTCGGCATTCCCCGGTAGGGGCGCCTCAGGCAGTAAGCTATCAACTTACTCCTCCCCAAAGAGGAGAGGCAAAGCCTGGGAGGGTGGACCTCCTAGAACTGCACAGGACAGACCCATAGACCGGCGGAATCATGCCCCGAAGGCCAAGACAACACCGGTCTATAGGGTGTAGTATCCATCGGAACAGATACCACACGTGGACACTCACATGATAGGAGTGTCCTCGATATTTAACACCTACCCACTATAGGAGTATGTGACACAAGGTCGGAAAGTAGGATTTGAAAAGCCAGCGCCCGAGAACGTGAGCGCTTTAGCCATTAAAAATTGCCTGGACAGCCCCGTCGGCATTCCCCGGTAGGGGAGCCTCAGGCAGTAAGCTATCAACTTACTCCTCCCCAAAGAGGAGAGGCAAAGCCTGGGAGGGTGGACCTCCTAGAACTGCACAGGACAGACCCATAGACCGGCGGAATCATGCCCCGAAGGCCAAGACAACACCGGTCTATAGGGTGTAGTATCCATCGGAACAGATACCACACGTGGACACTCACATGATAGGAGTGTCCTCGATATTTAACACCTACCCACTATAGGAGTATGTGACACAAGGTCGGAAAGTGGGATTTGAAAAGCCAGCGCCCGAGAACGTGAGCGCTTTAGCCATTAAAAATTGCCTGGACAGCCCCGTCGGCATTCCCCGGTAGGGGAGCCTCAGGCAGTAAGCTATCAACTTACTCCTCCCCAAAGAGGAGAGGCAAAGCCTGGGAGGGTGGACCTCCTAGAACTTCACAGGACAGACCCATAGACCGGCGGAATCATGCCCCGAAGGCCAAGACAACACCGGTCTATAGGGTGTAGTATCCATCGGAACAGATACCACACGTGGACACTCACATAATCGGAGTGTCCTCGATATTTAACACCTACCCACTATAGGAGTATGTGACACAAGGTCGGAAAGTGGGATTTGAAAAGCCAGCGCCCGAGAACGTGAGCGCTTTAGCCATTAAAAATTGCCTGGACAGCCCCGTCGGCATTCCCCGGTAGGGGCGCCTCAGGCAGTAAGCTATCAACTTACTCCTCCCCAAAGAGGAGAGGCAAAGCCTGGGAGGGTGGACCTCCTAGAACTGCACAGGACAGACCCATAGACCGGCGGAATCATGCCCCGAAGGCCAAGACAACACCGGTCTATAGGGTGTAGTATACATCGGAACAGATACCACACGTGGACACTCACATAATAGGAGTGTCCTCGATATTTAACACCTACCCACTATAGGAGTATGTGACACAAGGTCGGAAAGTGGGATTTGAAAAGCCAGCGCCCGAGAACGTGAGCGCTTTAGCCATTAAAAATTGCCTGGACAGCCCCGTCGGCATTCCCCGGTAGGGGCGCCTCAGGCAGTAAGCTATCAACTTACTCCTCCCCAAAGAGGAGAGGCAAAGCCTGGGAGGGTGGACCTCCTAGAACTGCACAGGACAGACCCATAGACCGGCGGAATCATGCCCCGAAGGCCAAGACAACACCGGTCTATAGGGTGTAGTATCCATCGGAACAGATACCACACGTGGACACTCACATGATAGGAGTGTCCTCGATATTTAACACCTACCCACTATAGGAGTATGTGACACAAGGTCGGAAAGTGGGATTTGAAAAGCCAGCGCCCGAGAACGTGAGCGCTTTAGCCATTAAAAATTGCCTGGACAGCCCCGTCGGCATTCCCCGGTAGGGGAGCCTCAGGCAGTAAGCTATCAACTTACTCCTCCCCAAAGAGGAGAGGCAAAGCCTGGGAGGGTGGACCTCCTAGAACTTCACAGGACAGACCCATAGACCGGCGGAATCATGCCCCGAAGGCCAAGACAACACCGGTCTATAGGGTGTAGTATCCATCGGAACAGATACCACACGTGGACACTCACAAGATAGGAGTGTCATCTGTTTGAGTCTTTGCAACCATGGTATTTATTATAGATGGTTGCTGCCATTAGTTCTTCAATAGGGGTGATTTGTACCCCACAACATGTCCTTTCTTCAAATTGATGATTTCTGATTATATTGAAGTGTTTAGCTTTAAGATGACTGCCATTGAAACAACATTATCTTAGCGAAATAAGTTTGTGTTTTATAACAATTAAGTACAGTTAATAAGTTAATTACCAAACAATACCGTAATAGCTAACCTAATTATTACGGTATGGTTTGGTCATTAAATTATTAATTGAACCAAATGGTTATAAAACTAGAACTAATTTGGTTAAGATAATGTTGTTTCAATGGAAGCCATTTTCAATCTAAAAAGTTCAATATAACCTGATCTCTTCGTGCTGTTGTGAAACATTAAATCCAGGTTTCCCGATCACAGGAAATTGTTAAACTCGAGGCGGAGGAGTGCTGACACGAGGAAAGAAGCAATTGTGCTGTTATGATTCATGATCGCATCGATAACAACCTGTATTTTATTTGAGTGTGACTTTTGAAACAGTGTGACCCCCCGGGCGAGGGGAGGTAATGTAACAGAGGGGATGCTATTAGGAAGTCAACTGAAGTTCTGGAAGTTTGGTTTAATCGGTATGCTTAACGGCATATCAACTATTTTCAGGTTTTTAATACCAAATCGCAATGCTTATTGCAATCGATGTCTTTATACAATTAATTGAACACAAGTTGCTATTTTTACGCGTAACTGGAAAGATGTAATTTAATACGTTTCTCAGCACTATTAGTGCATTAATTACACAATGGATATGATAGGAATTCAGCAAATTACATTCAATTGTAACATTGTCTTGAGATGGCTTTGATTCCAAAAGATTGCCAGTCGTCTTCCTTGTCGACAGACACAACATTTTTCTCGTTGACACGTCGTTAATTGTGGCTTAGTGCATAGTGACGTCTCTCTGTTTTTATCTCCCTTTCTTAATGTTAAAGTCGTCCCCTTCTTGATAACAACGGTCGTTCAAGTTATTTAAAATGACTGCACAAAATCATATGGGAGTTAACAATGCTTTCTTGGGTTAATATTTTTTATTCAGTATAAGGTATACGTATATAATAACCCTGACCCATGCTCCACATAAGGAGAGAGCAATTGGTCGAAACACGGGTAGCTCTCTTTCTCTCTCCAGAAAATATGGTCAACTTATCCGTTACGTGTACCTAACGACTTCCTTCTGTGCCTTCATTCTAAACTACTAGAGAAAATTTTCATTTTTCTGCTTTGAGTAACCAGATGAGAGTTTCCGTTTTTAACCTTATTTTAGCGCACCTGTTTCTAATCTTGCTGTAAAATTGTTAGACACAAAACTTAATTAAGGACACGTATAATAGACTCAGATAAGCAGTCGGGCAATATGAGGATTTACTTACCAATCTGAAGAAAGAGGAACATGAAGTGGTACGGCCACGTCACAACATCATCAGGTCTCGCAAGGACAATCTTGCAAGGAAATGTACAGGGGCAAGTAGAAGAGGAAGACAAAGAAAGAGGTGGGGGACAGCATCAGAAAGTGGACAGGGTATCGGGGAAGGCTGGAATAAATCTGGTTGCCAGGTTATCTTTGGCGCCCCAACGACCATTCAGACGATGAGATAGACGATGATGATGATGATGATGAAAACTTAATTTATCATAAGAAATATAATGTGTATCCCACTGCTGTTTTCTAGACTCTCTTTTTGCGTAAGTAATACCCTTAAATAAACGGTTAAATAAATAGCCCACCGAGTTGGCACAGCTATGGAAAACAACAAAGAGAAGATGAAACGTACATTTTTGACGGACTGTGTACACTAGTATAACATAGTTACTATATGAGATATTCATCATAAGAATAGTGCATAGTCCACAGCGTCCAATAATCAGTTAGGCTAAAGGGTTATAACAGTTCTCAGCCAAAATCATTATACAGAAAACACACACTTAAAAAATATAACAAATTAAAAATAGAAGGCATGCCCAAAAACGTTATCTAAAGAAAGGCTTTTACATTCTTCTACAAATATCTGCTCAAAACACCCGAAAAAGAGAAATTGTAAAATTATAAGTCACGTGGACATGCTTACAATTACGTCCGCGGGCCAAGAGTGATGTATTCCGCCAAAAAGACAAAATGTAAATTATTTCTTAAATCTCACTGAGGAAACAATATCACTTCATCCAGTCAGTTGATCGGACCTGTCAAAAAGCAACGATCAGATACACCTAACAGTTTCCGAAAGAGGTGGCTCAGGCGAGTCGCAATAAACTAACCCCTTTGTCAGAAAGAAGGTAAAGCCTGTAATGGTGAACCTCCTAGGACTGAACAGAAGCATATATCATCTTGACAGCAACAAAGCAACTGTAGGGCTGATTTGAAAGATATTTATTGGTATCATGTTCGGCAAGTACCCTAATCTTCTCTTGGTTGCCCTCTACTGTTTCAAGTTGTCTATTTTTTCATCTAAGGTAAGGCACATTTATCCATTGGGAATTCCATTTAAATGTTATGGTTAAAGATTCTTGTTGTGTTTATCATTTTTTTATCTCCTTTTGTTTTTTTTGTTTTTTTCAAATAGCTTCTGGTTGTTCCATGTACATGGGGTGTTTTATTCTTTCATTACTGTCTGTGAATTTGTATTCGGCATTCCACTTCCTAGCTATATTGTTTAATGGCTGAGATAAACAGCAGTGGTGATAGAGAGTCTGTCTGGATAATGCTTTTGTATTCTTATCTCTGTCAGGTGTTATCCTCCAGCTGTCAGCTCCAGTTTTCATGTTCACAGGATTTCAATATCAATAAAAAAAAACACAACTCTCTCGATAATGATAATACAGTGTTAGGCTTTACGATGTATTATTTAGATTATTGGGACTGCAGTTCTCATCTTTTATTTTTAAAATGAAAATGGAAGAGATTTTTATCTAGTAACTGCATGAACATTTATGTGTTGACAGTAATAAAAACAAATTGTTTACTGTTTATACAACCGTTTTTTGATGCGGAATTTTTTTCTATCATTATTGGTATCATAGCCCTCAGAGGGTTAAAGTGGTCACTCAATAGTAAAAACAACATTCCTGACTGAAACTTCGCAGAAAAGTCAGACATAGACAGAAGTTTATTTGTATCAAATATGGTTGGATTGCAGAAAAAGATTGTGAATTTTATTAATGATATATTTTTTTTGGGGGGGGGGGGCACCTTATATATAAATCACTTGCATTCTTAGACGCGTTTATAAATCAAAAATAGAACAATACATCTAAGCAGACTTTCAAAATAAAATTAAAAGAAAGAAAAAGGCTAAAACGATCAAGAGACAGATAGACAAAGTCAAATATGATAATAAAAAGTGGTTAAATTTTAAAATTATAAAAAATAGGAAAAATGTTAATAGAAAACATATCATAATCGACAAATAAATTCAGATAAATGAAAACGGCAAAGAAAAATCAATCGTTGGTATTTGTAAGCATAATATTTCTCTGTTAATACGACTAAAACCGTTAATACCTGAGGGCTATTTGAACAGCGGTTCAAACAATTGTTTTTGATTCTGACGATGTTTAACAAGAATCAAATTTGTTAGTATTCCGATATCCAGCCATCGCAGAGTATTGATTTACTCCTCTCCAGGAGTTAGGCACAAGGCCAGTTTTTATCTTACTCCACCCAAGTAAGATGTGACCCAAGGTCGGTCGGGAAAGTGGGGTTTAAAAATTGCCTGGGCAGCCCCGTCGGCATTCCCCGGTAGGGGCGCCTCAGGCAATAATCAATAAACTTACTCCACCCCAAAGAGGGGAGGCGAAGCCTTGGAGGGTGGACCTCCTAGAACTGCACAGGACAGACCCATAGACCGGCGTTAATCAAGCCCCGAAGGTCAAGACAATACCAGTCTATGGGGTGCAGTATCCATCGGTACAGATACTACACTTTGATCTTAGCAAAAAGGCCAAGAGTAATTCACGTTTTTAAATATATTTTTTCTCTCCGCCATTGTAACTCTATTGTCTATTTTGTCGTTCATCTCTGTTTGTGTTATTCTTTTCCCGTAACTCGCCAATAAAATAAACTAACCCTAACCCTAACCTCGCCAATAAATTAAATTAACCCTAACCCTAACCCTAACTCCCCAATAAAATAAACTCAAGCAAAATAAGTTTACAATCAACTTCACAATTCCTTGTACTGACGTTAACGTCCATTATTTTTTCTTTCAATTTCATTTATTTTATTTCCTTTCGTGTTTTATTTCTTGTCGATATCTGAAATTCTGAATTATATCCATAAAATCTCAGCACCGTAAATCTCACTAAAAATATCTCTTAATCAAATGCTGTTCATCCCACCATGCTGGCGGCATTGACATGTCCCCATCCGAGAAATTATAATCCGTTAAATCTGTAACGACTCTGCCGTTCGAAGCTTTGATTTGTATTTGTGTATCTATAAATCTTATTTCATAGAATTCGTGAACGAGAAGGACTGTAGATTTCAATGGATATCGGATCCTGTCGTTAAAATACTGCTCGAAAATTTTGACACACGAAAGAAACTATGACAATGATCTAAAAAGAGCGAGCCTCGATTTCAATTTCACACATACGTGTTACCAGGATTTCAAGAGTAGTTCAATTATTGCACAGTATATTTCAGGAGAGATAACTTGAATATTTCAAGGATTATTACTATGACTACATTAAGCCAGCAATGCTATATATATATATATATATATATATATATATATATATATATATATATATATGTGTGTGTGTGTGTGTGTGTGTATGTATGCATATATATATATATATATATATATATATATATATATATATATATATATATATATATATATATATAGTAATCCAAGCAAAGTAAACATACACAGGATAGAAACCCAAAGAATTTAAACCGGGCTTATAAAAAGTGTTCAATATCAAATATCTTCCCAAATGTGATCGGATTCTAATGCTGACTGATGATATCTCAGTGTATAACAGCTGTAGATCGATAACATAGACATGCCAGTTTCACAGATTTTGTACATGTCTGTCTGAATAAAAAAATCATATATATATATATATATATATATATATATATATATATATATATATATAACTTCTTTGTAATATAGCAGAGAAAAATCCCAGCAGAGTGGTCGATTAATTGAGAATTAAAATTAAAAATTAAGAGCGTAATATTTATTTATTTTGGTACAGATCACAACAGAAGCTGAAGAGAGCCGGACGGCTAAGTCCTTCTGTGCTTGAAACCGACGGTACGAATTTTGTACTAATTGTTCTGTACCAATATATATATATATATATATATATATATATATATATATATATATATAATTTATTTCGATCTCGGCTACGAGGTAAATAGCTACCAGAAATGACCAGTGATAAAGTGAAAGAGAAAAAAGTTTTTTTACGAAGAACTTTTCATTATTGCTTGCGATATAACTTACCAGAGTGTTAGACCCAAGAACGAAAGTATATGTAGTTATCGACAGGCAGACTCTGCAGTTGTATCACAGATCATCAATAAGGCTAGAGAGGCAAGTGCTTCAGGCCAGTTTGTATTCGGAGATTCTACCCATTCGGCTGTCAAGCACGAGCCGACATCTGTTACTACCCTGAGGTGTAGGGGAGAGCGTCACACTTTTTCAAGTATTACTCCAATTAACCTTAATCCCCACCTTATAATGCTTCGTGTTTAGCAAGGGGGCATCAAGTAGCATTTTTTAGCCTTTCGTATGACTCGATCGGAGATTGAACCCTAGGCCGCTTCCTTACTACAGACGATAATAACTAATAATGACATAAAGATTACCACTTCCTCTCAGAACGTTTCTGCTGATGTAACCTTTGATCTTCTTCAGGTGAACCTTGTAGAACCTGAGAATCTTTCTGTCAAACTCTGAAATCTGTTCGGAATTTTGAACGTAAGCGTTTATTTAATAAAGAGTGCAGTTCTAATTTCTATATAGGTGCCCGAGTTTGACTTAAAGAGTACCAAGTCCGAAAAGACATTTTTTTTAAAGAAGGTCTCGAGTTACAATCAAGATGAGAATACTAGTCCGGATAGCCTAAATAATTCTAGAATTATTCTGTTTCATTATTTTGTTTAAAATCATATCATGTGAAAAAAGTGAAAAGAAAAAAAACATGTAAAAAGGCGTTTCTAAATTCGTTTCTGACACAGGATATGTTTTATTGTAAGGACTAATTCACATTTCCTGTCAGCGAGGGGTGTCTCATTTTCAAGTAAGCAAGAGGTAGATTTATTTAATTGACTGTCCCGCTGATTTACAGGAAATTTCAATTATTCTTTACAGTAAAACATATCCTCATACATTAACAGCCTTAACATTATATGTTCAAAATAATACCAAACAAACAATTTTTCAAAAAATGCTTACTGAAATGTTTTTTTAAACTTTCTAATATAAACAAAGTCATACTAAAATATCTGAAACTTTACAAATCATAACATTAGTCAAACAAAGTCACGCATTTATCATCTTATATTTAAAGTTATTTTGTCGTTCATTTTAGTTTCTCATAGATAACAATTAATCTGATAAATCACTATTTGATTTTGACTAGCCAAGTTTTTTTTTATGTTGAACCATGTATTTTTGTATGTTCATGAATTTTTCAAATGAGGATGAATAATTTGTATTATTTGGATTATTCGAACTACTGTTCTCATTTTGGATGTTATTCTGACGACCTTTCGACCAATGTAACTTCCGACCTTCTTCAAGCGAACTATGTAAAACTCGGGAATCTTTTTGTCGAACTCGGGAATCTGTGCGGAATTTCGAACGGAACTTTTTATTTAATCCACGAGGTGGAGGTAGAATGATCTTGTTCCAGAAGACTGTCATGTAGAACTGATCATTGTCACTTAGCACTTTTATCTGTTGTGCCACAGGTCCTTGCGGATCATTCTAGTATAAATTGTAGGAGCCTTAACGCTATTCTTATTTTAGTCATGTAATATTACTACTTATTACTATATATATATATATATATATATATATATATATATATATATATATATATATATATATATATATAGTAGAAGTTAGTAGGGTTCCAACGAGAGAAAAGTGTTTATTAAAAGAAGTGAGGCTACAAACATTTATAAAGTGAACATGTTTTTTTAATTGTTTACTATTTTATCATTTTATCATTTTATCATTTTATCTTTTATAACGTGTTTTGAGCATTCTCTCTATTTGACAAAAAATGCTGGCTTATATATATATATATATATATATATATATATATATATATATATCGTACATGTATTGTATTAGCTTCTGTAAATGTAAATCCGTAGAAACTCCAGTGTTTATAAAAAGTGCTCAATAATAAGTAGAGCTGTTTATAAGTATAACATTTTATTTATACAAACATTATTGGTTACATATGTGCATACATGTTTCGGTTGCACTTTTCCCAGAAAGTCAACCTCATCAGACCAAGAATTTTCGAGAAAATTCTTGGTCTGATGAGGTTGACTTCTGGGAAAAGTGCAACCGAAACATGTATGCACATATGTAATCAATAATGTTTGTATAAATAAAAATTTATACTTATATATATATATATATATATATATATATATATATATATATATATATATATATATATAAGGATAAATGAAAGAAGAGAGATAAACATGTACGAATGAAAAATCTATTTCAACTTCGATTGTTCAATACAATGTGTTCTCGGTAAAAACATGTTTAATATACTTTCCTTAAGCCAAGGTTTTTTAATCTTTGAAAAGCCTTGGCTTAAGGAAAGAATAATAAACATGTTTTTACCGAGTACACCTTGCATTGAACAATCGAAGTTGATATAGATTTGTTATTCGTACATGTTTATCCCTCTTCTTTCATTTATCTTTTTCATATTTTATATATATATATATATATATATATATATATATATATATATATATGTATATATATATATATATAGAGAGAGAGAGAGAGAGAGAGAGAGAGAGAGAGAGATAGAAGAAAAAGAGTGATAAATATGCGACGATTTTCCAAATTTATTTCAAATTTCAATTGTTCAATGCAAGGTGTATTCAGTAATAAACTAGTGTTTATTATTCTTTCCTTAAGCCAAGGCTTTTCAAAGATCGAATTCTTATCATCAGAGGAGAAATACAGATTGATAAGTTGGCTTTCGAAAAAACCAAAGTTCAAATATTTGAAAAATATGAAAATTATTATTAAAGGAATTTTTGTTAAAAAAACGCAGTGAATGAAAAGAAAAATTCCGTGAAAAATATATGCAGATTGTCCGGGTTGTAAATTTCCGTTGAAAAGAAGTCAAATGGATTGTAGAATGTGAAGAAAACTCTTTGCGCGGGAGCAGTGTGGAGAAAGTGCTCAAAATATAGGTGAGTCCAAACGCACTTAAAGGGGATTGAAAAGGGATAAATTGGCCATTTTTATATACTTCCAGGACCAAATAAGGCAGATGATATCTCGTTCCAGGTTTAAATCCAAATGAAACAAAAACGCAAAAAGGTTAAAGATTTGGGGTTAGGGGGAGGGTTTATGAGGTACGGGATTGTTTAAATAGCCGCTTTGAGAGTTGGGAGGAAATAAAAAAAAGAAGGCAAAGGAACAGGAGGAAGGCTGGTATGGCGATGAAGTTAAAGTGACAGGGTGGTTGAGTGTGTGGGCGGGCGGTAGGATATATGTTTTGGAGGGTGGGATTAATCTGAAGCGGGATAGGAGGGTCGAGATTCTATTCTAAGAATAGAAATCAAATGAGTGAGCTTCTAACATTTCAGAGGTGACAAGTGAAGCAGCTAAAACGAATTAAATGTAGTTACCGGTAAGGGTTTCTGGGGGTTTAAAAGGGGTTAAAATAGAATTAGTTAAAAGCATGGTAAAATAAATAGAGGTATGAGAGAGAGTGAATGATTAAAATTTTAAAAATTAAAAAGATTTAAAAAATTAAAAATTAAAATTTAAAATTTAAAAGGAGCTAAGGAATAGTTAATTAAAAAAAAATGTTAAAATTTATTTTAAAACCAAATTAAGGGTTATATGAATAATTAGAAGGGACATTAAATGACCAAGGAGAAAAGAGGGGGAAATAAATTAATGAGTTAAATTAAAGATCAGGTCTATCCTACTCAGATATATTGAAATTTAGGAGAGGGGAACAGTGTAAGGGATGAGGATAAATTGTTTGAAACAGTTTGTTTAGATTACAAGTAATGGGGGTGGGATTAGGTTGGTTCAATTTAAACTTGAGTGCAGTGTCAGTGTTATAATCTTTAGTTTAAATGGTGAGTCTATATATATATAAGAAGATATGTTGGTCTTCCATTAGAAAGCATTCAATATTGAAATGTAAGTAAGATGTTTGAAGCCTAAGAATGCATTTTTTAAAAAATAAATAGTAATTTATTTAAAGTAGTCCACAATTTTCGACGTAATACGTCTTCGTCAGTGGTACAAGCCATTTCCCCCCCCCTAGCGACATGTTTATCGCTAGTAGAAGGTAGAATCCGTAAGATGTTGATTCGGTAATAGTTAAAATGTCGAAGTCTTTTAGGGAAAGATGCGTGGACACGCACGATACTTGGAATACAATTACAAATTTCTGCTCGGTTATGGCTGACGTAAAGAGAGCAAGCTACACCCCTGGATTAAATAAAAGCTTCCGTTCGAGGATTTGTACAGATTGCCGAGTTCAACAGAAGGATTCCCGAATTTGACAACGTGCACCTTAATAAAATCGGAAGTTTCATCCGACGAACCGTTGTGAGAACCATATATCTTTTATACAAACTGTATTTCGCTTAAGATATTTCAAATAAAATTTAACCCGGTTCAGTACTTTTTATTAACCTGGCGTCATATAACTTTACATTTTCAACATCTTACGTTCTTGATAAAATAAGAAAACTTTACATTTTTATTTTTATTTTTTGAAAGCTATAAGATATGAATTTAGATAGGTTTTAAAATATTCCTTTCTCAAAACTAGTGTTATATCTTTACTTTAGATTAAATATCTTTATTTCGAAAACCTTATTCGAATTTTGCCTTATGGAAATGACTTAAGCGGCCAATAAAGTTATATATTCGAAACATAAATTGTGTGAAAGCAGTAAATGAACTGAATAGCTCGTGTTTTTTTATGTTTTTAAACGGACTGCACAGTAAAGAATGCGTATCTTATAAAATAAAAAAAGCAATTACTTGAAGTACAAAATACAAAGAATCATAAATGATACAAAAATGTGTTATAGTCGCATTGTGGGATCATTATTTTATTTGCTCCGAGTAATCGATAAGGTTGCTGGCGGGATTCTTTTTTTATGATGACACGTACTTTTTTTACGATGCAGTCTCTCTGCAATATTCTTGAAAAGAGGCGTCGGGCTAGAAGATACCAGTCGAGGATCCATTCTCGACAATCAGTCTGCCAGAAACTGAGAATTTTGCTCGCTTTTTATCAGTCGAGCTGAGGTATGTGTTCTAGTTAGTCCTAAGAGGTCCACCCACACAAGCCTTGACTCCTCTTTTTGGGTGGAGTGAGTTTATTGTAAACTGCCTGAGGCGCTCCGACCAATGAATGCCGACGGAGATTCCCAGGCTTTTTTAAAAAAGCTTTCTTTAGGGGTACTGGTTGATGCTCCCCACTTCGGAATCTTGTGTCACATCTTCCTGCGGCGGGAAGGAAGTAAATACCCACTCAGTAACTTTTGTGGCTTAAAAAACTTTGACTGGAAAACACTAGTCGAGAATCACTTATCGACAATCAGTCCGGCAGAAACTTGTCATTTCGTTTTTTTTTTATCTGCCGGGCCGAAGTATTGGTCGTTCTGAGTCGTCATAAGAGGTCCACCCTCTAAGGCCTTGCCTCCCCTCTTTCGCGTCGAGTTAGTTTATTACTAACTGTCTGAGACGCCCTTCCCATGGAAATCTATTTTTAGAGGCAATACTATATATATATATATATATATATATATATATATATATATATATATATATATATATATATATACAGGACCTGTCTAAAAAGTATCCGACCTTAGAGTAAATATTTCAAATACTTGACGGGTTTGGGACCCTAATCCCCTTCAAAGTAGGCCCTTTGTGCTTGCACAGACTTAGCCCACCGATCCATCCACTGCCGGAAACACATCTGGAAGTCTTCTTTTAGTATGGTGTTCAACTCCGCCGTCACGTTCCGTATTATCCATTCTTTAGTCTCAAAACGGGAACCTTTCAGTGGCGTCTCTAATTTTCGAAAAAACCAGAAGTCGCAATGAGCCATGTCTGTAGAGTAGGGAGGTTGGCGTACGACTAGAATTCCATGTTTTGCCAATAAATGTTGGATCAATTGAGATGAATTTTCGGAGGCGTTGTCGTGATGCCAGTTGCCAGTTTTTCGCCGTCCACATGTCTGGTCTTTTGCGCCGAACTACATCACGGAGACGCCGGAGAACATCTTGATAGTACAAATTTGTCACTGTATGTCTTTCCGGTGCGTATTCGCACTGATCCTGGGTATCTAAACACCGTGATAACTGGAGTACTGGGTACGACCTAGTAACAAAAAGAAAGTTATCGCAATAGAAGCATCCCGAGTCTCCAAGGCCAAAAAAAGCGCGACAGGTGCGAAGCAAAATCAAGGTGATGCTGACATTGATATTCTTTGATATCCGTGGAATTTAGTTTCTATTTTTTCATTATTTATTTTAATTATCATTAAAAAAATAGAAACTAATTGAAAGAGTTAACAAGTAAAGAATGTAATCCTATGCTGAGCTTGACCGGTGAAAATTATAAAAATATCCCATCCCTAAAAAAGATTTACTTAATAGGAAAGTTTTCCAAATTCATCTCACTTCCTTGTCTTCTTTGGTCTAAAGAGGTGGACTCTCTGTGAAGAGTACAACCGAAAAATGTATGTACATATGTAACCAATAATGTTTGTATGATTAAAAAATATATACATATATATATATATATACATATATATATATATATATATATATATATATATATATATATATATATATATATATATACACACACACATTCTCAGTCATGCTCACTCATTATACCATCTAAAAATCTTGGAGACGATCCACGTTCGTCTTAAACGTCCCTCCCTTTGTAAGCAAAGTAAATATCTATCATGACTAGATGTTATCAGTCTCTAAGATTCATCCTCCATTGTACATATATCCTAACGGTATTTTATTTTCTGTACTCTCTCTTTTCACCCCCTTTTTAAAATACTTCTTTTTTTTTAAATAACTCGATACAGCCTTTGTTAAGAGAGGGCGAAACCGGTCGGCTGGCTTTTTTTCTTGATTAACGTTTAATCATGAACGATAAAATTCGTCTTCCCTTCATGCTTGCGATAATAAAATGTTGTACTCCCCAAAAATCATGCTATATATATATATATATATATATATATATATATATATATATATATATATATATATATATATATATATATATGAACCCCTTTTCGCTGCTTTTGTCTCATGGAATACTGGTCTTTCGTAATATAGCTGCTCTTCTTCGAGAGTCATTTTAGGACATCTTTGGACAAGTTGTTTGCCCTACACTTTACCCACCACATCCACCATCTCAAAATTTATTTAAAAGTTAAGCGGCGTTTAACCTGGTCAGTACTAAATGGGTGACTATTTTTCCAGTCGTCCAGAACGTTTCCGTGTCACTGGACTCAAGCAATTCCAGTTGAGAAGAGGTGTGGTTGACGGTTGGATAATCTATGTTTCAAAATAGATTCCCCGCAGAGGCAACCTGACAGGAGGTATCCATTGTTTCTCAAGACTGAAAGGAAGCCTTACATAACCCAACATCCCAACCCTATTAACTACTCAAAATCTATCTACCCTAGTCCGGTCATTGTTATGACCTTAAACTACATCCGTGAATAAAGCCTAATTTAGGTGCTTTGGCGAATGTAGCCAAATCTCTTAGTAAGTATTACTCATAGGTCTACTTTGACCGGAAGTAGAAATGACTGTCAGGGTCTCATACGTTTATTTGCAGACATTGTTTCTTATAAAATATATGTCTACAACACAAATTAATCTAGAAGAATGTAAAGAACTTTTAATAAACTTTACAAAAAGTTGCGTATATATATATATATATATATATATATATTATATATATGTATATATGTATATATTATATATATATATATATTATATATATATATATATATATATATATTTATATATATATATATATATATCAGTTGCCAGTGTAGAGATGAAATTAAAAAAATTCATTTAATGCAACTATGTTAACAGTAAAATATTGAAAAATACTTGCAAGGAAATAGTTAAATTTTAAAATAAATTAAAATTAAATCGTATCTACACACCGGAAATGCTGGATCAACACCTCTTATAAATACTGAAAGTAACTTACCTTCAATCTTTTGTAACTATCACTCATGTTTAAACATGGTTACCCTTTTCTGAGGAGTGAATCCGGTGCGATAATAATACTGTTTCTACCAAAATAAAATTGCGGACTAAGTATAGAAATCGGTCAAATTAACCGGAAGTAAGATGTTGCTTATAAAGAACATAAATAACAAGATATAATATCGTATTAGAAAAAAAACAGGTTTAATTATTTAGTTTATGGGAGCGAAGTTATTAATGACAAATTCCGAAAATCAGACAAGATAATTTTGTATATTAGATGTACATTTTCGAAATATAATAATCTATTTCCTAATTAGTTGTTTATTTATAACTATTACAACATCTGGAAGATCTTTATGTTGCTGCCTGTATAAGGCGATGAAGCTGTTTCGCTTAGTTCTACCGAATGTATTAACGAACACACGGAGTCGTAACGCTATGCGCATGCGCGGCTTAATATAATGCGGCAGAGCCACAATCAATATGCAGCGGTGCGTGCGGACGAGTCTGGCTTGTGTTCGGAGTCCATTATTCTATGTGACGAGACGAGGCGACTTGACGCAAATGCATGGTACATGAATTTACAGAAAAGAAGGAAAGATAACCCATAGAAATTCCTGTAATTAAGGAAAGATTTATTTCTATTGAAAAGTTTTCGAAAAAAAATTCTTTTAAAAGTTTGCGCCATTACTTTTAATGTTTCACTCATGATATTACACAACACGCACGCACAATATACACACATATATAATGCGTATATATAACTACACAGATATATAATGTTATATATATGCACAGTTATATATATCTATCTATCTATCTATATATATATATATATATATATATATATATAGATATATATATATCTATCTATATATATATGTGCGCGCGTGTGCGTGTGTGTGTGTGTGTGTTATGTATGTGCACACGCGTGTTTTGGGAATAAACACAACCTATAAAAATAAATTTTATATTGCTTCAGACTTCAAATATAAAAGTAAAATAATGGTGCTGCCATTAAAGAACTATTGACGAGGGCGAAGATTCGGGAAATTGAAGAACACGAACCAATTCTGCGCTTAAATGTGCGTGCAATACACACACACATATACATCAACGCACATACGGACCCATTGTGGGTGTCTGTTCGTGTATATGTATATCAGATTTGACTATTAAGACGCCCACCGATAAAAGGTATCTTACAAAGATATCCACCATTCTAGTAATCATAAGATCCACCGTGCTCATGTAAATAAATATACTCGGTGAACAAAGTGCCAGAGAGATCGAAACAATTGCGTTTAAAGAGACGGTTAGAATCCTAAAATGACTTCCCGGTTAGAGCATGTCTGGCATCCAATTAGGTTGCCCCCATCACCAGCAAAAAAAAGAAAAGAAAAGAAAATTGAGAAAGAAGGATAAATATATACATCAGTCATGTAGCTGTGGAATCTTTAACTCGAAATAAATAAATGGTAAAATTTTCGTTAGCATTAGAATATGCTAAAACAATTATTCGTTCAACCAATCCAAATAAATTTTCAATATAACAAAGTTAGAAATAAATAAATGGTAAAATTTTCGTTCACATTAGAATATGCTAAAACAATTATTCGTTCAACCAATCCAAATAAATTTTCAGTATAACAAGAATAGAAATAATTAAATGGTAAAATTTTCGTACACATTAGAATATGCTAAAACAAGTATTCGTTCAACCAATTCAAATAAATTTTCAATATAACAAGAATAGAAATAATTAAATGGTAAAATTTTCGTACACATTAGAATATGCTAAAACAAGTATTCGTTCAACCAATCCAAATAAATTTTCAGTATAACAAGAATAGAAATAATTAAATGGTAAAATTTTCGTCCATATTAGAATGTGGTAAAACAATTATTCGATCAACCAATCTAAATAAATTTCCAGTATAACAAAAATAGAAATAAATAAATGGTAACATTTTCATACACATTATAATATGCTAAAACAATTACTCGATACACCAATACAAATAAATTTTCAATATAACCAGAATAGAAATAAATAAATGGTAAACTTTATGTTCACATTAGAATATGCTAAAACAATTATACGTTCAACCAATCCAAATAGATTTTCAATATCACCAGAATAGACATAAATAAATGGTAAAATGTTCGTACACATTAGAATATGCTAAAACAATTATTCGTTCAATCAATCCAAATAAATTTTCAATATAACCAGAATAGACATAAATAAATGGTAAACTTTTCGTTCACATTAGAATATGCTAAAACAAGTATTCGTTCAACCAATCCAAATAAATTTTCAGTATAACAAGAATAGAAATAAATAAATGGTAAAGTTTTCGTTCACATTAAAATATGCTAAAACAATTATTCGATCGACCAATCCAAATAAATTTTCAATATAACCAGAATAGAAATTAATAAATCGTAAACTTTTCGTTCACATTAGAATATGCTAAAACAATTATTCGTTCAACCAATCCAAATAAATTGTCAATATAACAAAAATAGAAATAAATAAATGGTAAAATTATCGTTCACATTAGAATATGCTAAAACAATTATTCGTTCAACCAATCCAAATAAATTTTCAATATAACCAGAATAGACATAAATAAATGGTAAAATTTTCGTACACATTAGAATATGCTAAAACAATAATTCGTTCAACCAATCTAAATAAATGTTCAATATAACAAGAATAGAAATAAATTAATGGTAAAATTTTCGTACACATTAGAATATGCTAAAACAAGTATTCGTTCAACCAATTGAAATACATTTTCAATATAACAAGAATAGAAATAAATAAATGGTAAAATTTTCGTTTACATTAGAATATGCTAAAACAATAATTCGTTCAACCAATCTAAATAAATGTTCAATATAACAAGAATAGAAATATATTAATGGTAAAATTTTCGTACACATTAGAATATGCTAAAACAAGTATTCGTACAACCAATCCAAATAAATGTTCAGTATAACCAGAATAGAAATAAATAAATGGTAAATTTTCGTTCATATTAGAATATGCTAAAACAATTATTCGATCAACCAATCTAAATAAATTTTCAGTATAACAAGAATAGAAATAAATAAATGGTAAAACTTTCGTTCACATTATAATATGCTAAAACAATTACTCGATCGACCAATCCAAATAAATTTTCAATATAACCAGAATAGAAATAAATAAATGGTAAAATTTTCGTACACATTAGAATATGCTGAAACAATTATTCGTTCAACCAATCCAAATAAATTTTCAATAGAACCAGAATAGACATAAATAAATGGTAACATTTTCGTACACATTAGAATATGCTAAACAATTATTCGTTCAACCAATCCAAATAAATTTTAAATACAACCAGAATAGACATAAATAAATGGTAAAATGTTCGTTCGCATTAGAATATGCTCCAACAATTATTCGTTCAACCAATCCAAATAAATTTTTAATAGAACCAGAATAGAAATAAATAAATGGTAAAATTTTCATACACATTAGAATATGCTAAAACAATTATTCGTTCAACCAATTCGAATACATTTTCATTATAACAAGAATAGAAATAATTAAATGTAAAATTTCCGTTCACATTAGAATATGCTAAAACAATTATTCGTTCAACTAATTGAAATACATTTTCAATATAACAAGAATAGAAATAAATAAATGGTAAAATTTTCGTTTACATTAGAATATGCTAAAACAATTATTCGTTCAATCAATCCAAATAAATTTTCAATATAACAAGAATAGACCTTGTCTGTAAGAAATGCATTAACTATTGCAATTTGTTTGCGTTGTAACAATTAAAGGCCCGATAATATATAAGACAACACGGTGCTATATTTACAAGAGTGTGTATTTAAAGAAGTAGAAAATACATTTTAAAGAAAGACTTATTATTCCCCTCCCTCCAGCGCAGGAAAATGGGACACCAAAAGAAGGATTTTAGTGGGTTATTGCACTACAGGTAGTGCACTCTGGCCACGCAGAAAAATGCGTGGGCAGCTCCTGAAGACATTCTCCGGTCAGGACGCCTCAGTTAGTTAGCAATAAACCAACTCCACCCTAAAGAGGGGAGGCAAGCCCTAAGAAGGTGGCAATCCTAGGACTAACAGAACCATACCTCAGCCCGAAAGAAGAAAGGTCACGATCAGTCATGATGGCTTACCTCCGTCAGAACGAATCCTTGAGATGGTAAAAATGGTGTCTCCGAACACAGTAAAACTGTGGAAGAACGACTGCTATTTACTTCCTTTCCACCGCAGGAAGATGTGGCACAAGGTCGGAAGGTAGGGAGAGTCAAGCCAGCGCCCCTAAAAAAGGAGCATTGTGACCTTTTAAAAATTGCCTGGGCAGCCCCGTCGGCATTCCTCGGTCGGAGCGCTTCAGGCATTAGGCAATAAACTTACTCCACCCAAAAAGAGGAGGCAAGGCCTTGGAGAGTGGACCTCGTATTACTACCCAGGAGCAATACCTCAGTCCTAGAGACAAAAGGTCACGGAAATGGCTCGGTTCCCGTCGGACTGATTGTCGAGAACGAATCCTCGACATTGTAAGAATGGCGTCTTTGACTTTCCCAGTAAGACTGTTGAAGAACGACTGGTGTCCTGCATCGTAGGCTTTTTTATACATAATTTCTAGTGAAGTAACAAAATAGTGTATATCACCATCACATCATAATAGTTTGTGTGTTTGTTTGTTTGTTTATTCGCGAACTCATCCTATAGTTCTGTCAATAAACACACATAATCATATATGCTTTGAAACTATATTACCCTAAGGACCTGTATAAATATATTTCATTTTGATCAGATGTGGTACAGGACGACCGAACTACCGATCTACGAACAGGGCATTGTATAAACAGCCTTTTTTTCTTGAAAGATATTTCATTAAATACGATAGACAATATATGTCTGCAAACTTCTGTCCTGCTCCGTTCCAATTTCCTAATGTATTTCCTTGTTTCTAGCGGGAACTGACCGATGTATCCGCCATACTTACTTTTAACCTGAAGACTTTCTATACAATAGCTCAACACCTAACAACCAACATTCTTGCCTCCGCTCTCAATTCCGGAAACTTATTGTAAAACATACCTCCATTATAAAACAGACGACTTACAAATAAAAACTGTATATATTAGAAGCCCCCCCGCTCATTAAAAAAAAAACACAACTACCAAACAAAATAAATGTTCATAATGGCGACAATATCCTTAAATGCTTAAAACACTAACATAGTACCCTACTAATATAGTCACTAATACTTGAATAATTAAAAAAAAAACAGCAACTTTATGCCTATACATATAGTAGCACCTTACTGATAACCACTTCTGATGATGGATCCAATAAGATCAGAAAGTACTCGGGTTAAAAGTGAGTATGGCGTATACATCGACCATTTCCTACAAGAAACACGACATACATTAGGAAAAGTTTTCAGACATATATTGTCTATCGTATTTAATAAAATATCTTGGAAGGAAAAAAACTGTTCAAATATATATATATATATATATATATATATATATATATATATATATATATATATATATATATATATATATATATATACATTGTGAAACTGAGATAAAATAAACCAATGCAAATATATACATGAATTCGGAACGATTTGTTCTATTGTTCACTGATACGTTCTCCACTCTCACATACAGAGACACAAACGCGTATCTATAGATACGCGTTTGTGTCTCTGTATGTATATATACACACGCTTGTATGGACATACGAATTCTATTAAACATATACTTACGTATATATTTCGGTTAAAATTATGTATGAAATGTAAAAAAGTGTGTACTTTATAAAAAAAAGAAATAAAACAATTACAGGAGAAAAGATCAAGTGATATTAACCTCGCAATAGGAGATTTTCTTTGTTTCTTCAGCCGGAGACGCTCGTGCAGACGTCATTAGCATTTTCTGGCGTCTCTAGCTCTCTTTTTCTCTATCTGTCTCTCTTTCTCCCCCCCCCCTCTCTCTTTCTCCCCCCCTTTCTCTCTTTCCCCTCATTCTCTCCCTTCTCTCCCGCTCCTTTCTCTCTCTCTCTCTCTCTCTTTATATATATATATATATATATATATATATATATATATATATATATATATGTATATATGTATACGTATACTTATATATATATATATGTATATATATACATATATATGTATATATATATATATGTGTATATATACATATATTTATATATATACATACATTTATATATATATACATACATATACATACATACATATATATATATATATATGTGTGTGTGTGTGTGTGTGTGTCCGCCAAGACTTCTCTTCCTCTCTCCATCTCGATCTCTATCTAGATCTCTAGATCTCTGTCCGCGAAGTATTTTCCTGTTGGTGACAATGAGAGGAAAGAGCCGTGGTGGGAGACATTTACACATTCATTGACAACTACGTCAACACCCTTGTCAGCAGATAAGAGAATCTGACTACATTAATCATTCTGTGGCTTCTACGGCAGAGACTTATTACCTACACTGGGAAACATGTTGGCTAATGTATCCCGACGCAGACCACGTAATCGGCATGGCGAGTTAAAATTAAATCGGTTCGTGTTTTCCTTCCCGCTTTATGGTAGAGGAACCTAATTGTGTGTATATAATGCCTCCTGGCTCGCAGATTACGCACTCTGGGCGGTTTCAGTCGACTTGCTCCTAGAGATTATCAAATTCACAATCGGTCCCATGTGTATCCCGTTCAGTGGTAATGTTTTTAACGATGAGTGCATTTGCAGTTAATTTCTGCAGAGGGGGTTCGCCCTTTTTCTAAAATGCCGAAATTAAATTTAAAAAAGAAGCTTTCTTTGTGTGTTATGGTATATCAAACCTTTTTGGTGGATTATTGCATGCCGAATTACAACATAGAGTTTCTCTTCTTTGTTTTACGCCATATCGACGTTTTCTAGGCGATTTAATTCCGAAAATAATATATGGATCTGTTTTCGTATTATTTTTAGATAAGGATTAGTAATTTGTTTTATTTGGATTATTCGGACTACTTTTCTCGTATTGGATGTTATTCTCACAACGGGTCGGCCGATGAAACCCCCGACCTTCTTCAGATGCGTCTCGTCGAACGCGAAAATCTGTATGGCGAACACAGGAATCCGTATGTAGTTTTGAACGGAACTCTTTATTTAATCCACATCGATAGCTTGCCCATGTTTCGTCAGGCATTAAGTAATTCTTAATTGTATTCTTAATATCGCTTGTACTGAGGAATGAACCTTCAACCTCTAAAAAAATGTCCTTTAGAACTGATTAAACTTAGCACTGTTATCCGTTACGCCACGGAGCCTTGCGGAAAAGTATTGTTTATTTTAGGAGCTTTAAACCCATTCCTGTTTTAGATATGTAGTTTAATTATTAACCCCTACTTATTACTATATATATATATATATATATATATATATATATGTATATATAATTTTCATGATAGCGTTCTAATCTATTATTCATAATTAATGATTCACATATTGTATTAAATTCTGTACTAGCTCGACTTAGGCGGCTATTGCTGCCCAACATATGCGCTGCCTCTTTGGGTCATCTTATTTCCTACCGTTCTCCCCTATCTATAATTTTTACGTCGTCGCATAAGTGTAGATTGTGTCACTTTTATTTCCATATCCGACTTTTCAATATTTTCACGTATATATTTCGGATTATCTTCCAACCTTACTTTTAGTGGGCTGTATGTCTCCGAGAAATATGGATCAAATATCAAAGGACACCATCTGAAAACTTACCAGACTGTCCGTCATATATGAGGTGCTTGTCTGGAAAAAAAAACCTCAGAGAATATGTAATCCATCTGGCATCAGGACAGTATTCAGGAGTGACTCAAGTCTCGGAAAACATCTCGTTGAGTTCGAGGATCCTACAGAAAAGGTCATGATCAAGAACTGTGTGTATTTAATACCAGGCAATTGTTGAAAAATATACAAAA
Source organism: Sepiola atlantica (assembly GCA_963556195.1). Classification (NCBI taxonomy): domain Eukaryota; kingdom Metazoa; phylum Mollusca; class Cephalopoda; order Sepiida; family Sepiolidae; genus Sepiola; species Sepiola atlantica. The sequence goes on from OY744539.1 coordinate 19,522,577, forward strand.
GTGTAACATGCCTCCCACAAAGGAGGGGGTAATGTCTGGGATAATAATAGTAAGCTGAAGGAATGTATACTACTATTTTACCAACCCATCCGCTAAAAAGAGGAAGCAATGCATGGAAGGATGGTCTGATGACAATAGAACAGATACGTCGCTAACCCCACTGTCAGAGGTAATACATGGGAGATTGTTATAATTACCAAAGAACATATACTACACTATCCGTTCTCCAAAAGAAGAAGGTAATACATCGGAAGATTTCTCAAGCCAACAGTACAGATACTACACTTTCCCTTCCTGAATTGAGCATTGAAAGATAGTGGATTGGTCTGAAATTGTAGAGTAACCTGGCGTGTGCATTAAAAGAAAGTAATACTATAGTTTCAGTCTCAAGCGGACAGATACCATATCTCTATTATTAATAGATGTACTAGTATAGTTGCGGGTTCATACAGATAGATGCCGAATCTATATTAGTAATAGATCTGTAATCTGATTGGGCGATCTGTTTCAAAAATCCATTAGTCTTTTAGAAATAGTGTGATATTTTTGCCAATACATTTCCAGCGTGAGAACCGATATTAAAAACATAACATGAATTATTTTGAAGAGTTCAATTTCGTCACACATCATTTTTAGCTAATAAAATAGTAAAACCTAAGTATTCAAACTTATTCAAATAGTTGAAATCTTAATTCTTTTTTTACATAAGAGTGGTCTTTGAGTGAAATTTTGAATAGTCTATGGTCATAGAGTCACACCAAGCGGAAGTGACGAAACTTTGCGGACGAAGCTCTCTCTCTCTCTCTCTCTCTTTCTCTCTCTTTCTCTCTCTCTTTCTCGCTCTCCCTCTCTCTCGCTTAATCTCTCTCTCTCTCTATCTCTCTCTCACGCATAAGAAAATAATCTGTCTCTGTGGCGGTTCTTCTTTTTTGTACATACACCTTTTGTATAAATGATCGGTGTCATAGTGAGGTTATCAGCAAACGAAAAAAGAACCTGGGATGACAACGACGACACGGGTGTATACAAGATTTATACACGCTTTGTAGGTGAACATATTACGCTTTTATGTCGTATCAGTTTCTTTGTATTCCTAGGTTGAATAGTATATCTAAAATGCTCATACTTTTATTGAGATAAACGAAAATATGATAGATCTACCAACCAAACAAACCTGACAGACCTACCTACCATAGAAAAGTGGCAGACCTACCTCTTATATGAATTCGAAGACGCATTCAAATAAAATGTCGAAAAAACTTGGGCCACTAATCTTTTCTAAACGTGAAGTACATGAGAAGAAACTAAAGAATAAAACTCTGGTTTGAGAGGGCATAAAACTCTTTTTTCACGTGCATAAATTTCGGTAGAATTACATTTTAAAAAATCACTTCTCTATGTTAGTATTGAGTGGCAATTGCTAACCTCTTCTCTGGGTAAAACATGGAAGAATCTCGTTACCAAACGTTTCCCATCAGGTAACTAATTGGAAGAAAAAGTCAATAAAAAAACACTCAGGTTTTGTTTTTGCTCAACGGGAAACATGTCCAATATTATCAGTCAATATATTAGTTGGAGAAAATACAGAAATAATAACTGCAGCAAACAAAAATAGAAATCAAAAAATGTCCCTTGTATGGTAGCTGTCTAGCTAGAAATGTCATCGTGAAAGCTAAGGTCAGAGATACACATGGACAAGTAGAAGAAAGAAAGATCTATTAAAACAACGCAAAGGAAATTGCAGGAAAGTATCATATATCGAAGATAATTAAATATATAAACGTGCTAGAAAACTCCTAAAACCTGCCAGTATTTTACATCGCTACAATACAACCATCACCAATGGCATACAGTATTGTTGCCACATCTCTTTGCTCTACCGTTATTTTCATGGTAGGTGCTCGACTGAGCTCAAACTTATGGTCGCCCATTGTAAAACATTCACAATTAGAACCCGCTTAGCTACTACCAGTGTCAATGATTTCCCTTTCTTTATCAGCGTTCCCGAGACGAAACGAAACTTCCATGGGCAGAGTTTCTTTCCCAGGACTGCCCGTCTATGGAACACCCCTGCAGCAAACCTGTTTCTCTGCCGACTACAATATGGACGTCTTTAAGTCATATAAGCATGTTCTTGTTGAACCGTTCCCCGTAAATGATCAATATCTGTCCTGCTACAACCATCGTGTCGGTGAACGCGATGTTGTCTCACCATCAACCAGTCAAACTCTTCAACCCTTATCGTGGAGTGGTCTGTGAGCCTTGATAAGTGGTGACCTTTATTGTAAAATAATAAAACGCAATCTGGGGCAGTGCACCATCAACTAGTCTCTTCCGTTTAGACAGGATCGCAAAAGTATGCAATCAAATAGGTCCCACACATTCTATTAAGCTTCAGCCCTATTTCATCGCCGCAATGTTGCGTCCCTCGTCTTGTTTTACAAGTACTTCAATTGAATGTGCTCCGACGAACTTTCTGCTCTGACTCTACCTCGACGTAAATACCAGACAATCAGCTAAATCCAAGCTATTCACCGTAAATGTTCGCATATGCCAGAACACGTTCTACTTTAATAGTTTTTTTTTTACCTCAAACTGTAAGCCTTTAAAATTATCTTCCTGCTCCCTGCTTCCCTATCTGTACCAACATGCAGAAATTTAAATGTGATGTATACAAACATCTCGTTGTTCAACTCCCCACTTGAAATACCCCCTAAAAATCTGTCCTCTAATCCAAAGTAGCACCTTACGTCTCGAATGGTAACTGCAGAATATAACAATGCCCCTTGAATGGTTAATGCAGAAATTAACAATGCCCCTTGAATGGTAACTGCAGAAATTAACAATGCCCCTTGAATTGTAACCGCAGAAATCAACAATGCCCCTTGAATTGTAACTGCAGAAATTAACAATGCCCCTTGAATTGTAACTGCAGAAATCAACAATGCCCCTTGAATGGTAACTGCATAAACTAACAATGCCCCTTGTATTGTAACTGCATAAATTAACAATGCCCCTTGAATTGTAACTGCAGAAATTAACAATGCCCCTTGAATGGTAACTGCAGAAATTAACAATGCCCCTTGAATTGTAACTGCAGCAATCAACAATGCCCCTTGAATAGTAACTGCAGAAATTTACAATGGCCCTTGAATTGTAACTGCAGAAATTAACAATGCCCCTTGAATGGTAACTGCAGAAATTAACAATGCCCCTTGAATTGTAACTGCAGAAATCAACAATGTCCCTTGAATGGTAACTGCAGAAATTAACAATGCCCCTTGAATTGTAACTGCAGAAATTAACAATGCCCCTTGAATGGTAACTGCAGAAATTAACAATGCCCCTTGAATTGTAACTGCAGAAATTAACAATGCCCCATTTTAATGGTAACTGCAGAAATTAACAATGCCCCTTGAATTGTAACTGCAGAAATCAACAATGCCCCTTGAATGGTAACTGCAGAAATTAACAATGCCCCTTGAATTGTAACTGCAGCAATCAACAATGCCCCTTGAATAGTAACTGCAGAAATTAACAATGCCCCTTGAATTGTAACTGCAGAAATCAACAATGCCCCTTGAATGGTAACTGCAGAAATTAACAATGCCCCTTGAATTGTAAATGCAGCAATCAACAATGCCCCTTGAATAGTAACTGCAGAAATTAACAATGCCCCTTGAATTGTAACTGCAGAAATCAACAATGCCCCTTGAATTGTAACTGCAGAAATCAACAATGCCCCTTGAATTGTAACTGCAGCAATCAACAATGCCCCTTGAATAGTAACTGCAGAAATTAACAATGCCCCTTGAATTGTAACTGCAGAAATCAACAATGCCCCTTGAATGGTAACTGCAGAAATTAACAATGCCCCTTTAATGGTAACTGCAGAAATTACCTATGCTCGTTAAATGGTAACTGCAGAAATTAACAATGCCCCTTGATTTGTAACTGCAGAAATCAACAATCCCTCTTGAATGGTGAATTCAGAAATCAACAATGCCCCTTGACTGGTGAATGCAGAAATTAACAATGCCACTTTGATGGTAACTGCAGAAATTAACAATGCCCCTTGGATGGTAAGTTCAGAAATTAACAATGCTCCTTGGATGGTAACTGCAGAAATTAACAATGCCCCGGTGATGGTAACTGCAGAAATTCACAATGTCCCTTAGATGGTAACTGAAGAAATTAAGAATGCCCCTTAGATGGTAACTGCAGAGATTTAAATTTCCCCTTGGATGGTAACTGAAGAAATTTACAATCCCCCTGGATTTAAACTGCAGAAATTAACAATGCCCCTCGGATGGTAACTGCAGAAATTAACAATCCCCCTGGATTTAAACTGCAGAAATTAACAATGTTCTTTGGATGGTAACTGCAGAAATTAACATCTTAATTCTTAAAAATAACATCATCAATAAAGAAACAGACTTCATAAACTGGTATGTTCTTAAGGAATACAATATTTTTAATTTAATTTATTTAATTAATTAATTAAATTGAAGTGAATTAATTGAATTTAATTAAATTAATTTTTATGACTATAAATTCAAGGAAGAGGAAAGTTCCTCCAAAAGAAGCTATTTTGATGTAATGCAGCAAAGAACGCTGTGGTATTTTCAGACATCTACAATAATATTTGGACAGTAACTCTTTTTGTAAGTAACTTAGAGATTATTCGACAAAGAAGCGAAAGTGATCGTTATATTTATTGAATATTTATTAATCTTTTTGATTTTGAAAAGAATTGTTATAAGAAATCGACAAAATAAAACTTAGAGATTATTCGACAAAGAAGCGAAAGTGATCGTTATATTTATTGAATATTGATTAATCTTTTTGATTTTGAAAAGAATTGTTATAAGAAATCGACAAAATAAAACTTAGAGATTATTCGACAAAGAAGCGAAAGTGATCGTTATATTTATTGAATATTGATTAATCTTTTTGAGTTTTAAAAGAATTGTTATAAGAAATCGACAAAATAAAACTTAGAGATTATTCGACAAAGAAGCGAAAGTGATCGTTATATTTATTGAATATTGATTAATCTTTTTGAGTTTTAAAAGAATTGTTATAAGAAATCGACAAAATAAAACTTAGAGATTATTCGACAAAGAAGCGAAAGTGATCGTTATATTTATTGAACATTTATTAATCTTTTTGATTTTGAAAAGAATTGTTATAAGAAATCGACAAAATAAAACTTAGAGATTATTCGACAAAGAAGCGAAAGTGATCGACAAAGAAGCGAAAGTGATCGTTATATTCATTGAACATTTATTAATCTTTTTGATTTTGAAAAGAATTGTTATAAGAAATCGACAAAATAAAACTTAGAGATTATTCGACAAAGAAGCGAAAGTGATCGTTATATTTATTGAATATTGATTAATCTTTTTGATTTTGAAAAGAATTGTTATAAGAAATCGACAAAATAAAACTTAGAGATTATTCGACAAAAAAGCGAAAGTGATCGTTACATTTATTGAATATTGATTAATCTTTTTGATTTTGAAAAGAATTGTTATAAGAAATCGCCAAAATAAAACTTAGAGATTATTCGACAAAGAAGCGAAAGTGATCGTTATATTTATTGAATATTGATTAATCTTTTTGATTTTGAAAAGAATTGTTATAAGAAATCGCCAAAATAAAACTTAGAGATTATTCGACAAAGAAGCGAAAGTGATCGTTATATTCATTGAACATTTATTAATCTTTTTTGATTTTGAAAAGAATTGTTATAAGAAATCGACAAAATAAAACTTAGAGATTATTCGACAAAGAAGCGAAAGTGATCGTTATATTTATTGAATATTGATTAATCTTTTTGATTTTGAAAAGAATTGTTATAAGAAATCGACAAAATAAAACTTAGAGATTATTCGACAAAGAAGCGAAAGTGATCGTTATATTTATTGAATATTGATTAATCTTTTTGATTTTTAAAAGAATTGTTATAAGAAATCGACAAAATAAAACTTAGAGATTATTCGACAAAGAAGCGAAAGTGATCGTTATATTTATTGAATATTGATTAATCTTTTTGATTTTTAAAAGAATTGTTATAAGAAATCGACAAAATAAAACTTAGAGATTATTCGACAAAGAAGCGAAAGTGATCGTTATATTTATTGAATATTGATTAATCTTTTTGATTTTTAAAAGAATTGTTATAAGAAATCGACAAAATAAAACTTAGAGATTATTCGACAAAGAAGCGAAAGTGATCGTTATATTTATTGAATATTGATTAATCTTTTTGATTTTGAAAAGAATTGTTATAAGAAATCGACAAAATAAAACTTAGAGATTATTCGACAAAGAAGCGAAAGTGATCGTTATATTTATTGAATATTGATTAATCTTTTTGATTTTGAAAAGAATTGTTATAAGAAATCGCCAAAATAAAACTTAGAGATTATTCGACAAAGAAGCGAAAGTGATCGTTATATTTATTGAATATTGATTAATCTTTTTGATTTTGAAAAGAATTGTTATAAGAAATCGACAAAATAAAACTTAGAGATTATTCGACAAAGAAGCGAAAGTGATCGTTATATTTATTGAATATTGATTAATCTTTTTGATTTTGAAAAGAATTGTTATAAGAAATCGACAAAATAAAACTTAGAGATTATTCGACAAAGAAGCGAAAGTGATCGTTATATTCATTGAACATTTATTAATCTTTTTTGATTTTGAAAAGAATTGTTATAAGAAATCGACAAAATAAAACTTAGAGATTATTCGACAAAGAAGCGAAAGTGATCGTTATATTTATTGAATATTGATTAATCTTTTTGATTTTTAAAAGAATTGTTATAAGAAATCGACAAAATAAAACTTAGAGATTATTCGACAAAGAAGCGAAAGTGATCGTTATATTTATTGAATATTGATTAATCTTTTTGATTTTGAAAAGAATTGTTATAAGAAATCGACAAAATAAAACTTAGAGATTATTCGACAAAGAAGCGAAAGTGATCGTTATATTTATTGAATATTGATTAATCTTTTTGATTTTGAAAAGAATTGTTATAAGAAATCGACAAAATAAAACTTAGAGATTATTCGACAAAGATGCGAAAGTGATCGTTATATTTATTGAATATTGATTAATCTTTTTGATTTTGAAAAGAATTGTTATAAGAAATCCACAAAATAAAAGAAGGTCTAATTAAGCTGGAGAATGTTGTTATGTTTAACAATGTTTGCTAATACACACACACACAATAGGGGGTTAATGTCTGGCATCTGGTAGGAGGCCTTACCCCCAATAAAAACAAACAGATAAAATTTTAAAATAGAGACAATATTTTTTTATAAAAACATATCAGAAGCTACACATCCATTAGAGATGTTTCGATTGTAGCTTCAATAAGCTTTGATCTCAGCAGGCTAATAAAACATGTCAATTTTTTAACTGTTCATATCAAAGAAAGAAGTAAATGTTATGGTGTAGAGAAAAGAACAATATATGTAATGACAACACAAAGGGCATTGAAGGAAAGACTATGATACCAAAATAAGTATAGGTATTCGTCAAGAAATAGAAAATTGAAGAAAGATGAAAATTGCATTGGCCTATTAAGAGGATCTAGTAAGATGTGTGGGTTTCTTCGGTTGTGAAATAGTAATTGACACTTATAGCGAGAATTAAAGATTAAAATTTGAAATAACATCGAAAAGTAGATACACAATTATTTAAAGAAGATGAATGATCTCAGTAAAAAAAACAATTACAGGTTCTTCTACACAGTAGTGGAGCGTGTGTGCTACCTAACATCCAGTTGTAATGTTCTACTGTGGAACGGCTACTATACAATACGAAAAACTGAGTGTGTAAATATTCCACTGGATCAGCTGTAAAAAATAAATATATTATCTAGCAGAGAGTACTTGGAACTTATACCAGTAATATGTTGAAGATACGTAATACACGATCTACAATGACGAGGCAATCCCTACAACTACATACCTAGAAAACGGGGTTGTTAAACCGGACATATTGATATAGGGAAAAAGGGAGAAAGTTGCAACCGTAGTTGAAGTCAGCGTCCCGTATAATGTGGGCTTAAACAAAGCTGAAAGGGAAAATATAACGAAATACCAAAGTTTTATACGACATGAAAAGGAACTGTAATCTCAGGAAGATCTCCATCATTCAAGTAATTACATGAGGAACCGGACTAATAAAAAGAATGTCAAAAACTACTTGGCAAATATACCCGGTGAACCAAGTGCAAGAGAGTTCTAAATAGTTGCACTTAAAGGGGCGGTTTATATCTTTAAAAAATATCTCGGCTGGAGTGTCTGAAATAGGGACTGAATGTCTGAAATGCGGTAGGATGCCCCATATCTAGCAAAAAAATGAATACATACATATATATATATATATATATATATATATATATATATTGTGTACCACAAGGATCCATCCTAGGACCTCTACTGTTCCTGATTTTCATAAATGACCACCCTGATGTAATAGAGACTGTGATATGAATATTTGCTGACGACACCACGCTCTACCCTCGTAACGGACGTGCACATATCTGAGGCAATGGCTGAATCCTTAGAAAATGACCTCCAGTCTGTAGTGGATTAGGGTAAAAAATGAATGGTGACTTTTAATGCCGCAAAGACGAAGCTACTTTCCTTCAATAACTACAAGAAACCTCTTCAACTATCGATTATCATGGCAAATAACACCTTACCTGAGAGGTCATCATCCAAACCCCTCAGCCTAACTTTCACAGATAACATGAATTAGAACAAATACATTGAAGACATGGGCAGGGCTGCTGCAAAGAAGATGGGCTCCCTCTACCGTGCTAGTAAACTGCTCACACCTTACATTATCCTATACCTCTATAAAGCCACTATCCGCACATGCATGGAGTATTGTTGTTACATATGGGCTGGTGAATCATCCACTAGTCTCTCCCTCTTAGAAAAGGTCCAAAAAAGAGTCGCCAACTTAATAGGCCCCTCACTATCCACCAAGCCTCAGCCCCTATCCCACCGCTGCAATGTTGCTTCCTTGTGCCTGTTTTACAAGTACTTCAATGGATTGTGCTCTGATGAACTTGCTGCTCTGGTGCCCAAACGACGTAAATTCACTAGACCAACCCGACAATCCCATCCATTAACTGTGGAAGTCCCCAGGGGCCGAAGAGCTTTCTACTCCAAAAGCTTCTTTCCTCGTGCTGCTGCCCTCTGTTTTCCTGACGGTACTGACATGCAGAAATTTAAAACTAATGTAAACAGACATCTCGCTGCACAACTTCCCATTTAGATTTACCCCTCTCCCATAAAAAAAACTCTCACCCTTTTTCTCAGTAGCCCCTTACGTCTACAGTGGCGGCCTGCCTTGTTTGGGGTGAACTATGTTAATATATATATATATATATATATATATATATATATATATATATATATATATATATATATATATATATATATATATATGAATAAATGTGAAAATATGTGATATGGATAAAGAGAGAGAAAATAGAAACCCTAGTTGAAGTCAGTTTCCCTAATAATGCTGGCTTAAACCGAGCTAAGAGAAAGAAGATAATTAAATACCAAGTTCGTATGTACGACATGAAAAGAAACTAGAATCTGAGAAAGACCTCCATCATTCCAGTAACCATAGGAGCCACTGTTCTACTGAAAAAGAATTTCAACAAATACCTGGCAAATATATCTGCAGAAGCAAGTGCAAGAGAGATGCAGACTATTAACCGCTTAAAAGGACAATTCGAATCCTCACAAAATCTCCCGATTGGAGTCTCTGAAATAGCATGTAAATATTTGGCATCCAGTAGGATGCCTCATCTATCGCAAAACTCAAAAAGATAAGAAAATTGAATAAGAAGAAGTTAATATGATTTACTAGACGAACTGCGAACGAGAGGAGCACATTGTACCTTAGATGAATAAAAGAACAGTGAAAAATAAAAAGAATAATAAAAGATTGAACAGGTTCACAAGCATTAAAGTTATAAGCAACTGTATTAGAATCAATAAAGAAGTGTCTTGAAAAAAACTACACTATACAGTAGTTCATTTTTGGGTGAAAACAAACACCAAGACACTTTAATCCAAGAACTTTTTACTCTTTGTGAATTTTTTCTGATGATTTTGTAGTGTTGCAGAGACGATATTGACATAAAAATGTTGTTTGGCACAAGACAAATGAAACGGACCATAAAAAATATATCTCACAGAAATGTTATGTTTTTTGGAAATGTGAAAAATAAAAATAATAAAATAAAACCATGGTTATTGGAATATCAATAATACATCCCTAACAAATATGCTACTGTTCATAAAGTATTTTATTTTGTAAATTGTTGAAATTGCTTTCTGATTTTATTATGTCATTATACTTTCTGTAATCGATTAGTCAATATAAACAAATTTATTAATATTTTTGAAATATCAAAGAAAAATTTCTGAATTTAGTTATTTTATATTTCTGTACTTTTTACATTTGATTTGATGGAAATAAATTAATTATTGTAAGCTGGTTCCTAATAATATGTATAGTTATTAATTACTGGACATTACTACGAAATATCTTACCAACACTTTTCTCGGTAATTATTATTTAGTAGTACTTTTGGTATTCACATGTCCGCCTCCATTCGTGGACCCCAGGCCTGTATTGCCAGGCCTGTACTATGGATCACCTTGTTTGATACCAAAATATTAGTGTATTGAGCCATTGTCGTTCCAACACTCGTGTATGCATCGGAGACCTGGCCGACATACCGTTGACATCTTATAGTACTCGAAAAACTACATCAAAGATTTTTACAAAAATTAATATAAAAAATAACTGGCAAGATCGTCGATAACCTCAGTGTCCTGAAAGAGTCTGATTGCTCTAGTATAGAGGCTTTAATTGTAAAAAATCGTTTGAGATGGGCAGGTCACGTTGTTAGGAGGGTTGAAAGACAGAAAAAAACGGTACAAGGATTGTTCGAAGGGGGGTACAGAGGTGTGGAATTTATCACACAACATGGGAAGAGAGTGCACTCGGGAGAGTGGAGTGGAGGAATTGAATAAGGAATAGTGTGGAAAGATGTTAAATTGAACGGCGTCATCACGTTGAAGAACTGAAAACAGCAATAATAGTGCGCCACGAAAATCAATTGCCAAACGATAATGCATGCTCGA
>OY744539.1:19536278-19543778 GCA_963556195.1 Sepiola atlantica
ATATTTTCTTATATACGTAATAGTTACGTTTATAGTAAAACGTATTATGCGCCGGGATACTGAGAACAGTAACTACACTTAGGCAAAAGGCAAAAGAGACAAAAAAAGCTCATTTTTTTTCGGAAAAGAATAATGTGGTATATGTAAGTTTGTCACGAGACAATCTCCTTTTGAGTTAGTGAGTGGGTGTTAGAATAGAATCATTTGCATTGCCATGCTCGCGGACATTACCTTGTGCTTTTTATTGGGCCGCCTGCCAGGTATTACCTTTTTTTATTTTTTAGAGGTAGTATTGTATTCTTTTATCATGATACCATTCTACCAGGCATTACTACCGTGTACTTTAGAGGTAGTGTAGTACATGTTCGTTCATCATGATACCATCCTCCTAGGAAATGCCTCCTTTTTTTGGTGTAAGGGGGAATTCTCTCTGGCCTTACCTCCTTGCAATATATTTTCATTCGCCATTATACATTCCTCCAAGCATTATCTCCCTTTGGGGCAGTAAGTCTATTATAATTTCATCCCTTATAATAAACTTCTCTTTCTTTTCGAAGGAGGGGTACTTTTGTATCTGTTCTGTTTTCTTGATATCATTAAGCATTAATTCCGCTTTTAGTAGAGGGGTGGTAGTGTTCGTTCGTTATTATACCATCCTCTCAGTCATTACTTCCCTCCTTTGGATGTCAGTGTAGTATATATTCGTTCGGTATGATACCATATTCACAGGCTTGTAAAACTATGCAAACGGAGGGAGCATACATTCCATGTTAGACCTTAATAGCAAATCGATATTTGATTCCGACTTCGATCTTTTTTTATTCCACTGTGCTATTAGTACGATTATAATGTATTTGGCTTCGGTTTCTTTCTACTTAAAATTTTATTCCGGCTAGGAATCGTGTTAAGGTGGAGACGTGTCTCCTAACTGAGCAAAACAGAACCGTGATTTAAGGCCTTAATAAAAATTACCGGTTCTCCATTTCTATTTCTATTTCAACTATAATATCACCAAATATATAGGTGATCATTGAGTGACCTTTGCTCTTAGCGATCGTGCCAATACATCACTATTTGCTGAGAAACAAACTTAACGCCGTCTGGAAAGGTTCGGCTCTTAATGTAAGTGTTATTGCCGTCTACCCTCCCACACTTAACGTTGACGATCAAGTTAAAGACTTTTTCTACTACTTGATCGCGTACCTTCGAGTGAACTTCTATTATTGCAGATGATTGGAATTGTCGCACAGACACAGGTGACATCAGCAACATATATATCTTCGGGCGATTTGTGGTTGTGTTAATGTTAAATAGTAAAGGATACGTTCGCTCGTATACATCTGAAGATTTTAATTCGCAGGGCGACGTTCACAAGTAAACCGAATATCGAGGTGGTGTGGTTAGCGTTTGTACACTCAAATGCCACCTCAACCTGATGTAGCTGGAAGCGGACGTGACGTCACGTGGTTCAAAGTGTGAGGGGTTGAGAGAAGTAAAGAGTTCCATTGGAAGCATAGGGATGTGAACGCGTAGATTTTTTAATGTTCTGATAAGAGATGATCAACCAGTTATTTCTGACCTCGCTCTGTCTGCCCTCACCCACACCAGTTAGTGCTTGAGAACAAACGATCCCAGACGAATAAACATCTTTATGTGTTCAACCGTTGTCTCTTTCTGCCTTATTTTTGGGATATCAACGAACTTAATTCCAGGCGTCGTTTCCTCGCTTGGCCAGGATCCCTCAGGCCTGAACGAGCGGCAAACAAAGTATGTTAATAACCTTCCATGTATGGCACAAGATTGAAACGTCACATTAACAGTACAACACTTGTGTGTGTATATCACATAAGAATAGTCGTTATTTGTTATGTGCTTCTGTATGTGTGTGTCTGGCTAAAACTACGAAACTACACAAGATACACGTGAAAATGTTCGATCATAAGATTTAGTGTGATTCTCATCAGTGTATAGTAAATTATTGTAATATTTATTCACTTGGTGTCTTTAGGTATTCAAATAATTTCATAGTAAGTAAAAATAACTATTTTCATTCACATTTGTAGTCTTTACAAAAGCATCTAAATTTGGTTCAGTCGTCGGTCACCTGTCTTGGCGTTTCTCAATTTCTTTATTCTGTTTCGCTCTTTGCTATAATATTTAATTAGTTAGAAAAGAGAAACAGAAGGAAAGAAAGAAAGAAAGAAAGAAAGAAAGGTAGTGAGAGAAAATTAAAAAGAGAGGTTAAAATAAAGATGTCACACACATCTGTTATCCATGCTTCCCGGTGCCGGGATATATATATATATATATATATATATATGTATATATGGGGTGGGTGTGTGTGTGTGTGTGTGTGTGTGTGTGTGTGTGTGTGTGTGTGTGTGTGTGTGTGTGTGTGTGTGTGTGTGTGTGTGTGTGTGTGTGTGTGTATGTGTGTGTGTGTGTGTGTGTGTGTGTGTGTGTGTGTGTGTGTGTGTAATTACAGATCATAATTATATAATCATGTGATTGAATGTCAATTTCGATGCAAAAGAAGTCTACCACATGTTTCTGGAGTAATATTCAGAGTATATTTGAACAAAATCCAAGTTATCTTTTTAACATCTTCCGTCGTTTACCATGTCATTCGTTTTGTTTCTATGTTTCCATGCAAGTTATTATCTGAACATCAACTGTCCTCAGAAACAGTTGCAAAATGAAATCCACACAAAATCCATGTAAAAATACATGTAATGGTTCTATTTGATAATTTCTTACTTATTTTGACTAGGAGCTTATCCTATTTATATGCAGCCGATTTTTAAATGGATATTTGACTTTTTATTTATTTGAGTTTCAAGTTTGGGGCATGTATCACCTCTATATAACCAATAAAGTGTCTGATACTTATTTGAATAAATTCGGCAGTCATATATTCTCAAGACAGATTCCTTTAAGAAAACAATAGCATAAACATAAACCTCATAGAATTATATAAACAAAAATACTCACAGAGCATCAGACAGAATAATAATTGCCAATAGCAAAATGCCATAAAGCCAGATTCCTCTTTGACCACAAACATACAGAGACGCCATTTTGTTCAATCTATATACCATCAAGTCATAACATCATCCAATCAGATATACATCATTTAATTTCAATAAAATATCACCGAAAATTATTCATTTTGAGGGAGATTAAAACTGCTAAAATATAGGGAAGCAAAGAAAAACAGAAAAAAATTGCTGGAATATAGAAAACGCCATTGAGTAATAAACCTTTGTCAGTACAATAAAAACAAAAATACATGACTGCAAAATGATCATATTTAGCGATAGATGCTGCTCTATGTGGTCTAACCACATACAGTGAGTACATGTTCAAGGAGATACAAGTAAAAGCCACCAGTTTCACATATCTTGTTAAAGATAGGCCCTCATCTCGAAACGATATAAGATGGTTGAACATTAAAAGCTTAACGTCTTACTTCATTCTATAAATACTAAAAATGTTAGCTTGACAAAGAATTCCTAATGGTTATCTCTACACGCTGATGTGCCCTCAGTAAATCTAAGTTAAATCACAGAAAAGACTTATGTTTTATATAATAGAGCGAAGACTACATGAACTGTTAAGGAAGGTGCCGGAAAGCTTTTTTAATAGATGATTTCCTCAAATCGCTTACGTTTAGAATTCCCCCTTTTGTCTTGTTACCTTAACGGTACCAACATATAGAAATGTAATATAAACAAGCATCTAGCTGCATAACCATCCACTAAGTATGCCCCTATAAATCTGGCCCCTAATTCACAGTAGCCCTTTGCGTCTCAGTGGCAATCTGCCTTGTTTGAGGCGAATTGAAGTAAAATAAAAAGAAAACAAATGAATGATTATTCGGACTACTATTCTCATCTTGGATGCTATTCTAACAACGTTTAGGCGAATGTAATCTCCGACCTTCTTCGGCGCATATTGTCAAACTCGGGAATGCTAATGTCGTATAATTGCAATAATCGTATTTCGTTCTTGTTAGCTCCTTACATCGAGTTGCTTGATGCCTTATCTGGAGCGATTTCTATTTAAAATAAGTCGCCAATCTATGTAGATTTTCAAACTGAGTCCGCGAATATATGGTTCTATTTCCGTTAGTCATGACCGGATATAAGTGTTAAAAACGCAATTTTATTTTATTCTTACTTAGTATCGCCTGTAATTAGGATTGAATCTTCAATCCCAAGAAGACTGTTACTCGTAACGTATTGCTTCCCTAACGCATCTATCTAGTATGCTACGTGTCAGATGCATGTCAAAACGACTCAAAATAATTATGAAATTACCAAAACGAACGTTTACATTGATTTTTACCTTGATATTGCGTGGGAACTCTCTCTGAGAACGAGGGATGTTCAGATGATGACTTGTATGGAGACATTGAAACAAAACGAATGGCATGGCAAGACTTCATGAAAAAAATATTAACTCAAACACAAAGTCAAAAAACATATGAACATAATGAGAAAGATATCTGGTAGGACTAATAATACACCAATCCAATATTTCACGAAACGATACACCGATCATACACATAAATTGCATAGCTACTTGATTAGCAGACAATTTTTCACAGAATTCCATCTTAAAAAATAAAACTGATTTGTTAATCTATATATATAAAATAGAAACTCTGTGTGTGTGTCCGCCTGATCTTTGCGTATTATGTTCACCCTAACCGCTGGACAGAATTGCTTGAAAATTGGCATGTGGACTACTGACATCGCAGTGAATATTATAGGCTTCATGAGAAATATATCACTTAAACGCTAGGAGTCCCGGGGGGCACAATCCCACCACTGAAAACTGTTTTCCCTTACATTTAAATGAAATTTAAACCATAGGTAAATGACCGAAAATGATGTCTATTATCAAAATTTCAGCAAATGTTGATATTATTAAGAAGGCCCCCGGGGGCAACACCCCACACCGAAAACAGTTTTCCCTTTGATTCAAATGGAATTTAAACCATAGGTAAATGATAAAAACTTATGTCTATTCCTAACATTTCAGCAAATTATGATAATATTAAGATGGTCCTCGGAGGCACAACTCCTCCACTGAAAACTGTTTTCCCTGTGATTCAAATGAAATATATATATATATATATATATATATATATATATATATATATATATATATTATCAAGGAAAACATCTCTCTGTCTGTGCATATCTGTCCCTAAAAACGAAGACATACTAGGAAGATTACTTTCAATATAATTGTATTCACATGCACAATTTGCATGTGAACGTAATGGAAGTATTTTTGCGTCTCTGGCTGCCCCTTACAGAAGCTAATGAAAATTTTCAAACATGTTACACAATGAAATTAATCTATTTATTAGCGTTACTTAAATAGTATTAACATATATCTGAATAGCTCGGTGAGTAAGATATCTAGCTGGCAGCATCAAAGTTCCTGTTAACGTAACCTCTTCGAACCATGATGTTGCATATAATGCTATTCCACGTTCTAACCTGGCCAACACAGGGTAGCGTTGCTCGTTATAGTTATAAAAAAATATTTTAAACTCTAAAACTGAACGAATAGATTACAAAAAAAAACGACAAACCCTTTTTTTCAATTTTCTTATCTTCTTTAAGCTGGGGATGCTAGACATTCCACCGCTATTTCAGAGACTCCAACCGAGATATCTTTTTAGGATTCTAACAGCCCCTTTAACCCCAATTGTTTCTATTTCTCTTGCATTTGGTTTACCGGATATATTCGCCAGGTAGTTTTTTTTTGTTTTGTTTTTTCATGAGTCCGGTTGCTTCTATGATTACTGGAGATCTCCCTAAAACTCCAATTTATTTTCATGTCGTACATAAGACCTTGGTATTTAGTTATCTTCTTTGTCTCAGCTCTATTTAAGTCAGCATCACTAGGGACACTGACTTTAACTCAGGTTGTTACTTTCTATCTCTTGTCCAATATCACCAACGTCAGGTGTTACAGCTCCGTATTTTAGGGGTATGTAACTGTAGGGATTACATTTGGTCTCGAAAATGTATTTCATTAATTCTTGAAATGACGACTTCCAGTATCTTCTGAATACCTCTTTTAAAAATGGCTAACAAAATCGGAACTTGTATCAAACTATCTTGTTATACAACCAAGTATTATTCAATTTATATTTTGGTAGGCATCAAATTACCTAGTAAGGTTGATATACAATAAAATAATCTAATCAAACCAAACGAAACTTTCTGTCTTCGGTTATTCTATCCGCCATAATGAAATATCACGGAAAAAGGCTTACTATATATATATATATATATATATATATATATATATATATAGAAAAGAGGGTAGTGCAGTATTAGTGCAGTTCCAACGAGAGAAAAGTATATATGTAAAGGAGTAAGGCTACCAACATTTGTAGAATGTTTTTTTTAACATTTATTTATTATTTTGTTGTTTTTTTCAACATTTATTTATTATTTTGTTGTTTTACCATTTTATGATTTTATATATAACGCGTTTCAAGCGGTGGCCCGCTTTCATCAGATATGAAAATCCATTTGAAGAAATGTCTTTCGATTCGAGCAAATGTTGTTTCATTTGAGGAATTTGTTATTGTTTTTGCGCATGCGTGGGTTTGCGGTGTGTGGGTATCTTTGATTTTGATTTTTATTTTTTATTTGTCATTTTTCCTGCTTCTCTTGGTCAAGTGCTTGTTACCCATCCATGATCCATCGGTCATCCCAGCCTCCTAGGGTGCGAGAATTTCTTTTGAAATTTAATACTTTTTATTGCTTTTTGTCGTCTCCAAAAATGAAGTGGTGTGTGCGTGCGCGCACGCGCGTGTCCGTATGCATGTGGTCTAACCTTGAGTCTTCTGAATAGGTGAGCGACACATACACATACACACACATAAATACGCACACACACCCATGCGCGCGCACACACAGGCGTGTGGTTATAGTGACAGAGAGGATATATATATATATATATATATATATATATATATATATATATATAGGATATATATATATATATATATATATATATATATATATATATATATATATATATATATATATATATATATATATATATATATATATAAGTCAGTTCATATTATATTCCAATAACCATGGTTTTATTTTATTATCTTATATTTTTTCACATTTCCAAAAAACATAATATTTCTGTGAGACATATATTTTTTACGGTCCGTTTCATTTGTCTTGTTATTTTTGTTTGGTTTCACCCACAAATGAACCACTGTATAGTGTAGGTTTTTTCAAGACACTTCAATCCAAGAACTTTTTACTCTTTGTGAATTTTTTCTGATTATTTTGTAATGTTGCAGAGACGATATTGAGATAAAAACGTTGTTTGGCACAAGACAAATGAAACGGACCGAAAAACATATATCTCACAGAAATGTTATGTTTTTTTGGAAATTTGAAAAAATAAAAATAAGAAAATAAAACCATGGTTATTGGAATATAATAT
>OY744539.1:19546278-19553778 GCA_963556195.1 Sepiola atlantica
TTGCACCACATGCTGAAGTTGAAACAGTTATTCTCTCTCTCTCTCTCTTTCTCTTTCTCTCTCTATCTCTATCTATCTATCTATCTATCCAGCTAGCTAGCTAGCTATCTGTCTCTCTCTCTCTCTTTCCTGCTAGGTTTCAACCTTAATCTAACGCATTTGCAACGGCTGGTGTCTAGAGAGCTGGGTGCCCCCTTCCTGAAGTAATTTAATGTTGTGAAGTTGTTCCACAGTAAATAATAAATAAAGGAAGTCAAGTCGAGGGTTAGTTTAACAAGTGTATTAACAAAGTAAGAAAGTGACTAGCTCTTGGCTAGACAGTTACAAGACTGTGCTTTGTCTTCTGGTGACTCGCACTATTTATAGTGACAACCGGTGTAGTTTCTCCTGTGTAAGAACGGCCGGTGTAACATTAAACAACAACGGTTCTATGCTTTATTTTTTCGGAGAACTGTAATAAACAAATGAACCGTAACAACTCGTGTTATTGTCACTTTGAGAGGAGTTTATTTCAGAAACATCAGCACGCCACAAATCCAAGATGGCGTACCGAAAAGGTACACTACTACTACTACTACTACTACTACTACTATTATCGGTATTATCGTTATCAACACAAGTTATAGCATAAGGTCGACTTGCTTGGCGACCGCCCACCTATGCAACAGGAAGAGGGCATCTCGTGCTGCTGTTACATCACTAGGGAGAAGTAAGAGGCTTGAACGGTTTCTTCTCCCGACTAGACTTGAGACAAAGCGGAAGTCTCGAATTTCTCTAAGGCGCCCACTGCCTGAGAGGGAAGTTCGGTAAGTCTTAATGGCGATTTCATGCAAGAGTTAACGTATTATTTTCCCAGGTCAGTGTTTAATAAATAATAGAACCGTCATCTATAATGTTTTAGTTTTGATATCTCGTCCGACGAAAGCACATGACAACAGATAACAACTAGCGACCTTATAGCACGTGGGAGAGCTTGAGAAATCGACACTTAAAAACATATATTTAAATTACTTTTATAGTTCCCGTTTTTATAAATTGATATCCCGTCGCTGTAAACTGTTTTAATACGTTCTGGTATTTTCTTTTTACGTCCACGTGGTCATTTTAATGGCGGCATCTCTACTTCCGGTCAGGTTAATAATAAGTATTACGATGCAGAAAAGCAAGTTCATAGTTATTATCCATACCTTGTATGCTGTTTGTACTTGTACGCGCCCTTTCTGAGATCCAAGCAAATTAGTTATTTCATGAATAGAAAAGGACTACGTAAAGCCAAAACTGTTCGAAGGCATGGGAGATTTACTCAACTGGATCTTCGTTCCAACTCACTAAACAGTTTTGTGGGGGACACAGAGAAATCAATAATCACTGTTTAATCATATCCTATCAGCGCATTTCAAATTAACATGTGTAGTGATTTCAAAGGACTGCCCCCTCTCTCTCTCTCTCTCTCTCTCTCTCTTAGAGTCATGTGGCATCACATTCGTTTCTATCAATTCACACAGTATAGTAATCTTAACTTCGAGCAGTTTTTCTACCACTTAATTTTCATTTTCTGTAATTTTAAATCCAAACATTTCATATACTAGTGTATTTACTCGCTAATATTAAATATAAGTAAACAAAAATGAAACAAACAAAAATAATAATTTCGATTCCACGTAGCTGAAGAAATATGGCACAGGAACACTATCGTAATACCAATAACTGTGGGAGCACTCGGCTGAAACCAGTTTACTTGTTTCGAAGCCATCACTCTGAGCTGCATTTTATGTTTGTCCAATGCTCTTTGTTGAATACTGATTCTTTTTTTGTATGAAAATTTGTTTTGTCTGTGAAAACATTCTAATATGTTCTACGCTATATAACAATTTGTTCTACGCTGTATAAAGGGAGAGGGTTGGAAATTATATACACGCCAATTTAATTATGTTGTTTACTGTTTGACAGGTGCTCGGTACTTAAATAGTTCGTTGTATTAATTTGCCATTTATTATTTCTTTTTATATCTCACGTTGATTATAAAAGTCTATTTCCCGGAATTTCAACACCCAATAAAATTCGCTCGCTTCTCTCCCTGTAGATGGAATTGCTTTTAAACAAATTACAATAGTTTTTTTTTAGATGACATTCTAAGAGAAGAAAATGCTTCAAAATAATATATATATATATATATATATATATATATATATATATATATATATATATACGACAAATCATAAACCCACAAGTTGGTGACAATGAAAAAATAAAAACATAAATGTGTAACTTACACTTTCGTACTGAGTAGTTTACACGATTTTAGAAGCAAGGTAAGTACCAATGTCTTTTGTCGTTTCTTCTTTTTGTTAGGATATTCTCTAAGATTATTTTTAGAAACCTTTTTCTTTCTTCAATGAAAAAAAAGTAATTGGAAATTACCTCTTCAAAAATTGTCCAAACCACTCACTACGAAATAGTAAGTTACACATTTATTTTCAATATTTTAATTTTTACTTCTACTTGTTTACTTAATTAAACAATACGCATGCATCGTAGTTACTTACGTATTTTTCCACGAAATTTAAGAATTATTTTTCTTCTATGAAGCGGTAAAAGCTAGGTAAAGGTCGAAATTGACATACCCAGGTACTGTTTAAACACCGCTTAAAGGTGCAAGAAAATATATATGTGTGCATATATATTTTAAGTAAAACTAACTAAAACTTCTCAATGTTTAAGCTTGATGAATGTTAACATTTTACGACTAAGTATATATTTGGGCAAGTATATGTTTATTTCCGGTTGTTTCTTTTTGCGAGAAACAATTTTCAAGCTTCATCAAATTATTTTCAAATTCGGTAAAAAAAAAGACTTGGTCATTGGAATTTAAAATACCATTGTTAACTTATACTGTATTTGTAAGATATTGTTAAATTATATTGTTTTTGCATTTTGTCTGATATACCAATATAGTCAGGTAGTGTGAGTAGCTGCTGTACTGGTGATCTGCGTGGACTATGGATTCGACGTGACGATTTCCAGTTTTGTCGGGGTAACTGTATCATTTTCATAATTTTGATATTATTACATTTTATTAATTGATATACTCTTCCTGTAACTATGAATTAAATAGTATAGTAGACTACGCTGTCAAGCTTTGATTAAGCAACTATTTTAAAAGAAGGAAAAACTTTGAAATAACATCAGTTTTTCATTGTTGCTCACGGCATTGTAGTCATCTGCCATGAATTTCCTGCCACTAGACTTAAGCAATGTAGACCCATGAAATAAGAAGTGTGGTTAGGGATTGCGCAACCATTGCCTGAGTATTGACGCCTTACATGGATACTTACTCTGAAGACTGACAGTAGGCCTTCATACTTGAGGTAGGAATCTCTAAAATTATAGATCTAATGTGATTTACTGGCTGCGTGATTTTATTTTCCCATAAATATAGGCGGGTTTTAGTCGACTATTATTTTTCGTGATCCTATTACCGTGATCCTATTACTGCGGTTTTGACTGTTATCATTTTGTTACTGTGTTTTTTTTCTTTGGGTCAATCAATGGATATTTTGTAAGTGTTCATAATATTGTTTTGTCGTTAAGAATGTGTTCAAAGTTTGTATTATAGTCAGCTTTGTTTAGTACTACATGACCTCGCATGAATATTTCATTCATTTTTCTTAAGTAGATTACAGAAAAAAATCAAAGTAATACCAAACAATCTGCTTGATATTGTAATTGTAATTTTACATTTTGGAAAAAAATCAGGGTAAACTTACTGATACCCCGAGTTAGACTCGCACTCACAATTTATATTTGTAAGTACGGCGCGATAAGCCATGAGCCACCGCAATTAGTGGTAAATAGCGAGGGCGCTATTAACTCCATGAACCGAATTGTTTGTGTATAACTATTTTTTTAATTAAGAGCCGGCGTGAGTGTGGGTGGCCGCACCTGTTAAATGGTAAAGTTAACAACAAAAACAGTGTGCCTATGTTACTCACCGTGTTACAAAGAACATATATTCCAAAATTTATAATGATCGGTTCATTAGTTTAGTAGTTTTATCTGTGCAACGAAATATATTACAAAACTTTATATACACTAATTCGCTAAATGTTAACATTTACAAAAACACATATGGGCATGGCACTCACACAGTTTCCTAGAATATATATTCCTAAATTAATAATGAAGCCTTCATTGGTTTAGGGAATTATCCTGTACATATATATATATATATATATATATATATATATATATATATATATATATATATATATAAGCAAAGTTCGTTCATATTTCAAAAAACAATTTTTTTTCTTACAAGACATTTCCAAAACAGATACATTTGAGTGCAAATTATTTTAGGAATCGTTTCGCTTAAAATAAACAAAACAACATTATTATGTCAATATTTGATGTAAAGAAGAATAGAAAACGCCTTACATAAAAAAGAAGAATACCTAAAGTTAAAAGGAACACAAAATGTTCGATTTATGTTAGGTTTGGTATGGATGAGTAAAAGTGAAATAATCAACTTGTGTTTTCTGTTAGTTTAAAGATTTGAAGAGAAACTGATATTACGTGCTGCCATGGAATTGGTATAAACAATTCAATGTTGTCGAAATGAACACTGCAGTTCGTTTTACTTGGTAAGCATTTGGAAAAAAGATGGTTAAGCCTTAAATGTATTGTGTATAAACTGTCTATATGATTAACTTAAAAAAATGAAATCATACCTGAAGCAAACGAAGACTGATAAGGGAAATATCTGAACTCAAATCGCCGAAGAGATGGTAGTCGCTATTTTTAATTACGGAAAACTATAAGTAATTATGTTTGTTCAATGTAATCTGTAGAAATTTGAATGAGAATAAGTCTATACGTAATAGTTAGAAATAGCGTACTCCGATATTCTCGAAAATCACCGGAATTTTAGGACTCGTCTATTTAATTCATGCGTAATGTATTGTATTATGTATTAAATCAATGCCAGATGATTAGAAAATAATAAAGGTTACGTTTAAAAAAGTATCAGTTGTTTATTAGTTCCCGGTGTATTGGAGACAGTGTTAGTAGAAACATATAAGACAGAAAAGTGTTTGCTACCACCTCTATAAAGTATGTTATGTGTAAAGTTTACGATTGTGTGTCAAAAGTAATATTAAGTGTTAGATGGAGGAAATAATCATAAATTTACTATAGCACGCTTCAGTGAATAAGCTTAATACAGTGGTAGTATAGAAGCCTGTGATGCATGTGGTTATTTTCTTACTCTCGTCTAAGATACAGGGTAAATACGTCGTAACTTTATATAGAAGATTAGGCGTGTGTGTTAAGTCTGAAATCGATTTGTCATTGGCGGCAATTGTCTCATTGAAGCAGATAACAATGAACGGCAAATGAGTGTCCGTTGTTGTGGAAGATTGATAACCGCACCTCGAGTAGCAGGGCCACTAGAAACTGTTATGTATACTGTTTGACATATATATATATATATATATATATATATATATATATATATATATATATATATATATTAAAACTATAAAATATGTTTCAAAAAGTTGGAAAAAAGATGATCTCATTATCCAAATGCATATAATCTCTAAAGATAGACAATAAGGTATCTATACTGAAATGTTGCGTCCTTAAAAAATATTCAGTCCCACGCTTAATAAACCAACATGTTTTATTTGCCTTTATGAATACTTAGCTATTATTACATTTCCTGAAAAAAGGATGAGTTGTTAAATCAAAGAGATGAAGTGGGTATTAATTGTAAATATTTTAAACGGTGTACGCTTGATAAATATAGTAGGAATCAAGTAAATTTACCATAAAATCTTGATAAACAATCATTTGTTATTGTAAATATAGTATCGGGTTTTAAATAATGATAATAACCGCACTAGTTCAATATGTAATACCCTAATTCTTTTACTAAATGTAAGTAATATTTAATAAATAGTTATGGTACTAACTTGATATTTAAATAAAACCGCAATAAATAGCTATATCATTATAAAATATAAGATTATATTGGATAAACAATTAAATAAATGAATAAAAAGGAAAGCCCGTAGTAAATAATTATAATTTAATAGAATATTTTTTTATTAAATTCGTTTTATATCCATTATAATTTACACATTACACAAGTAAAAGTTCATGATAAATTTCATAATTTACGGTGTCTTGAATGCTGTATAATTCCGTTATGTAATTTATGCGATTGTGAGTTTGCATGCATATGATTTTATGAGTTATGGTTATGGAATAGTTGTGGTGTGTTGGTGCGCGTGTGAACCTTTATTTAATGTTTGCAAATTCTTATAGATGGCGATGTAGTCTCTCACATATAAGTGTGTGTGGTTATAAGATTATTCGAATCGTGGTTGTTGACAGTAATATTCTTATTTGATCGCATGGTTTAATTACTAAATATTATTAAATAAATAAAATAGATGTATTTAATAAATTACTTATTGCAATTAATAGAAATGTTTAAAATACATAAGATCGTGTTTAACATAACAATAATAACACATCTACTTTACTATGTAATAAATATAATTCAAATTCCTTTAGTAAAAGATGGAGAGTAGAAAGTGAACCTTGGGTTTAATTTCAGCAGCCTGGTAATTCTCGCTTCCCTTATTTTGTCTTTTAGTCTTTACATTCTATGAGTGATGTGTCTGACATAGGGGGGAGAATGGCTGTTTTCCGGGTCAGGATCTATTCATCTAACACTATTTTTTTTACCTTGGAGTAGTATTTTTAGCTCTTTACGTATAGTGGCATCATGCCTTGTCTGGAGTGATTTTCAGTAAAAAATATGTATATAAACTAAAACAAATAAATAAGTTAGCTAATAAGTGTATAGTTAAATAAATAATTTTAAATTAAACCGTAATAAATAGATGGATACAAGTATAGAATATAAGACTATATTGAATATGTAATTAAATAAATTGATAAATTAATGTTATTCCCATATATATATAGAGATATATATTTGAATGGAATTAAAACAAAATTAAACCCGTTTTACGTCCATT
The DNA here is from genome assembly GCA_963556195.1 of Sepiola atlantica. Taxonomy (NCBI): domain Eukaryota; kingdom Metazoa; phylum Mollusca; class Cephalopoda; order Sepiida; family Sepiolidae; genus Sepiola; species Sepiola atlantica. The sequence goes on from OY744539.1 coordinate 19,553,331, forward strand.
CTAATATGAACAAGTAAATTTTAATTCTAAATCGCAAAATGTGTTAGTCTTCGATGCTGTATTATTTCGTTATGTGGCTAGACTTTACATACATATGATTTTTATAATTATGTTTAGGGTTAGGGTTGTGTTTTTTTATTTTGCGCTTATTCACCTTATTTTATTCTTTCAGATTCTTATATGCACCGATATGACCTTTGTAATTGTCCTTGTTGATAGTAATATTCTTATTGCGATCGGATAGTTTTAATAATAAATATTAGTTCATAAGTAAAAGGTTTGATAAATTACTTATTAAGGTAATCGAAATTAATGTTCTGTTAATTGTTAATTGAATTGGGCGTGCCATAACTGTACTGTATATAGGTAATTTTTAAGTATAGCAAAATTAAGTCCTGTTGTAATACTAGAATATCGGTTATTGTGTTACATCATCTGAGTGAGTGCG
>OY744539.1:19556278-19648778 GCA_963556195.1 Sepiola atlantica
ACGTATATTATCTTATATTTATGTTAAGCATGCTCAATACATATATTATAAAGAATCCTATACTTGAACTATTAGAAAACCTGTTGAGAATAATTACGAAAGAGAATAGAAAATAACACTTATAACATTATTGATAGCAATACAAAAATAAAAATAAAACTGGTACAATAGTAAAAAACGATTAACTCATCCATTATAAAAAGTTGGCTTTACAAGAAGAAGAATTTACGAGGTTAAGTTATGACAACAAGACAAAAGAAAATACTCATATAAAAAGTACAAGATTCGCAGTAGTTGTCTGGACTTCAAAGCGATATTTTATAAGCACAGATTTAATAATGGAAAATATAAAATAATACGTCTTTATCTAATTATTCCTGGAAACAAATTGATAGCAATAAATCACCAATGGTAGAGTGCGAATTATTTAACTGGATCGAAGTGTGTAGATCTTTAGATGCATCGTCGTCGTAAAAACACTTTTTTATAATTTCATTTCTAGGCGTAAGAAACCTTTTCAACCGTTGAAATGAGGTATGTTTAACTTGTAGGCATAGAAGTATTTCAATACCGTTTGAAAGGTAATTTTAGTTTCTGTTAGCAAATATCTTAACATTTGTATTTATATGTGATATTATATGCATACTCATATTATAATATGTATATGAAATTGTTTATTTTTATGTGAATCTGTATTAGTATTATGTATTTGTATATGTGTGTACATTTATATATATATATATATATATATATATATATATGTGTGTGTGTGTGTGTATATATATGTATATATATTATATGTGTATGTATATTATATGTGAATACATGTGTATTATGTTTTTGTATATATATTTTATGTGTATATATTAGTATACAATGTTTGTATGCATATATGCATATTTTATGCGTATATATATATATATATATATATATATATATATATATATGTGTGTGTGTGTGTGTGTGTGTGTGTTAGTGTGTATATATAAATATTTCTATATATATGGGTATGGTTTATATACGCCTATTTATATGCGTATATATATATGAATATATATAAATTAAGGTAATGATAAATATAGAAAGGGAATGATAAGATAATGCTTGGAGAACGATTGTGCGTTGATAAAGGGGGAAGGAAAGAGCGGAATAGGTGTTTGAGGAACATATTTTGAAATAATATTAAATAAATTGTATTCATTCAGTGTCATAAAGAGATCGAAAGGGATACAATACGCATACATTTGTGTAGAAGATATCTCTCTCTCTATCTCTCTCTCTCTCTCTCTTTCCTCTTCTGTATATCCCTTTTTATTTTTTCATCTTTTGGTTTTTGCTGGTGGTGGATGCCAGACATTCACCGGCTATTTCAGACACTCGATCCGAGTGATTTTTTTAAAGATTTTAACCGTCCCTTTAAATGCAATTGATTGTATATCTGTTGCACTCGGTTCACCGGGTATATTCGCCAGATAGTTTTTGAAATTCTTTTTCATTAGTCCATTTGCTCCTATAATTACTGGGATGATAGAGTTTCTTTACATGTTGTACATAAGACTTGGTTATTTCGTAATCTTTTCTTTTTCGGCTCTGTTTAATCCACCATCATTAGGAACACTGACTTGCACTAGAGTTGCTACTTTCTCTCTCTCTCTTTCTCTCTCTCTCTTTCACTCTCTCTCTATCTATCTATCTATATCTATATATATATATATATATATATATATATATATATATAATATTACTATTTCATTTATCCACATAAAATTTTATAATGAGATATAATTTCTTATGTTTCAATTTTCAGTATTTACTTCAACAATGCTCGATACGTAAGTATAGCTAGGTAGTAAGCTATGAAAATATATTTATGGCAGTTAAACTACACAGAGGCTCTCGCGTTTCATCCCTGGGGGGAATTTTCAGGATAAAATGCATGGAGTTATTTTTTTCCGATTGTTTTTATATACACAGCTTGCTAGTTAATCAATCCGATTCTTTGTTGTTTTCTCAGCCAATCGTTAGGCTTAACACGAACAAAGATCCGGTTAGTGTTACTTCTTATATTCTGTTCTATTGTTCTGTTTTCCATAGAATGGCCTATATCCTGTTTCTTTGTTGTGTCAGTATAATGGGTGAACTTATTTTAACACGTGTTTCCTTGTATTTCTATTTTAGGTTTTAGTTTTTAAATTGATAGTTTTTTGGGTCTTTTATTTGTTTTATTTGTTTATTAATTTATATATATATATATATATATATATATATATATATATATATATACATATATATATATGTAAATCAATTTTTACGTACATAAAAGTAATATTATATGTTCGTTAAACATTAATCAATGAAATATATAAAAAATATAAATAATGATGCGTCGAATAAAAGGCGACTTAATACCATATTCAGAATTTGTTAACCGCTTAGGAAGTGGAAAATACTAAGGATAACGCTATTTTTATCGGCAGTAGAAACAATAACAAAACTCCGTAACTCTCTCTCTCTCTCTCTCTCTCTCTATATATATATATATATATATATATATATATATATATATATATATATATATATATATATATGAAAATTCTGTTTGACAATACTCTTTTTAAACTTTTCCATCTTCAGGTGATCTTTATTCATAGTTAAAGCAACTTATACAGGTTCCAAATCTATCATGAGTACTTTCGTTTTTTTTTGACGAACCATCTTCAGGTGACAGTAAAAACTACGAATGAAAAACTGGAAAAAGAAAAAAATCCAGAGACTCAATTTGTCGTCGCTTAGTCGAACTATAAATTGTATGATCCTAGCTGTAGTCACGTCGGTTTGTTGTTGACGTCCGTATATTTTAGCAGAAAAATTATATATATATATATATATATATATATATATATATATATATATATATATATGCCAGACTATAGAGATCTACATCGACGGTTCGATCCTTATCTGATTTAGCCATGCTGATGACAGCTGTGAGCCAGAAATGTTGGATAATCGCCCTATGGGAATGGACGTATCTGTTGGAAATTGTTGGTTTGATTTGCGCGAATTAACGCGGGGTTGACCCGGCAGTCGAGTGCAGAATAAGGCCTGTTCTCAGAGTCAGAAATCACAGACGTGACAAGTTCACCGTGTGACGAGATCCCAGATCAAGGGTCAATGTACACCTGTGAGAGGCTCTGTGACGTCACAGGCCTTTGCATGGGAAACAGAGGGATACGTGACGTCACTCGGTCGTCGTGAGAAGCGAGTTTAGCCAGTCTGGGTTTTGGAGGCAAACCGATGAGACGTGATTGTTACCATGTAATTTACAACAAATAAGGGAAATATTTCCCTAAGACAATACAATCGAGAGATATCCTTTACCATCTCTATGAATAGTTAAGAAAATAATTGTTAAGTAACTACGATAATGTAGTGATTAGCTCTCTCTCTCTCTCTCTCTCTCTCTCTCTCTCTCTCTCTCTCTCTCTCTCAACGTAGTTAATGGCCCAGGCCGATAAATAACAACGCTTGTAATAAAAAGAATTGAAAGTAAAAAGATTGTGTTTGGTGAGTCGGTCAGGAGGCTTTTGCTGCAGACAACGGACGGCGTGGTCCACAGCAGGAAGGAAAGAAGAAAGAATTCATCCCCTAGACGACATCGAAACGGCGACCCTCTACACGGCAAGGGAGAAATCTAAAGGTATGCAAACAATATATGAACTATGTGATTTATGTTGTTTCAAAAATTACGAGTATTAAATGTGAACTGCCACGGACCTTTTGAGAATGACGAGTATACAAAACGAGTACTGCCGCGGTCCAAGCACAAGAAGGACCATGCAACAGAAACACGTGTACATGGATTACTTTTATGTACGTATAAAATTAATTAATAAAATATATTAACGAAAAATACGTCATGTAGAGATAAGGGCGACTAATAATGCAATTTTTTGAATATTAATCATTCAGAGAGTGAAAGAATCGAAATAGTAGTAGTAAGCAAAACTAACGAACGCTGCAATCACCAATAAAAACAATTACATAAAAATACATTGTATTATATATATATATATATATATATATATATATATATATATATATATATATATTGTCCTATATATATATATATATATATATATATATATATATATATATATATATATATATATATATATTATTGGATGTGGATTATTACACTCCCATATAATTGCCGAACGCACTCAGATGATGTAACACAATAACCGATATTTCAGTTTTACAGCAGGACTTAATTTTGCTATACTTAAAAATTATCTATATACAGCACAGTTATGGCACACACAATTCAATTAACAATTAACAGAAAATGAACGTCTATGCTGAGGATACCACTCTCTATTCTGGTGTTGCTCCTCGCCCATCACCCTCTGATCAGTTGAAATATTCAACTGATTAAGAAATTGACCTGAGTTCAGTTGTAGATTGGGGTATGAAATAGCTAGTTTCGTTTAATCACGTTTTATACTGAACCATCCTTGTCTCTACTACCGGTGCACCAACGTATTGTCATAACAGTAACACCCTATATATAAATACACATCCGCCGAAATGTTCTATATCACAGTCGTGATTTGTCTAATGACTTCCAGGTTTAAAACCTCTTAAAGCCGAACGTTTTTATATTTCTCACCTGTTGATACTAAAGGGCAATTTTCCAGCAGCTGTTAAATTTAGTAAACCAACACTAACAAATTATTACAACTTATTTTATTTCGTCTCAGTAATTGTCGAAGCATGATGGGAAAGGAAGTTAGACAAGTTCAGTTTATTTAACTACTCGTGTTTAAGACACTATTTTTATACGTCCTTTTCTATACGCTGCTAATCACTTTATCTCTTACAAAATGTGTCCTACATTTTTACTAAACATATGATTAAACCTTAGATAACATGAATTGGAATTTCTTTCATGGAAATTGGTCCAGACAAGGCATGGAGCTACTTGATATAAGAAGCTTGACAAATTACCACTTCAAGGTCAACAACTAGAAAACGATAAGTGTTTGATGGATAGATTGCGACCTAGAAAATAGCAATTATTCCCCCTTTGTCAGAAACATCATTCATGAAGTGTTAGGACTAATGGATAAAATAAGGAAAGCGATAGTTATATAAATATAAATACATAAAATATACTGCCAAGTCTGCTGCAAAGAAAGTGAGCTTCATCTACCGGGTAAGAACATATCTCACACCTGTTACTATCTTATATCTCTATAAAGCCATCATGGACCCTATATCTCTATAAAATAAATGTACATGGAGTATTGTTGTAACATCCTGGCTGATGCACAAACCACTAGTTTCTCTCCCTTTGAGAGGGTTAAAAAAAAGTATCTAACTTAATAGGTCCCGCAATATCGACCAATCTCCAGTTCCGTCGTCGCAGTGTTGCATCTCTGTGCTTATTTTGCAAGTACTTCCATGAGATGTGTTCCGATTAACTTATTTCACTTGTAAACCCTCAACATAAATACCCCGATCAACCCGACGAGCATCAAAATCCACCCTCGTCACTGTAGAATTCCTCATATGCCGGAAAACTTACTAGTCTAATCCCTTCTTCTTTCGGCCCGCTTGCCTTTGTGAATTCCCTCTCTTCTCCCTGTTTCCCTGGCTGTACAAACATGCAGACATGTAATTGTAATGTGAACGAATATCTTGCTACACAACTCCCCACTTAGGATGCCTCTTATAAATGTGGCCCCTAATTTCAGAGTTTTACGTCTCGGTGATAATATGCCTTGTTTGGGGGAACAAAAAAAATTATGTTTCACACGCTCGTCAAATCTGACTTTCTGACCTCGATAGACAAAATTTCGCTCTGGCTATCCAAGCACTTCTAAGCGCATTCAATATATTACAACTAGAAAGAAAAAAGCAATTACTTCAAACTAGGTGAAATATCCAGCCTAAACAAACCCATTAACATCATAACTTCGCCAGTAGGAGGATTTTTTTATGGAAGTCACTCCAGTCAAGACGTGAAGCCACTTGATCTAAAAAGCTTAATATTATAATATAAAGGGAAAGGAAGGTAGAATCACTTCAAGATAAACCAAGCCTGAAAGAGACCCCGCTGTCAGCGTTCAATCCATGGACTCTAAACGGGCGAATCAAAAAGTAAGGCCTGTCAAAGCCCAATTGAGAATGTACGGATTACGAAAGGTCTTCCCTTAAAATTAGGTGCCAGAGAAGTTAAAGCGGGTAGGTTGCCAAGATTTCAGCTGTGGTTATCATTGCTGTCCGTTGTATAGTCTCAATCTATTATTATTATTATTATTATTATTATTATTATTATTATTATTATTATTATTATTATTATTATTATTATTATTATTATTATTATTGATATTATTATTTGTACTCACTAGGGGTTCTCACACAGATCATCGTCAGTGATTGCTCACCGACAATAACCAGTGGTATTTCCTGGAGTCTGAGTGACAACAAGTCTCCCCAGACTTCCAGTATTCTTCACCTCTTTTCGATAACGATGCGATATCGCAACAGCCTCTTACCATTGATTTCTCGCTGGTAAGGACAATTGGTCTTCTCTGGGATTTGGGTGGCAATAAGCCTCCCGAAGGTCTCAGCATTCTCTGCACTTTTCCAGTGGAAGTCTGGTTTGTGCTGTCCCTCCTCGGTCTTCTCATCCTCCTCGACCCTCTACAAATATGTTGTCTGGTGTCAGCCTAGGCCGGCACCAGTTAAACATAAATAAATAAATAAAATAATATTTCTTTAAATTATTATTTTTTTAAATAAAAGTTTAATATTTTTTTTATTTTTTAATTTTTTTCCTTTCAATTCCTTATTTTTTTTCCTTTTCTCTTTCCTTATTTAAAAATTAAAAAAAAAATTTGTAATTCTTTTAATTTTTTATTTTTATTATTATTATTATTATTATTATTATTATTATTATTATTATTATTATTATTATTATTATTATTATTATTATTATTATTATTATTATTATTATTATTATGCTTCCCGTCCACTTTCTTCTGTTCTTCCTCATCCCCATTCATCTTCCCCATCTCCTTTTTCTTCTTTCTCACTTTCCCTTTTTCTTCACTTTCTTTTGCTTTTCTTCTTATTCTTCTTCTTCTCTTTCTTCTTCTTCTTTTTCTTCTTCTTCTTCGCCTTTTACTTCTTACTGCCATGCTTCTTCTTCTACTCCTCCTCATCGTCCTTCCATTCTTTTTCTTCTCTACCCTCCTCCGCTTCCTTCTTCTTCTCTTTTCCCTTCTTTTTTCCGTATATTAATAACCTTTGAACATTTATTGCTCAAATACAGAAAGCACTGTTCGCTTCTATCGACTGACCTCAAGGGAGATAATCGCTTCATCCATTCTTTACTTCGTTCGCTTTTATAAACAATTTTATGAGTTTTCCTTTTCTCTAGACGAACATTTCCCACATTAAAAAAGCGTCGCACTTTTCTCGCCATTATTCAATATTCAATACGTGCAATGTAGAAATTGCAACACGAAGATGAACGCCAATATGCGCATTGCGTTTTGAACAGATTTGCATCAACTCAGCCATTACTTACATCAAGAAATGAGAACAGATGCTCTTCGCATGTGTCCGTTCAAACGGAGCATTTACTGATGATTCCAAATCTGTGATCAGTTTGGATGGAATGCCGTGACGCACAGACAGACGATTTTGCTTTATATAAAGTTATATAGATATATATTTATATATATATATACGATTTACTCCTAATTTACTTACTAATAACCTGATCATTATGAATTATGGAATATATACTCTAAGCAACACGGTGAGTTAAGTGGGCAAATGTTTCTTTGTAAATTTTATCATTTAAGGTGTGATGTGTTACTCACCCCCCCAAAAAAAAATAAAAAATAAGCGAGATAAAAACACTTTAATAAAGAAAAGAATTGCTCTACATCAACTTTTGACTTCTATTATTCAATAAAACTTTTAGCGAACCGGTGCGCATGAAAAATAATCATATGTATGCGCGGTGTAAAACTTATAATCTAATAAACTGATCATTATGAATTATGGGATATGTATTCTAAGCAACACGGTGAGTAATGTGGGCACATTATTATTTTTTTTTGGTAAACTTTATACGATGTAAGAGGTGGGCCTTCGAAATCGCACTCAATGGTGTTTCAAAATTACAAACTTGATATAATAAACCTACACACGGAGGAACAGAACATGTTATTGAAATGGGTGGACACATCTAAACATTCTATTTAAAACTTAAGTGGGTCAAACTAACGAAAATACTATTATAATACTGATGCGGAGATAATCAACGGGGTGTTTCTATATATTTTAATCATACAAAATACATGCTAAAATACTCCTAAATTTTGGGATTGAGTTATGTTTGAAAAAGATGCTGCCATTTTAATTGTTCTAATTAGCCGTAATTTGCAATCACTTAACCAATCTTTCACTAATATTCTCTCATTTTCACCTTCTCTCCCTTCTATCAATGTTGTTTGAGCTCGTTCTCTTATTTTATACGTAAAATGCCACTCTCGCTTCTGTCTGTCTGTCATCCCTCTCTCTCTCTCACACACACTCTCTCTCACTCTCACTCTCTTTCTCCCTATGTTGTTTTTACTCGGGATATGACATCCTAACGCATGCCAGACATTCATCAGCTATTTTAGAGATTCAACCAAACTTTCAGGGTTCTAACCACTCCTCTAAGTGCAATTATGTGTTTCTCTCTTGCACTTGGTTCAACGGATATATTTGCCAGGTAATTTTTGAAATTCTTTTTCATGAGCACAGTGACTCCTGTGATTACTGGAATGATTGAGATCTTTCTAAGATTCTAGTTTGATTTTATGTCGTACATAAGACCTTAGCATTTAGTTATCTTCCCCCTCTCAGCTATGTTTAAGCCAACGTCATTAAGGACACTGACTTCAACTACGGTTCCTACTTTCACCGTTTGCCATATATCACTATGCTAGGTTTAACAGCTCGGTTTTGTAGGTATGTAGCTGTATAAATTGCATAGTCATAATAGATGGTGTATAACCTAAATTATAACAGTTCTTTATGGTATATGGTCAAAAACTTGCTACTACACTGGATATTCAATGTTTCAAAGATGGTCCAATGGAGATATTTACACACTCCATTGTTTGGCATTGTATAGTAGCCGTCCCATAGCAAAAATTGCTGGTGCTACCAGATCAGGCTGTCTGAAGATACCGGCCTTCTGGCTTACAATGCACCAAACATTAATGTTATTGTTGTTTTCCGTTCCCTTTGCAAAACTCAATCATGTTCTGCAAAACTTAAAAGAATAAGTATCCTCTAAAATACAACCAAACAAAAAACAATGAATAAGTATTTGAAGATATAACGAACTTGGAGCATAAAACCTTTTTCCAAAATAACCCGAAAATGGTTGATATGCCGTAAAACAAAACAACTAAACCAGCAAAACCTTACAACCGGATGTCAGTTGGCTTCTACACTATATACTTAAAAAAACAATTTGTGGTCGCATATTTCAAACATATCATTTCCATTTTAAACGTGACAGACCAACAGAATGTTATTTTAAACTGAAACCTGACAGACTAGCGAACATATAATTTAAAATTAAAGCGTGGCAGACTAAATAAAACTCTATATAAAACTTCAAATGTTATTCATAACTTTAGCGTGACAGACAAATGAAAATGCTATTTCAATATTTAGCATGGCGCACAGACTGACAGACAGAGCTCCTTACAGAGATGATTGGACACATCTAAAACAAAGATGCGTCTATGTATTCTGTATTTTCAGAAAATATTATTTTGAAGTTAAGCAAGACAGACATACAAAACTTATATTTCAAACTAAAGCGTGATGCAGTAAGATGAGAAATTAATCGGTTACATTAAAAATGTCCACTTCGACGAAGGTGGGTTAGAGAAAGGCGGGTAAACCGATTGCTATGGCAAATAACACACTACCTGAGAGTCCAACGTTCGGACTCCTCGGTAACATGAATTGGAACAAATATATTGAAGACGTTCCCAAGCCTGCTGCAAAGAAAGTGGGATCCCTCTACCGTGTTAATAAACTTCTCACACCTGACATTATCCTGCATCTATACAAAGCCACTATCCGCCCATGCATGGAGTATTGTTGCCACATCTGGGCTGGTGCCTCATCCACTTTTTTCTCTTTCTTAGACAAGGTTAAAAACGAGTTGCTAATCTAATAGGTCCCTCACTATCCACCGAGCTTCAGCCCCTGTCCCATCGCCGCAATGTTGCATTATTGTGTTTGTTTTACAAGTACTTCAATAGATTGTGCTCCGATAAACTTGCTGCTCTAGTGTCCCCTCAAAGTGAATACACTAGAGCAGCCCGACAATTAGCTAAGTTCCATCCATTCACTGCGGGGGTCCACAATAGCTTCTTTCCTCGTGTTGCTGGTCTCTTGAACTCAGACCCTGTTCCTTCTTCCCTGTTTCCCAGACTGTACAGACATGCAAACATTTTAAACTAATGTAAACAGACATCTCGCTGCACACCTCCCGACTTAGGATGACTCAAAAAACTTACAATCTAATTCCCAGTAGCCCCTTACGTCTACAGTGGCGGTCTGCCTTGCTTGGGGTGAACTATGATAAAAAAAAAAAGCCGACATGTAAAAAAAAGTGCATGGAGCATTGTTGGCACATCTGGGGTTGTGCCTTTACCACTCGTCTCTTCCTATTAGATAGGGTCCAAGTAAACAGGTCCTGCACTGTCAGCCAAGCTCTAACCCCTGTCCCATCGACGCAATGTTGCATCCCCGTGCTTGTTTTCGAAATATTTTAATGGAATATGTTCCGACGAACTCGTAGCAGTGGTGCCCACTCGACGTAAATACTCTCGACTAATCCTACAAGAAGCAAAATCTAACTTCTTCACTGTATAGGTCCTCAGATGCCAGCAACCTTCTTGCTCTAATAGTTTATTTCCTCGAATTTCGAGACTTTTGAATACCCTCCCTTTTTCTTGCTTCCCTGGCAGCACCAACATGAAGAAATTTAAATATAATGTATACAGACATCTCGCTACACAACTCCCAGCTTATGATGTCCCTATAAATGTCGCCCTGATACACAGTTGATAGTTACGTCCCAATGGAAATGTGCCTAGTTTGAGGTAAATAAGTTTTAGGTAAATAAGAGTAAAAAAAAGTGACGTAGCGAACAGTAAATTGAGAGATTGTGATACGTGGCAGCTAGACGGTTAAGGACGGTCTCTTGAGGTTTTGTCTGCGATGTCAGAGGTATTGTTCTCCCCTTCTGTGGATAGGTGTGGAAATACTAATACTCGGACACGCTTTATAAGATACAATACTGAATAGTGTACAGAAACTAACACCCGAAAAATTATTTAAACAACAAAGCGATAATGGGTGCGTGTATTCATTACTACGACAACTACTGCAGGACTGCTAAAAAGAAAGGGAGATAGAAATACCTACGACCTATACACACTACAGTGTCTATTACTATATGTATTTTAAACTTGTTGCGACTACAATCAACATCATGCATTATATATTGGAGACGTCGCACGCGGTCATCTGTTTCCGTGGTGTGTATCGATCATGTTATGCTACAGTGATAGATTGATCAGAATTCTATTTCAAACTTGTGAAATACAGAGATTCTTATGCGAAAATTGTTATTCTACAGAAAATTTAAGAGTAAAAGCCGTTTAGAATGTCACGCTTACTTTTGAAAGTGTACAAGAAACATGGGATCCGTTGGTTCACCCTTTAAGCCATGGTTAAACCATTTGAATCAAGAAAAAGTGAGTTCGTAAAACCAGTTCAATTTAAAAAATAAGAAAAAACAAAATCCAAAATTTGTCTTCCTTTGTGCTACATGCACATCTACCTTTCTTTCTGTATATATATATATATATATATATATATATATATATATATATATATCATTTTTCACTCCCGGCTAACAGTAAAATACGAAAAAGAAAATGTTTTAGTTTTCTCAGCGTCAGAGTATGGTCATCCCTGTGTGTTTATTTGACCAATTTAAAAGTAAGGAGCATCAAAAACCCTTTCAAACAAAGGAAGTGATACTCCTTGACGGTAGGAAATAAATAGATGTTGAACCATGGACACTGATTGGTTTCAATGTTAAGTAGGCGGAATTAGTTATTTAAAAGATCCTTTAGTGAAAATCCATGCAAGTAGCCTGAGTACTTCCTCGGAAATGAAAGATAAACGTGTCTGTGTAGGTTGCTTTTCATAAATATATTTGGAATCATCTAGAATAACATGCGTCCGATCAATATACACCGTTAACCATGGAAATCCTAAATCAAACAAAACCGTGATAGCGCGACCGACCAGCCGACCAGCATAGGAACAAAGACCCGCATAGAGATAGATACCGGGACCAATCTTGAGAACAGATGGTTGGGAACTCCAAAAGATATTAAACCAGTTCTGTTGACACTCTAGCTAGAAATACATAAAAACTACTAATAACAAAAACACCTGCTCTGACAGAAGCTGAGATTACAAAGAAATTAACATACACAATAAATTCAATAAGGAAATAGATACGACGTGTTGACATCGACAATCGTATTTAAAAGATTCTGAAAAAAAAAATCCTCTTTAAATGGCTGAACATTTGAAAGGTAATTTGAGCATTTCCTTTCTGTAAGGATAATTAATTTCCTGCTTATTAATTTAAATAGCTGTTTGTTTATCGGCTTGTTTATGTCTTCCGACACACACACATATGTTTATATATATATATATATATATATATATATATATATATATATATATATATATATATATATATATATATATATATATATATATATATGTGTGTGTGTGTGTATGTGTGTGTTTTTCTTGTTGTTATTCCATAACGTCCGGGGACGTCCTGGGGGGGGGGGGTCAGGCAGATACTCTATCTGTCTTAACTTTTCTGTGTGCATGATAGAACCTAGAAGTGTCCATATACTCTTCAGGCCTTATACAGCACCTGGTGTTCCCAAATGGTCACCCATTTAGTACTGGTCAGGTTCAACGTTTTTTTTATTTTCGGTGATCTAACGGGAACCGGTGTGTCAACGTAATAATGCCATATGCACGTGTATATATATATATATATATATATATATATATACATACATATATATATATACATATATATATACATATATAGCCAAGCCTTTAGTGTAAATAGATATTAATTAATAATTCTAAAGCATTTATAAATGGACAATAGAACACCGATTCCAGCGACGATACTTTTACATTCTAGTAAATAGATTCATTGTTTACGGCCGTTTTTTCATTCATCAAGACAGTTAAGGTGTCCAAGAATATCTTGTAATTTTCTAGGACAATGTCTCGTCCGATGAAAAAATAGAAAAGATGAAATAATCGAAAAACTTGTTTTATAAAACATTTTTTTCATCTAATATTTTTACAAACAACACTTGTAGTTATTCCAAAATTAACGCCATCTCATATATATATATATATATATATATATATATATATATATATATATATATATATATATATATATATATATATATATATATATGATACTGAATTGGAGTTTAGTTCAAATGTCAATCTGAATCGAAAACTGAGTTTAATATTAAATTATATAGAACTAAAATTTATATCAAACTGAGTGAGAGCTCTATGAATTTAACGTCCAGAGAAAATCTTCAACTCTACAATAAAGACCCTTGTTTATTTATTTGTATATATAAATAAATATCCATCTCGTCACGCAAATGTTAACGAGTACATAATGTTCCGGACGAAACCATTTTAATTGTTTCGAGGGAAAGGGGAAAGTAAATAGCAAGTGAACAAACCCTTGTCGTTTTAAACGTATTCAGACAGAAATATTCCATTCTATTTCCTATAAAGAGACGTTATCTTTTTTCCCCCCCTTCTTTTTTCTATACTGATTTGTTCTTTTTAATTCTTTTTAACTTTCCACTTCTATACGGGTTTTTTTTATTTCTCTCTTATTTCTTTTTTAACTTCCATGATTCAGACATTATTTTCTATGAATATGTTACTTTACTTTAATGTTTAAGGTGAATCCTCGTTATTATAAACACCAAGCTGTTACCCACTACGTCGGCATGTGACGCGAACCAAGACTATTCAAGCCTAGCAGCCCAGAACAAATCACTCAAGCAGTACTCAAGAATGGGCAGTTCTTCTCATATATGAGTCCAGTCCACAACGTCAGGTGTTTTCTGGTTAGCGTCTCTTTTTCCTTTTGGTATCTTGTACGAACTGGAAGCCTGCAGAGAATGTGGACAATCTGTAGCAAGATTTTGTGTGGGTATGCAAAATATGATGTTAAAATCGGTATATGGTACACAAAGCTAGAGTCAGAAGTGGACATTTTCTTATAAAAGTGGGCATTTTAGAATCAGGGTATGCGGCAGGATATAGCGTCACAGACAGGAAGTTGTTCGTTACACGTAGCGGATAAGTTTGTCAAATCTTGCTCTTTTTTCTGTACTGTGCGAAAGAGAACGATTGTGCTTTGAAACAGCTACTTCCTCTCCTTATGCTGGATTGTTTAGGGATAGTATGTGCGTATAATGTATACTGAAAAAAATAATTAGAAAAACCCGAGCACTAACGGTAAAGTTAAAACGCTATTATTCAAGTGAATTAAACTATACACAATAGACGCACTATTTTATATACTGCCTATGTATATGCGATATCAGTCGCAAAGTAACTAATTTGCATATTTTTATAAAAAGGACATTGTATTAATTGACCATCATTTGTTGGTGTTTTTAAAACTACGAATGACCGTGTGTAGAACGAGAGAAAGAAACATAAAAACGGCACAATCCACTGAGCAACGACTCCCAGTGTGTCAACAACGCAAGTTTTAAGCTGTGCACTACAAGACGCCGACCATAGAGTTTTGTAATCAAAGAATAGGTCTACCTTAGTACTAGAAACTTTATTCTAACGTATTTGTTCGGGTAGTTCTTCTTCTATCGGTTGCTGCAATATTTCTTTGCCACAGTTTTATGTTACTGATTGTAATGGATCATTGAATTTTCAATATTGACCGAGAACGAGTGTCGATAAATGTCTGTTTACAATAGTGCATTATTTAGTGGTGCATGCGAATGGCAAAGGTTGCAGGTGTTCGATTCTTGGTCAAGGGAAGAAAAGGGAGGCACAAGAAAATTTTTAATTGTCCTTTATTTTATATCGGACCACCCAGAATACTATTTCTCTTTGAAATAAAATAAGTACCTCTTATAAATATGAATAATGTTCAGAACAAAAGTAATGTTCAGTTTCTCTCCCCGATAATCCCCCTCCCCATGGGGAGACTGGCTGGTAGTTATCTCTAATGGATATCTCAAGTAGCGAGTGTCTGGTTGGTCCGATGATGACATGTGAGAAGAAAAGGAATCCAATATTTCCGGTTAGGGGGAACGAGAAGGGAGGAGTGCCTGCTCAGGTAGTATGGACCCATCTGGGGCTCTTAGCTAATAAAGGATTGTGCTGAACTTATCTTTTAGGGGTCGGGCAAGAAGATCTCGTTGTGCAAGTCGGCCATTCAGCCTAGGGAATGCGAGTTTCATTTATAACATCTAGCTAATAAACCTTGTTAATAAACTTGTTGATAAACTGGACTCATCGTTTTACGTGGGACGATAGTTTTTGTTGCAGCACTGACTGAAGCGACAACATCTTTGGACCGGAACCACGTGTAGGACGATTGCAGCCAGTGTAGTGTCGTAGGTAATTGTCCGCCACGTCTCTGCTCCATTGTGAAGAACTAGCTTCACAGTCGTATTGAAGATCCCGAGCTTGATGTTTCTGACTAGGGGATCGACAGACATTGTTTACCTGAAGAGAAACAACGGTGGCTTTGTCACTGCGGTGTTTTTCATGTTTTAGCTCTTACTCCTAAAATGTATTCAAGCTTTCCACATATTACAATATTCCCTTTTCATTACAATGGATGTAAAGTTTTTTGTATCCACCTCTGAAGAAATTGATTTTTCCTTGTGGCAAAGGAGTACTGAGTTTGCACACCTTACCACAGATGCAAAAGAAAACTAACATTGTGATATTTAAAACGACACGTCTGAACCTGAATATATCATGTAGATATGAATGTTTATTTTTAGCAAGATATGGTGACGGATGTGTAAAAATACGGTTAAAGTAGAAAATTCCTCCCGAAGTTGGTTCTGCAAGAAGATGGTATTATCCATTAGAAGTCAAGTTAGAGTTAGGGATAGGTGTCATGATACTGCGTCACAAATAGGAAGTCGGTAGTGACTAGTGTTGGAACGATTAATCGGAATCGGAATTGGGAATCGAAAATTGTAAAACTCATAAGGGTATCGGAATCGGTATCGGAAAAAATGTGCATATTTTCCAATGCCGAAAATGATTATTTAAATAGTTGTTTTTGTTTGTGTTTAGAACTCAATTTTACTTGTTTCTGAATTTTTTAGATGAGGATTGATAACATGTATTATTTGGATTGTTCGGATTACTGTTCACCCAAGATGAGAACAGTAGTCCGAAAAATCAAAATAATACTAACATTTTACTTTGCTGGTAATAATAAAATGATCAATATATACTGAGTTCAAACTACCAGTAAAACAAAAACGTATAGATTAGCCAACCCCCCCCCCCCTACAAGTGTATTTTTGCATTTGCATCTTACATGAGTCTTTACGATGAAGCACGACATTTTCATATCACATTTTTTAATATAACTGTTGTGAAGTTGTCCCACAGTAAATAATAAATAAAGGATGTCAAGTCGAGGGTTGGTTTAACAAGTGTATTAACAAAGTAAGAAAGTGACTAGCTCTTGGCTAGACAGTTACAAGACTGTACTTTGTCTTCAGTGTCTCTGGTGACTCGCACTATTTATAGTGACAACCGGTGTAGTTTCTCCTGTGTAAGAACGGCCGGTGTAACAATAACCAAAATGAATAATCGCCTTCCCCGAATTGTTATTCGCCAATAACTTCTTCATCACTTTCTAATGGTTTAGTTGTGCATTTTTCTTTAAAGAAATTTGAACATTAGTATATATCTTGGATATCCATGTCTATTCTTCGCGATTAGAGTTAGAGTTAGGGTTATGAAGATGTTGGATGGAACACTATTTGGTGACGATTCATCATGAGCCTTTTTGGTCGGATTTTTAGTTTTGAACAATTAAGACAAGTCATTTGTACACAAAATGTATCGTTCTTATTTTAGTCTATTCTTATCTCATGCTTGGGACAGAGTTAAGGAGAGGGGGTTTTAATTACTGGAAAAGATAGGACTGCATTTTAATACGTTTGTTCCGTTCCGCTAGAAAAAGAATTCTCCTCAAAACCCGGTTCTAAAGATTTCAACATACCATGTAAAAAACTGGTTCTTCCGCTTACAAGGCTGAAGCATTCTTACGCATATCACATTTGAACGTTTGATCCTTTGACAGCTTATATATATATATATATATATATATATATATATATATATATATATATATATATCCTGTCTCCACCGTCTAGGAACGAATTGGGTGATGGCTTCAAGAATACGCCAAATACAGTATATCAATTGAACATCAAATACTCAAATTATTAAAAGCATTTTGAAAATCTTTCAGGAGACTATGTAAATTTAACTTAGGACGACCCCTCAATATAATAATCATATTCTAGAAATATTCTAGAAATATTCTAGAAATTCTGAAAAGGCGTTTCTAGACGATATTATTTTTATGAGTCGAAAAAATGTTTACGAGCAATTTTACGTTAAACTTATATAGAAAACTAAACCTTTGCTCGCACTGGAAAAGGTAATCTTTCAATGATTTTATATAATCTGAAAAGTTTTATGCTTAATCGATAATCATCAGATAAAACAGTGTTGTAATCGATAACAATAATTTTAGAAAGCAAGAACGTCTCCTATGTGTCAAAAAAAATCAACTGATGCGTGTGTTTTCGTTCTCTTTTTCTTTTCTCGGTCGTAAAGCGCCCGGTGTCCACGCCCCCCCCCCTCCCCCTGAGCAAATTCGTCCCTTCTTAATTTCAATCAATTCGCGAAAATAGAACACGAGAGTTTGGCAAATTCAAATTTAGACACGTCATTCAGAGATCGATAATCGGAGATCGAAAACGAAAGTCTATCAAGCAGAAACTCTCATGGTGTGAATGAGTACATACTTTCGAGTGAACGGTTTCATTCAATCAATCACTTGTGCTTTCTCTTTATCTCTCTCTTTCCCTTTCTCTCTCTTTCTCTCTTTCTCTCTATCCCTCTCTTTCCCTTTCTCTCTCTTTCTCCTTCTTTCTCTATCTCTTTCTCTCTATTTCCTTCTCTCGCTCCCTCTTCTACTTGCTCTATCTCTTTCTCTCTGTTTCTCTCTCTTCCTCTATCTCTCCTTCTCTCTATTTATCTCACTCTTCCTCTCTTTCTTTCTCTCTCTTTCTTTCTCTTCTTTCTCTCTCCCTTTCTCATTTTCTCTCTCCCTTTCTCATTTTCTCCTTCTTTCTCTCTCTCTTTTTCTCCTTTTATCTCTCTCCCTCTCTCCCGCTCTCTTTCTCTCTCTCTCTTTCTCTTTCTTTCTCTCACTCTCCCCCCTCTCTCTCCGTTTTTTTCTCTGAGATCTCTAATAAACATTGGGATTGGCACATCTTCTCGTAAGTTAGATAACGTTTGCCGCTTCGATTGGAGCAATGTGCTTTATGAGGGAATTGAGCTAACGGGGTAGGGGGGGGGAGTTATGTAACCCAATATAAATATCATAATTTATCTTACTTTCGTTGTGATCGTGATGACGTCAGCATAAGATATCCCGGCTAATGAACAAATGGTCATTATTTAAATTCAGTTTGAAACACTCGCACCGTCTAGCCACACGACATAGGCGTGATACGAGACAACTCTTTTTTAATATATACTATTATTATTATTTGTACTCACTAGGAGTTCTCACACAGATCATCGTCAGTGATTGTTCACCGACAACAACCAGTGGTATTTCTTGGAGTCTGAGTGGCAACAAGCCTCCCCAGATTTCCCTATTCTTCACCTCTTTTCGATAACGATGCCGTATCGCAACAACCTCTTACCATGGATTTCTCGCTGGTAAGGACAATTGGTCTTCTCTGGCATTTGGATGGCAATAGGTCCCAGCATTCTGTGAACTTTTCCAGTGGAGGTCTGGTTTGGGCTGTCCCGCCACGGTCTTCTCATCTTCCTCGACCCTCTACAAATATTTTGGCTGGTGTCAGCCTACGCCGGCACGATATAAAAATAAAATAATAAAATAAATAAATTATTATTATTATTATTATTATTATTATTATTATTATTATTATTATTATTATTATTATTATTATTATTATTATTATTATTATTATTATTATTATTATTATTATTATTATTATTATTATTATTATTATTATTATTATTATTATATTCCTTCCTAGTTTATTCTATGCTTTAAATATTTAATTTGCTGTATCTAATGTATTTCTATTTCTATTGTCATTGTTAAACTTACTAATGGAGTAATATATGGTTGCATAATGAGAGGTGATGTCTCAAATGTTGTCTAAATATATGTTCTTTCAAATAGTACTGAAATCTGATGTTTTTTTCTTAAATGACTTGTTTGTGTGATGTTGTATAGGGAACTGATGAAGAGACGGTTTCGAACTATCTTAAGTATAATACAAAATAAAATATTTGCAAATTATCTTGCGTTTGAATTCATAGAACTGATATAATGTTCTACTTTTCTTGATCCCAACTCACTACATATATATATATATATATATATATATATATATGTATATATATATGTGTGTGTGCGTGTGTGTGTGTGTATAATGTGTATATGCCCCAAAGAACATGAATTTTACGTACGCTTCAATAATGTTTTATTTCATAAAGTAATCGGCATAAAATCAATAAGTAACATCTTTTACAGGAAAACATCCCAGAATATGCCCTTCTTTACAAGAAAAATAAGTTCAGTCAATATGCCATGCACAGGAATACATACACCAGCATATTTCAGAAATCCAAATTGTATGGCTTATAATTTATATAGTAAGACAAATCTATATAGATAGAGAAAGACTAGTAAAACTGTGATCCTACGAACTGCCTCCACACACACAAACACACAACCGGGGACCCCGGAAAACGTTAAGTTAGAAAATAATTGACAAAACAAAATAATGAGTAAATAGGATAAGTGAGCGAAAAAAAAACAGGCGGACAAATCCATTGAATTCCCTAAACAGAATGACGCCCTTACAATTAGTTGTTAGCTTCTGTATCTTTAGCTGAGAGTGTCTTATAAAACGGACAGATGTAGCCGGTTCTGGAGATCAGCTGGGAAGGACTGATAAAAAGACTAGATATCTCGGATTTCCGGTCGAAAATAGATATATTTACGAGACGAGCATATCATATACATTAGATTAGAGTGGATCAGCAGATCGGGTTCAGCAGAACAGATCGGTTCGGCGCGTGAGGCATGTTAGAAGAGACAGTAGACGAGTTCGGCACGATTGTATGACGGAGTTAGTCTTAGCTTATATTCTGAATGTAAAAGATGGGAATTTACCTCAGATGTAGACACTAG
Source organism: Sepiola atlantica (assembly GCA_963556195.1). Lineage (NCBI taxonomy): Eukaryota > Metazoa > Mollusca > Cephalopoda > Sepiida > Sepiolidae > Sepiola > Sepiola atlantica. Next base: position 19,577,007 of record OY744539.1, read on the forward strand.
CGGCGGAACCCCAATGACACACATGCAACCGTTTCCAACAAATCGAATACATAATATATATATATATATATATATATATATATATATATATATATATATATATATATATATATATATATATATATAGTAATCCAGGTAGGGTACATATCCACAGGGTAGAAATGCAAAGGGAATCAAACCGGGCTTATAAAAAAGTGCTCAATAAGAATATAGAGCTGTATTATGAATGATTTTTTATTCAAACATGTACAAAGTCTGTTACACTGGCATGTCGATATTATGTCAAACATCGATCGACATGCCAGTGTAGCAGACTTTGTTCATGTTTGAATAAAAAATCATTCATATATATATATATATATGAATATATATATATATATATATGTGTGTGTGTGTGTGTGTGTGGTTGACTTGTATTATGTGTGTATGCGTTGCTTTTGCTTTTAATACAATTGTAGACCAATACATACGCCTCAGTGATCGCCAACGCTAGAGTCGACACGGCCAGGCGAAGAAGTTCACGGAACAAACGTTAGGAATTGACGATAAACAGCCCCCCCCCCCGAAACGTGTGTGTCGTGATCTTCTTCGTTTGGTTATGCAAAACTACAAGCTCAAAAAATGCCAGCATAGAAGCTTTTACCGACCAATCTTTCTTGAACTATATGGATCCATCAACAATTACACCAGATTCTTTTATTTCTTAAGACCCCTTAAGCCTCAGCCTTAAAGTTTAGACATTTTCAGAAATCAAAATCATGAAATGAATTTTAATCAAAATTCAAAATTAAGATTCTTGACACACCGTTTAATACTATTACAGCTTGATTTGAATCCTCGTAATTGGTGCAAAATTGTTTTGCTCAGGAAATTAATCATACCTTACCCGGGACTAGTATATTTTTAGTGAATGTATTAATCTATTTTGATCAGGACGCAAATAGCAAAGTAAGTATTTATTTATATATCTACATTCAAGTATAATTCGTGTGTTTTGTTAATAACTTAATTTAGCTGTTGATTTTGTTATTGAAAAATAATTTACAGGTTTTGCAATTTATATAACAAAGAGATGTTAATTTAAAGATTTCACAATTAATATTAGTGTGGTTGCGTTTAGATTTCTGTTCCAATATCTAAATGAATAAGTGCGATTTTGTGGATTCTTATATTGTCATCAAAACAAGTTACTGCTATCTAAATCAATAAAACAACATCATATTTACTTATATACAAATACATAATATGATATATTTACAAATATTTCATATATAGTACAGATGAACAATTTATAGACAGAATAACTATATTTAAAATGTTCATAATGAATTCATTTTTGGTGTTATTAATTTGTAATTTCATTGTTCAAATTTTACTATATATAAGCAATAGTGTTGTCGATATTAACAGTAATTAATTAAGGTGATTTAATAAAAAGAGAATAAATTACTAATATAAATTGAACTAATATTTCTCGCTACGAACCATACGCGATAAGAGTATAGGGAGGTTAGACTGGCTCACTCGATTGCTCGCTCGCTCGATTGCTCGCTTTCTCGCTCGCTCCTCAGCTTGCGCTTGCTATCTCTGTCCCTCCCTTTTTTCTCGCCCCTCCCCCATCTCTTTCTCTCTCTCTCTCTCTCTCTCTCTCTCTCTCTCTCTCTTTCTTTCTCTCTCTTTAGCGATGTCTATTTTCGTTTTATGGTTTATAAATTCAATGATGTTTTTATCCGTTAGCAAAACGTCTCGCTTCCGTGTTTAATCATTAGTTTCCGGGGGGGGGGGGGCTGAATTTATTTTGAACAAGTTTCCATCTGTTTAAAAAGAGCCATCCATCGTCCGTGCAAATTAATTTTGTCTTTCATTACGGACTTATTTAAAAAGATATTTACATTTAAGTTTCGAAATTTCTTTGATGAGGATTGATAATTTCTGACAAGGACCGGTGGCGTAAGTAATAATCAGTTCAAAGTGACAGGCTTATGTAGATTGAAAGTTCAATCCTACAGTGCTGGCGATACAAAGAATACAATTACGCATTACTTGATAATTCTTCTCTGTCATAGATTGAATAAAGTGCTCCGTCCAGATTCCTGAGTTCAACAGAAAGATTCCCGAGATCGACCAGATACACCTAAAAGAAGATTGGAGATTATATCGGTCTAAACGCTGGGAACATATCCAAGATGAGAACATTAGTCCGAATAGTACAAATAATACAAATAAATGAATTTGTATAAAAATTAGCAAAATGCTAATGTTTATCTATTGATATGAATAAATGTGAAAGTTTTAGTTTTGCGTTTACACGAACTTATAGAAGGAAATGTTTATTATTTAAATATTTTGGTTTCACGTATAGCGAACTTTGCAAAGCTATACCGACCTGGCGATGCCAGTTTGTTCATTGATAAAATATAGTAATTTTATTTTTGTGTAAGAATATCATTCAATGATAATTTCCATGTCATTATATATGTATATGTACATGTATATATATATATATATATATATATATATATATATATATATATATATATAAATTATGTGAAATATGTTCATGAAAATGAATTGAGGCAATATTATTTTTCAAAAGTGCTCAATACAAAGTTGAGCGTTATTAAGAAAAATTCATATAAACATTACATAAGCCTACACTAATTAATGTGTGTTTCTGTGCTAAGTGCACATCATTCATATATGAGAGAGAGATTGAAAGAGAGAATCTATAGCGGCGAAAACAATGCCACGATGTATCATATATAAGTGGGATTGAAAGTAAGACAAGAATGCTAAACTAAATTTACTAATTCTGGGTGTTATTCCTATATTATTTCTTTTGTATTACAAATCTTACCGTTAATGTGCGAAAATTTAACCGTTAGAATAACAAGGCAAGTTGCAACTGTAGACGTAAGAGGCTACTGAGAATTAGGGTGAAAGATTTGTGAATCATTCGGATTGGATTTACATGATTGTCGGTTAGTCGAGAGTATTTACGTCGAGGGGGCACCAGAGCAGCAAGTTTATCGAAGCACATTCCATTGAAGTACTTGTAAAACAAGCACAAGGATGCAACATTGCAGTGATTGGGCAAGATCTGGGTCTTTGTAAATCTTGAGGGACCCATCGGATTAGCGTTTCTAATTTGGACCTTGTCTAAGAGAGAGAGAGAGGCTAGTGGATGGGGCACCATCCCAGATGTGACAATAATAGTCCATTGACAATAATAGTAATAATAATAATAAAAGGAAAGATAGAAAGACGCAATTTCACATTTGCATTCGTCCTGTCTGGCTTTTAATTCAACTTATATTCGATGCGCTCTATCCTATAAATAATCTCTCTCTCTCTCTCTCTCTCTCTCTCTCCATATATATATATATATATATATATATATATATATATAATTGATCAAGTTCAAATATGTTAATAACGTGAACATGCAAACAAGTTTTCAAGAGTGCTTAATAGCAAGTAAATCATTTATAAAATTACATAAACAATATTATAGCCTTACGTCAATCAACAAACGTTTCGATGCTATGGCATCTTGTCAAAGGCTGAAAAATAAAAATAAAATAAGTGGTGAAAATTAAGCGTCTCGCATCTAAACACACATCATCAGCAAAAGCCAGATTTTAAGAGAGAAGGAAGAGGCGAAGAAGTGTATTAGAAAAAAATGGAGAACCGACTAAAAGATATGTTTCGGATGCGAGTCTCAATTTTCACTCTTGATCGTACGGCTATAATATTGTTTATGTAATTATATATATATATATATATATATATATATATATATATATATATATATATATATAATTACATATATATTTGTATATATATATATATATATATATATATATATATATATATACATATGTATATATATACTACACACAATGCTTCAAGCAAACTACATCAACCTCTTTTATATATATGTATGTATGTTTATGCGTTATTCCATTGTTTTCAATTACGTATCTACCTGTTGGTATATTCATTGTACATTATTTAATATCCGTCAAACTTAACACATTCCTAAGGTATTTTTGTCTTAAGAAAATTGTCATCTCAATAATGTCTTTCACAGATTTCTTTTCACGCTATATTTTCATTAAAACGAAAGAGAGAGAGGAAGTTACATATATATATATATATATATATATATATATATAGAGAGAGAGAGAGAGAGAGAGAGAGAGAGAGAGAGAGAGGGGGAGAAGGGAGAAAGAGAAAGAGAAATAAACTTATTTGGGTGTTTTTATTTAAAATCCCCACATCGATAGACTTTTGCCTTCAGCTTGTAAAATGTTTCTGGCTGACCTTCCACGAATTATGGTGCTGCCTGTTGAACCGAATGATTTGATAGAAGTTCACATCCATCCAATAGTTACCATCCTCTCCTGGCTGCCATTGTAGCCTCCGGGGTCGGTCGGGCAAGGCGAGTAGACGATATCAACGAGAGATTTAGAATTTCCAAAATGGCGCGTTTTGATTCGAGTTTTGCTATCAATCAACGGATCTTTTTTGTTTGTGATTATTCTGTTTTGTTTTTTGTAATTTTAGTTTTTATCTATTTTTGTTTCGTATTTTTTTGTATAGTTGTATTTTTCTTTTTTTGTATTGCGTGTATGCAGCGATTATCATTCTCGTTACACTTTCAATTTTCTAAGATTTTTCAATTTAAAAATAAAATTCTTGTTGGCGAGGTTTTGTTGTTTTTTTTTTTCTCTGGCCGACCATTTTGTTTGCTTCGGATATGTGATCGGCTTGATTCGAAAAATAATAAGAGAAATTCGAAACCACAAAAGGATCATTTAAATCATCTTTGTTTTACTTTCGTTATTATTTTAAATGGACTGTTTTTGTTTTTCTAGTACAAGAGCAAACACAAATACAATTAATAGGAAATACAAGAATAATTTGGTCTATGTATGCTTTTTCGTATCCTTGCTGTATTTCAGGAAATATCAATTCGTGTTGCTATTTTATTCACTTTCAAATAGACTCCTTTTTCTTACATATGTTTCTAATATACATATATATATATATATATATATATATATATATATATATATGAACCCTTGTTTCTAAGTAACACACCATATTGCAAGTGGGAACTTTCATAAGTAGGTTATATATAACTCTAGCTTGAGTTGTCAGCCTTAATTGGTGCGCTTTTCAGATAATTTTTAATCTTTATTTGAAAACATGTATAAAGCTTCGTATAGGATTGACTCCATGCTATTTTGGTACACTTGTTTTTCATGACTATGGTCACGCGAATTTTTGAGAATGACAATATATGCCATTAAAACACAAATAGATGAAAATAACACATTACTTTTCTTTCAGAGTTAGTGGTAAATAGATTCTCTAATTCAAATTTAAAAAAATTAAATATGATTCCTAATCGTCTCTGGAACGATCGTACGCCAGACAATTGCTTACCTTGAATTTTGGGAACTGTAATAAATAATGTTATAAATATTTTGATTAATTCATGTATCACTATTCATTCATTCTCTATCCCTATCTCTCTTTCTCTTTCTCTCTCTCTCTCTCTCTCTCTCTCTCTCTCTCTCTCTCTATATATATATATATATATATATATATATATATATATATATATATATATATATAGATATAGATATATATATATGTGTGTGTGTGTGTGTGCGTGTGTGTGTGTGTGTGTGTGTGTAGGTTTTTATTAAGACTGTATATTTTAAATATTATACTCGTTACAGTACATGAAAGATTTCCAATTACAAGCTCAATGTAGTTGTATTACAAGATTCAGAGCATATGAATTATATTGATTCATTCCACTGAGCATGCAAACAATCAATCTAAAGTCGTAATTAGCTGCAGATGGACAGATGGGCTATTGAACTATAAGTTGTGTCCCAATCTGTCATGAAACACGTGTAAGAATGCAAACGATTAAAGATGAAAAGATTGTCATAAATTGGAATGATAAACATCCACCGAGATGTTGAAATAAATATAAAATAAAAAACTTAAGGCACTTAGGAAAATTATGACTTTGGATCGATGTTTTCCATAGTCAGTGGAATTAATCAATATAATATAATGTGTGTATATATATATATATATATACAATAATATTTTTTAAATAAATATTAAATATTTAAATACCTAGAGACATCGATGTTTCATGCTAACGCAATCTTCAGTCTAGGAACTAATTTTCAACGGTCGGTGGGCGCGAACCCCGAACACAAATCGCCACTGATTCGTAGTCGGTGATCTTAACCAAAGGGCCATCGCAAATTAATTAGTAAATGCAGAATAACTTTAACTGTAAATATCGACACGTGGCCGTCATTTACCAGGCAGCTCAGAGTGACCTTCGAACCGGTGTTCGGATCTCGCATATAGCTATTAGTACTGCTTGTTATTAAAGCTACTCGAAAGTGCCCAGCCCTTGTGGGAAGGGGGGCTGATAAACAATAATATTTTTTAAATAAATATTAAATATTTAAATACCTAGAGACATCGATGTTTCATGCTAACGCAATCTTCAGTCTAGGAACTAATTTTCAACGGTAAGTTAACAAAACATTTATACGGAACAAAACTTAGGTTTAGTATACGGAACGTTTATGTGTTCGTCTTTTAAGGGAAGTGGGGTGTGATCAACTCTGCTGGGAAGCTATGAAATTAAATACTGTCTTGTTTTTAAATTCCCGAAACAGTTTTTCATGGTAAACAACTGGTGATCCCTTAAATAATGTAAGAAGCAAACTAATATAATAACTGAAAAAGTTAAATTGACTTACATGATTGATTTTCCACTGAACGACTTGGGACTTAAGTTTTTTTGGGTTTTTTTTTAACATAGTTTTAATGGTTGAGAAACTTCCAAGGTATATATATATGTATCATTATATACATATATATATATATATATATATATATGTATCATTATATATATATATATATATATATATATATATATATACATATATATATATATGTATCATTATATATATATATATATATATATGTATCATTATAGATGAATAGATGCAATGCATATTTAAGCATATTTGTAAGCGATTTGAAAACAGATCTAGAAGAAACGTATCGTGCAGGATTCAATACTATACACGTGCTTTTCTGAGATAACAAATTACAGATTTAATTAAGCGTGTTTCATTTCCAGAAAGATATCTTCTTCAGTATCTTCATTTTTTCCAGAAATTAGACGGATTAAATTTGAGCTGTAATTACTAACCTGAATAAACCACTCTCTGAAACATATGTATAGCCCCGTACGATTCATTCTTTATTGAGTTTCTTCAAATATCTTTTAAATATGTATTAAAAATATTAAACTATAATTCTATAAAGCTCTAAGTTATTTAAATTATAAGCTATTGAGCTTAAACTATTTGCAGATATAGAACACTTCGCATAGAGAATCAAAACCTGGGTGTTTTAATTATATGATCTAGAAATAATTTGTTTAACACTCACAGTATTTTTACTACACATATATTATTCTATATATAAAAGTCAATGTTTGTTTATGTGTTATAGAAATAGATATGTTACAAGTTAGAACATTCAAATCAGTTTATATAAGGGTTAAATTTTTCAATGCATATCAAAATATCATTGGAATTTTCCTGTGATTCAATCTGGGGTCAGTAAAGGAAATTATCGGTTAAATCCATGAAATACCTAAAATGAATTAGAACGTAACGGCATTCACTTAAAATGTGTTTCCATTTCATAAATCAAAAATAACATAAAACAAAGGATATCTCAGTGAATAATGTATTTTAAACAGGGTTTAAACATATAAATAATCATTTTAATTTTTAATTTCACTATTTACTATTTAAAATAAATCGCTCTTTTTTTTTAATAATTCGAATTCGTTTAGATTCGTTTAAAAAAAAACCTTCCAGTCAGCAATATATCCCCACACGAGCAATGCTGGATAAATATCGCTAGTTTATATATATATATATATATATATATATATATATATTAATTAGAAGCTCCTTTAAAGTAAAATTGAAAGGCGAGCATTGTCGGGAAGACATTCACCTAAAAGCCTCAGTGCAATGCTCCGACCCTATCGTTGAGTGCTATAGAATGTTTAAATATTTATGCTCACCGCTTTCAGTGTAAATATCACTTAATTTCTCCGTTATCACGTGACAATGCCTAATGAGACTAGGTGAACGCTTACAGCTTCAAGATGTCTCTGTGAACCGAGTTTGTGCCCTATGACCGTCTGAGATTGTTACTTCCCTGCGCTTATGAGAGCCATAAGCTCGAAACGACGTTGTACACATAGTAAAGTATTTAAATAAATGATTTAATATTTTATATATATATATATATATATATATATATATATATATATATATATATATATATATATATATATATATAAATAATATCCACCCTGTGTATATATTTTACGGGAGTATTATGCCCGAATTTTTTAGGATTGCTCGTGTTACCTTAAAATTGGTAGATTTTATGCCCCCAATTTCTGACCTAATAATAAGAATGATTAAACAAGGTGGTGATCAAAATAAAATATTTAGACAATTAAATAAGGTAATTACTCGCCATCCTGATGCTTTTAAGTCTTATCAAATTAATCAAAATAAATTGATAGAGCAAATCCAAAGCTATCTAAATAAAAATAATGTAGAATATGTATAAACGTATATATAACACATATACTAATGATATAAAAAATAGTTACGTGTAGTAAACAGTAGAAAGAGATAAAGAAAGAAAGACATGTTAAAAAAGAAGAAGAAGAAAGAGAAACAATCAGCAGTTAACTTATGAACGTCGATTGGAAACGCTGTGAGTTTAAAAAAAGAAGAAAGAGAGATAAAATCGACAGTTAAGCTTATGAACGCTGTGATTGGGTAAGGAGATTAATATTTATTTAAAATTGATGACAAGGAATTAAACAACGAAGGAGGAGGAGGCGGAGAAGGAGGAGGGGGAGAAAAAGGACTAAAAGTATATATATGTATATATATATAATTAAAAAAAATATTATATTTTGATGCGTTGATATTTTTTATATTTTTAATACAAAACTAAAACTAAAAATACATGTATCACCTAAAAAGTAGTGTAATGGATTCGTCTAAACACTTTAAAATGCAGCAACATTTTTGTAAGTAACGGATAAATTTATTAGACAGACGAACAACACAGGTAATGAGGACTTTTTACTTTTTTTAAAAAATAACTCATATTAGTTAGCAAACATTTATACGGAACAAAACTTAGATTTAGTATACGGAACGTTTATGTTTTTGTATTTTAAGGGAAGTGGGGTCTGATCACCTCTGCTGGGAAGCCATGAAATTAAATACTGTCTTGTTTTTAAATTCCCGAAACAGTTTTTCATGGTAAACAACTGATGATCCCTTAAATAATGTTAGAAGCAAACTAATATAATAACTGTAAAAATTAAATTGACTTACATGAGTGATTTTCCACGGAACGACTTCGGACTTAAGGTTTTTTTTTTGGTTTTTTTTCTTTATATAGGCTTAATGGTTGAGATACTTCCGAGACTATATATATATATATATATATATATATATATATATATATATATATATATATATATATATATATAAAGTAGATAAGTGATGAGAATAAAAATTGGATTAATTGCAATGTTTATCAAATTATCAACTGTTTAAGCAAGGGTTATATAAAACAAATTCCTTAATCCATGGATTTTAAAAGATATGTTCTGATTATCAGAGGAAATTCCGCCGATAGGTCAGTAATATTTAGTGTTATAAAAACATTTGAAAATATAAAAGATATAAAAATATTTTTTAAAAACATGAAAATACAAACAATTTTTTTAATGTTCAAATGTTAGCATTACAGTAAATTTTACTGACCTATCCGTCGAATTTTCTCTGATGATAAGAGAATATATTTGAAGATCCATGGATTAAGAAAATAAAAAAAGGTATAACCTTTGCTTTTAACAATTAATGATTTAATATATATTGCATTTTATCCAATTTTTATTCTCATCGTTTATCTACTCATACTAAGGCTCTATTTCATATATTGAGCATTGACTATTCAATATATAATTTAAATATATTATTTTTATATTTATTTTCTGATTTCATATATATATATATATATATATATATATATATGCAGACATATATCCGATTATATTTTATAACTCTCCTTTCTCTGTATTTGTAATATGACCTGCGCATTTATTTCTTCGTGTTGCTATCCCCGGTTTCAATGATATAAAACAAAGTATAAACAATAAAAAAACAAGGAGTGCAAAGTCTACATTACAATCACTACTCATTATAAACATCGTATCCTTTTTTTTCTTCTAATGGAACTATGACCACATTGTGTCCCAGTCGTAAGATATACGCATCTTATGTTTTTCGTTGCGTATATGTGGCGACTAGGACACATTGAAATCGTAGTTTTATTTGAATTAAAAAAAAGGATATGATGTTAATGATGAGAACTGATTGTAATTTAAGCTTTGCTTGCCTTGTGCTTTATTGTTTTATTTAGTTTTATATAATTTAAAATTGTAAATATAAATATAAATACATATATATAAATATAAATATAAATACATATATATATGTATATATATATATATATATATATATATATATATATATATATATAGGGTGGGCCAAAATAAGTGTCCTATCTTTAAATTTGAATAACTTGAATTTGAATAACTTCCACAAAATAAAAGTTAAACTCACCAAACTTTATGTGTGTGTAGACTGACCCTTCCGAGATTTTTTGAAATAAACAAAACAAATTTTAGCCGAAAAACACTTCTTAAAACTTACAAAAACTAAAGTATTGTTTTTTACACTGTTTTGAGTTTTTTAAGCAAAAATAATGTTTTCTAAATGAGGGTACGTTCCTTAGGGCTAATACGGCTCCTGCCTGCTTCGGAAGGGGTCCTTTACTTATTCTAAAAAAAATTTTTTTTAAATCAATAAATAAAAAAGTTATGAATTTTTAAAAATAGGACCCTTATTTTTGCCCACCCTATATATATATATATATATATATATATATATGTATATGGCAAATGAAAAGAGGAAAATACGAAAATTTTCGGCTTTATTTCAAGACTTGATCAAAATGACTGATTTTAAGAAAAACATAAAAGTCAATATATGAAAATACATGGTGCGTCTATAAGGGGAAATAATTGTTTTGTTCTTTTTTGAACGAAACATTGATGTTATAATTCAATATCGCCAACTGCCATTAGCTTTAAGGCATAGCTCATTAGGTAAAACTAATTCGAGCTCCCGGCACTTGCAATATTTACATTGAGATATTACTTACATTCTGTTAGTGTCTCTGATAGCGCAAGAGTAGGATCGCCGACTGTCAGCTCGACGGTTGAGTTCCAATCCCCGGCTTTAGGCACTAACTGGTCTAGCCGCACTGAAGAAATGTGATGTGATACAGCGAAACAGTCTGTATGTGGATGACTATATATATATATATATATATATATATATATATATATATATATATATATATATATATATATATAATGATTATCGCTGTTATGTACAAAGTTTTGTTATAAATGTGGTGTGAAATAGTTTGCCTGGAACTATGATCGCGACATATACATATTGTTCTCTTCGCTGTTTGTATTTTAGTCAATCATCAACAGCTTAAATATTGACTTAAATACTCCTAAATAAGGATATATATTTTCACTAACCAATAAATATATATATATATATATACAGGGTGGGCCAAAATAAGGGTCCTATCTTTAAATTTGAATAACTTGAATTTGAATAACTTCCACAAAATAAAAGTTAAACTCACCAAACTTTATGTGTGTGTAGACTGACCCTTCCGAGATTTTTTGTAATAAACAAAACAAATTTTAGCCGAAAAACACTTCTTAAAACTTACAAAAACTAAAGTATTGTTTTTTACACTGTTTTGAGTTTTTTAAGCAAAAATAATGTTTTCTAAATGAGGGTACGTTCCTTAGGGCTAATACGGCTCATGCTTGCTTCGGAAGGGGTCCTTTATTTATTCTAAAAAAAAAAAATTTAAAAAAATCAATAAATAAAAAAGTTATGAATTTTTAAAAATAGGACCCTTATTTTTGCCCACCCTGTATATATATATATTTCAAAAGACAGAATATTAGAAATTATACATCATTTCTCTCTTTCTGTTTTGTTCTAATGCTCATAGTATATGTAGTTTTTGTTTTTTAGTAGTGTCTTCTAGAATAGAGGAGTGATCTACTGGAAGTTTTCGAAAGTAATACAGCTCGTGATTACCGGGAAAAGAAACGAAATGGAACTATCACCCCTATAAATATCTTAGCATGATGATTTTTACTGATAACCACTTCTGATGATGGATACTGCAGGATACGAAAGTACTCGGGGGAAAAGCGAGTATTGCGCATACTTTGGCCAGTTCTTTCTAGAAACAAGGAAATACATTAGGAAATTGGAACGGATCAGGTCAAAAGTAAATAGACAAAATTTGTCTATCGTATTTAATGAAATATGTTTAGAGGGATGCATGCTAACCAAATACATAGACACACACATAAAATACTTATAAATAAAATAAGATTTACATAGTAGCGTAAAAAAACAAAGAACAGAGCAAAATCACTTGTGGAAAAACTCACTATTGCGCCAGTTTGAATTTATTTTCAAAATGGCGTACTAGTGAGTTTCCCCACATGTGAGTTTTTTTCTTTTCTTTGTTTTTTTATTTGTTTTCGCCCAAAAATGACCCGCTGTATAGTGTAGGTTTTTTCAAGACATTTCAATCCAAGAACTTTTTATTCTTTTGTGGATTTTTCTGATGATTGTGTAGTGTGGCAGTGACGATAATTACATAAAAATTGTGTTTGCCTCACGGCTAAAGAAACGGACTGTAAAAAAATACATCTCACAGAAATGTTATGTTTTTTGGAAATGTTAAAATATAAAAATTAAAAAAATAAATTAAGAAAGAAAATTGGGTTATTGGAATATAAACTGAACCTGACCTCTCTCTCTCTCTCTCTCTCTCTTTCTCTCTCTCTCTCTCTCTCTATATATATATATATATATATATATATATATATATATATGTGTGTGTGTGTCGAGAGAGAGAGAGATACATATTGATTTATAAATATATAAATTGAGATAGTTTCCGACAAAACGAAACAAGATTTTATTAAAAGCAAAATTGGTTTTATTTTAAAACATCAAAACTGAAATTATATTGGTTTATAAAACTGAGCATTTGTTTTTTTTAATGTCTTGTCTGTATTAACAATTGACGAAACGGCTGTAAGCTTTCGAGACAAGGACCAATTTTGCTTTTTATAGGGTTTAGTTTTTATCGGAAAAGATCCCACTTCATAAATGCTCTAGAATTAAATCTTAGGTAACTTGTAATATTCATTGCGCTTAGCATTGCAGTTTGACTGCATAAGCAAACTATATGCATTATATATATATATATATATATATATATATATATATATATATATATATATATATATATATATATATATATATATGGGCTGATTTTTTGTTATAGTTTTTTCTGGCGTTAGTCGACCAGTGTTTACCGGTGTGTTTTTATTATTTGTCGCTACCCTGATCGGTTTGTTTTGATTTTAAGAATATGAAGAAGGCCTCATTTTTAATTCGCCCTTAATCGGGTGTGTCATCATTTTTTGTATATATAGATTTTTTAATTAATCAATTAAAAAGTTTATTTTTGTATACATAGATTTTTTAATTAATTAATTTATAAATTAATATTTGTATATATAGATTTTTTAAAATTAATTTATTCTTTAACTTTTTGTGCACGCAAATTATAAATAAATTTTAAAATCTATGTATATACAAATTAATATATAAATTAATCAATTAAAAAAATGTATATATATATATATATATATATATATATATATATATATATATATATATATATGATGCAGAAATATTGTATCGCTTAAAAGCTGTTACATTGCGAAATAAATGTTCAATAAATAAATAGATTTGAATAGTTATTTATATAGTTAATATACACTATTTCTTGAATCGATGAGAGTTTTAATTTTTTAATTGGTTTTGTAGATACGCCATTTTAAATCACTAGAAATGCTGTCATTGATGCCATTTTATTGTTAGGTTGCCGCAAGTATTGTTAGAATGACGTAATATATGTGATTCACAGATAAATCTGATTTCTTGAATGTGCATATAAATGTTTGATTAAAAAACTTTTTAAAGTTATCTAATTTGCATACTTACTTAATAACATTTTTATATTTATTTAGATGCATACTGTTGTGTGTGTACGTATATGTGTCAAATATCGATGCATGTGTATTAATATTTGACTTAAGTTTGGAAAAAATAAGGGTTAAAAAAGGAGCATTAAAGTTTGTTTAAGCAAAATAATGGAATTTTCAATTAGAAGTTAAAAATTAGAGTTAGGGCTACGTATCAGGATATAGCGTCAGAGAAAAGAAGGCGCTATTTACACGTAGCGTATGAACTGATAAAATATGTCGGTGCTTATATAGATGAGGTCACATATGGAAAGCGCAGTTACACAGGTGAAAATACCAGTTCAAAATAAATTAACCGGAACAGTCTTTGATATACCTATGTATCAGACAAAAATGGTATCTACACTAAAAATTAGCAATATATCGAGTAGAATTTTAATTAAAAATAAAAATCAGTCTTAGTTTATATTATGGATTGCCATTCATTACAGCGAAAAACACGGAAATTAAGGAGTGCGTAACTCAGTCTGTGATATTAACACGTAATAAATCAATAGCGGTCGGCAAAATACGATAAATCTGATTTTTATTTTTTACTAAAAATCTACTCGATATTTTTTTCTTTTTTCTGTGTATATTAATTATTGCTTAATACGTTAGTATAAACTAGAGTTATTATTTCGAATTACGTTTTCCATATGTGACCTCATCTATATAAGCGCCAATATGTATGTGTCGTTGTGTCGCGAAACAGAGTGTTCATGTTTAGGCGCAGCCGCCCTTTCTCCCTATTGGGGTGTTTAGTAGGTATTATGTATATAAAACGAATACTTGTCATAAACCATTTCCATAAGAAATACAACTTGGTTACTTCCATTAACCATTTTTAATTCTTTCATAATATTTTTAATATTAGGCAAGTATAATTTGTGTCTGTTTAAAATAACAGTAAATAGGGTTCAATCGGGGTAAGCTAGTGTACTCAGATGTCAGCTCGACCTGCTGTGTACCAGAAGCGGGCGTGACATCACGTGGCTAAAAGAGGGGGAGTGTAAACAGGAGTAGGAAAATCAGTTGGTAGTCCTGTAACGAACCGCACGAGTCGAGAGTGACTTAAAATCAACGGTAAACTGAGAGGCATAGGGGACCCAAATATCCGTAGCTTGGAATACCTCCCTCCGCCGCTGGCAAAAGAGAAGGCAACATAAACATCTCAAAAAAGTGTATTGTCTTCAACTCAAGTATTTTTTCTTTTTGACTTGTATAAATAACAATTTCCTCATAATTAAAGCAACAATCCACCAATTCGATTGACCTTTATCATCGAGTGACTACTGGAATTGATAAGTGATGAGTAAAGAAAACTGTACACTGGAGGAAAGAAAACATTGCTCAATTGCTTTCATTTCATTACCTTTTACAACCGGTGTAATAAAAAAGAGACAACTGCAACCAGAAGAAAGATATGTAGAAACAGAGAGACGTCACTATCCACTGAGCCACACGACTTTACCCTCTATTACAAGACACCGGCCAGTCATCATGACAGACTCTCCAGTGTAGCTAGACACGCATGTACTTTAAGCTGAGCTCGATCCCCGGCGTGTTTCACAACCGGCGGGTTTCTTACCCATTACTATCAATGAAATCTACCTGCTAATATTATGAATTTTTGAACAGCCGGGAGTGCTCTATTCTTTTACTGAAAATTATGCATCATCGCTAATAGCACCTAGTGATCTCTCTTACGAAGACATCTAACCTAAAAAGGCGTTGGCGTTATATTGCGCATCTAATTTAAAAGTGAAAAATATTTGTGTATGGGTACAAAGTGTTTGCTATCCCTGGTTTAGGTGATAGCAATAGGCATTATAGACTAGGTCTCATTTTTAGACCTGGTGTTTAAGTCAAGTTGTGTAGGTGGAAGGTTAATTATGGATTATCAACGATGATGGATAGGAGTTGATGTCTATCGTATGCGGGTAGGCTGGAGTTGTGCAGTTTGGAGAAAATGATATACGCAGTTATCAACCCGAATAAAAACACATTTTATTTTTATAAATCCGATTCAGCTTCTTTTTTTTTATCTTTCAACCAATGCCCAAGAGATGGATCGTTTATTGGGAAGTGACAGTTTCGACAGTTTCCACAAATAATACGCGGGAATAATAAAAAAAAAGAAGGCAGTCATTATTTAAATGGCGGCGACAATAGTCATTGCAATGGTGTTGCTGACTGGCTGAGTGGGCGACTGATTGCTTCGATTGGTCGAGAGAATATCGATTCGTGAGAGGCAGACTCTCTGCGTTTTACCGGGGCGCTGCTAAGGGCCAGAGAAAAATATCAAATTAAGAGTTGATTTTACGGTTATAAAATGGTGGGAAGAATTGTGATTAGGCGGGAATGTTTTGCTTATAGCCTTAAAGGAGGAAAGTTATTTTCTTGTCGCTGAGAAATAAAGAACTGGCAGATTTCAAAAGGGGTAATTTTCGCTTTCAGCCTGTGTTAGTAACGGCACTCATTTACATAGAAACAATAACGTATATGCTTAAGATTTATCTTGAAGTTTAGCGATGGAAATGCTAATTCAAGTATAAACATGACATAGCCATACATCGACAAGCACCTGCCATTTAAGCGAAGGGCAAAGTGTAGTATCTGTTCTGATACTACACTTCCTCCTTTTTTATCCCCGGTCAGTGAAGGAGAAATCCTTCTAGACTGATAAGAATTTTATTTTTCTCCCAATCCAGACAGACTCTTTTTGGAGAGATGGATGTTCTCCACATTAAAAACCGACCTTTAGTCTTACTCTGCCCTCGTGGGGAGGCAAGCAAATAGGGACGGGCAGACTATTTTGGTTCACTTACAGATCGAGACCTATGGCGAATGATATTGGCTCGGTAAACTCCGTCAACAAGTTACGACAATAGCCGCAAAGCAACCGGACAATGTAAACATTGAAGAAAACATTTCTGATTGTAATATTTTATTGTATGTTTTTTTTTGTAGTTAGAAGATTTTAGGGGTGATTTTTAAGATAATTAAATTGATATATTTGTAAAAAAATCTATAATTGCGGTCATTTCCTTTATTATATTTCGACATTTATTTTACTTGTTTTAATTCGCACAAATCCAAATCATCCGCAATTAGCCCTTTCACTAGAAAGAAATTGTAGTATCTGTTCTGATACTAAACTTCATCTTTTCTGTACTCAGTTATTGAAGGAGAAATGTTTCTAGACTGAGGCAATTTTTATTTTTGTCCCAATCACGATTGCCCTTTTGGGGGGAGCTGAATTCTCTTCACATTAGAAACCGACCTTGAGTCTAATACTACCCTCATGGGGAGGCAATCAAATAGGGGCATACACAGATTTTTATAGAGAAGCCTGGACGCATCTAAATATTAAATTTCAAATTCAAGCGTGACAAACCGATGGACGGCATGATTTCTTTTATAGAGATCAGTGGACGCATCCAACAGTAGTATTTAATTATTAAATTTGACAGACCGACGAAAATACTGATTCAAACGTAAGCGTGACAGACTGACGAAAATTACATTTAAATATATAAGCATTACATGCAGGAAAAATGTTCTTCCAAACGTAAGCGTGAAAGACCGATAAAAATGTTATCTTGAATTTAGGTGTGACTGAAAGACGTACAGACATAGCCTTTCATATAGATTCATGAACCCGTCTACAAAAGTGATTGCAAACATAAGCATGGCAGACCGTCGAAAACGATACTTCAAATTTAAGCTTGACAGACTAACGGAAGAACACAACGTTTCTATAAATTTGTGGACGCATGTAAAATGTATATTTCAAATTAAGCGAGACAGGCCGATCGATTGAAGGACGAGTCTTTTATTCAATTTACCTCTCAAGGAGATTAGGACAGGTGTTTTGAAAAGCTAGTGCACTAGGATTACCGCACTTAAGCCTACAAAAAATGCTTGAGCAGCCCCGTTGGTACTACCCCGTGGGGGGCGCCTCGGACAATTAGCGATAAACTAACCCTCCTCTTAAAAAGAAGGTTAAGCCTGGAAAGGTAAAGCTTCTGAGACTGGACAGCTTGACAGATGAGGGGCAAAAGAAACCTTCACAGCCCACCCTCTGTCGGACTGATTGTCGAGGACGAGTACGAACAGGAAAAAGTTGATAGTTTGACGCATGTCAAAACAGGAAATTAAGAATAAAAAACGAGAAGCACAGCTTTATTGCTGTGCTTCTCGTTTTTTATTCTTTATGAAGAAGAAGAAGAAGAAGAAGAAGAAGAAGAAGAAGAAGAAGAAGAAGAAGAAGAAGAAGAAGAAGAAGAAAGAAGAGGGGTCGGAAGACAAAGAAAAAAAGGAAAAATGAGATTACGAACAAAAGAAACAGAAAAAAAGATTACGAAGCAAAAAAATGAAAAAAGTAGGAGAATGAAAAAATAAAAGAAGAAAAGATGAAGACATGGAAGAAGAGAAAAGCCTGAATAATGCAAAGCAAAAGAAGAAGAGAAAAGAGACGTAGAAAAAGAAGAAGAAGAAGAAGAAGATAAAGAAGAAGAAAAAAAGAAGAAGAAGGAAAATTAAATGCTAAAGAAGTAAATTACGTAGCAAAATACGAAAGAAAAAGAAAAAAGAAGAGGAAGATGGAGATAAAGAATAATAAGAAAAGGAATAAGAAAATTACGAAGCAAGAAAAGAAGAAAAAGAAGTAAAAAAAAGACGAAAACGAAGACGATTATGAAATAGAAAAAGAAACAGAAGACGAAGAAGAAATGGGAGGAGAAGAATATAACTATGAAGAAGAAGGGACAGCGAAGGAAATAGTAAGAAAAAATTAAGATGACGGAGAAGATTACCGAGAAGAAGAAAAAGAGTAAGAAAAACTGTAAAGAAGGCAAAGTAAAAGAAGAAGAAGAAGAAGAAGAAGAAGAAGAAGAAGAAGAAGAAGAAGAAGAAGAAGAAGAATTAGATGTAGATAGATGTATTATTTCGAATATTCTGACTCCTGTTCTCATCTCGGGTATGATTCTCACAGCGTTTCCAAGTAACACAAATTATCAATCCTCAGCTAAACCTTTCGAAACATAATTCTGATGGATGTTATAAAAAGGTAGAGTGGTCTGCTTTACTTAAATAATAGAAAGTGACGAGTAAACTTTAAAAAAAAGAAAACAACGTGAAAGAGATGGGTGAAACGAAAACGCCATCAACGAAAGCACCAAGCCTGGGCGTGGAAAACGGTGCTTCCATCGGTTCAGTTTTAAAAGCAACGAACATTTTTTTAAAGGCTGTCTTCACATGCTTATGGATTAGATCCAATGGTGCATAAAGGGATGCTGTTTTTTGCCGGTCGTTTTTTTTTTCGTTTTTTTTTTCTTGTTGCTTTTCCTTTCCTCCATCTTTGTTATTTTGTTTTATTTTCTTCCTATTTCTGTTTTAAAATCGGCGAACGAGCGGTGCGCGTGCCGTTTCGAACGTCTTTGGTTTCGTTGGTCGGTGCTTCGACACATCTTCCATCACGTATATCCCGAAATTTTCCATGCGTTCACGCGCAGAAAAAAAACCTCCAAAGAAAGACGCCTTAAGATATGCTTCTTCGACGGGAGGGTGTGTGGGCTTGCACAAATGGTCGGCTTCATGTCAACTTCAAACCCCGGGGGATCAATTCAAACCAAAACATATAAGTACAACTGTTAAAAAACAAACTGCTTATAAGAATTTTGTAAGTAAGAAATATAATATATTCTGTTCACAAACCCTTACCGTTTCTTTTATGTGAGAAACGTCTCTGAAGATCGGACTAAAGCTTAAAGCTGAAAGAATATACGTTAAAGACTTCTCAATTTTGAAATAAATAAAAAAATTTACGTAAAAAGAATAGCAGTCCTTATGTTATACAGGGTCGGTTTAAAATGTAACAGGCTTTACTGTGCTGTGTGAGTTATGGGCGAAAGTGGGATAGTGAAATATCGGTGCTGTTATAGATAAAGCGCCTGATTTCCGTGACTTAGCCTCGACAACGATCGGGCAGGTTTCGGAAGCGCCCGAGAGTTGCCGAGACGAAAACACCAAGCGTTAATGGAAGACTTGCAGGCGATAATATTTTTTTTAAATACATAGATAAAAATATAAAAATTGAGCAAACTAGAGTAGGGGGGGGGCAAATGAACCATTTTCAATCAAATGTGTAGAAATAATATTTTTTGGGGGAGGGGGGGTTTGTCAATGTTTACTTTTTCATTTGTTTCACTGTTTTTCTTTTTTCTTCTTCTTCTTGCTAACATAACACAAAGAAAGAAAGAAAATGGGTTAGGTTTTGGGTTAGGGTTAGGGTTAGGGTTAGGGCTAGGGTTAGGGTTAAGGTTAAGGTTTAGTGTTAGGGTTTAGGGTTAGAGTTTAGGGTTAGTGTAAGGGTTAACGTTTAGGGTTAGGATTCCCGTTAGGATTAGGGCTCATGTTCTTAGCGATAGCCAAGCCCTGCATTCAAACTGCCAAGCTCTAACTGGAAGACCGGCAGACGATAATATACGACAAATAAATTCAAAGAAAAAAAATAGATTAAAATCTTTTTTTCTTTTGTGAAAATAATGTTTGTTTTTTTTGGTAGGGGGTAAAATTTTGTCAATGTTTTTATAAGATGAAGGAAAGAAAAAATTATATTATTCCGTTAGCGCTCGGGCGTTTTCGCGACATGCCCGATCGTTGTCGACGCGAAGTCACGGAACTCAGGCGCGTCATCTATAACAGTACCAAAGTATCATCTAATATGATATATTGAAAATATATACATACATGAACTAAGTTAATTGACGTCCTTTTTTGCTTTACTTATATTCACCCCAAACAAGGGGTCATGTTGCCATTGAGACGTAAGCGGCTACTGTGAATTAAGGGCCAGATTTATAGGGACATTTTAAGTGGGGTATTTTGCAGTGAGATATTTGTTCACCCTACAAAATACCATAGAAAATAAAATTCATACATGTTTAAAAATGTTAACATTGATCATCATTTTATTGTGTTTATCTCCCGAAGCTGTGTCTGCACTAGATTTGTCTCTCCACCATACATTGTCAAAGACTAGGTCAAGATGGAGTCCAACAGTCTTGATATCTATATAGAGTAACCAACCACCTTTCCTTCGGTCATCCTATCGGAATTTTTTCCTCCAGTGGTCTTCATCCTGAATCTCATGTGAGTTGTTTGTGTGCATGACATGTCCGTATCAACGGAAACAGTTCCCCCTCCCCATTTTTCTGAGATTGGCAAAACTTTGGACACGGTTGAGTCTGGTCAGACCAAAACTCCAACGCAACATATTTCTCTCTACGGCCAATAGTGTACTTTCTGCTTCCTTAACCGACGGCCAACTATTGGAGCCTTAGAAATTATGTCACCGCATGACACGAACCAAAGAAATCTTAGATTTCTCAGAGTTTCAGAGGAGCCATATTTTACGTAAATCTGAAGATGGATTCAATCATCATTAAATTGCGGCAAATCTCGGGATTCCACTTTCCATTATAAATCGAGTTGTTGTCCAATTCATCAGAGAGGGATATAATCAATATTATCTCAGCTAGGTCGAGCAGTACCTTTTAACCGCATTCTTTGTCATTAATGATTAGCAAATATATTCTCTTTCCAGTCGAATATTTTTGATAGCCTGGGAGGATAATAACATTATGAACAAATATATATTTCACCGAATCCAACAGGGGGAAGAAATGACAGTGAGAATGATATCATGACAACAGAATAGATAGTACACTACCGCCCCCCCCCCACTAAAAAAACAGAGGAGGTAATACCTGGGAGGATGCCCCCATAAAAAGAGAAGATAATGGATTTAAGTATAGTCTTATGATAACATAACCTATATTACATTATATCCCCCCCTCAAAGGAGGATATAATACCTGCATTCGACAGAGGAGTCATTCTAGGAAAGAAACTTCGCTCGCGGAAATTCCGTTTTGTTTGAAGTATACGGGGTAAGGGGAAACGGAAATTATTGACAGTGGTTGTAGCTAGGCGAGTTTTTGTTGTGATGGGACCATAGATTGGAGCTCAGACGAGCATATAGCATGAAAATAACAATAGAACAAGAAACTACGAGCAACATCTGTTTTGTGGGAAAGTGAGTCTCGGGAATAGAAGAGGATATCGCCCACTAGATTTCTAAGTCGGTTTTGTAGGCAGAAAAGGTAAATTTAAAGCTATGAAACCATGTTGTTTGCGGTTTGAATTTAAATGCATTGCTTCTAACGTCGAAGGTTGAAACGTTTTCTTGATACGTATTCTTCTCAAGAAGGCGACTACAAATGTTAACTATATTTTATTAAGACTTAAATAATGGATCTCCATTTCCTGAACTATGAATTGATCACCCTATGGTGCAAACGAGCGGTTGTAACGCTTCTATTCATCAGGACCTTGTATTGCATGTTTTTAGAAATATAATCCATCGACTATAGGAAGAGATAGATAGCAAAAACTGCTTCGGTTGGTTGGGTTTGAGTTTTCTTACAAAAACAGTACCTTTTTAACGAGCCAAAGAGAGGTATCAATAGGGAAGTGGATACCGACGTTGACTTAAAATAAGAAAAACACAAATGTTAGATGAGATGTTCCCTGTGACCTTTCCTTGAAAAGCTGCACAACGACGTAGACTGTCGAACCTGTAGGGAACATGAAGGGGGCTTACCTGCGAAACGTCCTCGTGTTTGTCTGTCCTGTGCGCTGTGGATGAAAGAAAGAAATCCAACATGGCGTCCATGAACCTTTATTACATACGGTTCACGCAGAGTCTCGCGAAGTCTCGTTGCACGCATGCAAATTAGGTGTGCCTCAGTATAATAAAAGCGGGTCTCTTACCGTCTCATTCGACTCGGTGCAAAGCAAGTGCACGTGTAACGAACGGTGAGAGCTGCTTTGGAAGTTGACAGAGTGATTTGCGACCTTCGTTATTACTACAGAACCGACTTCCGGTCGCTTTTTTGGATGACTCCAATCGTGACATTGTTACAATCTTACGTAAAAATCTTTTACCGATTTCATGTACGTTATCTCTCTACTCTCTAATTGAAGTGGATGTAATAGTAAACTCTAATAAAATCCATTACGTTCATAACTGGACGTTTCTAAGGCCATTTACTGGGTTTAATAAAGTCATGTGACGTCGCAGTGGTGAAATAGCCAACGACACGGATTGACGGCACGAGTGTACCAAGTTCGAAGCATGTCGGTTCTGTGGTATAACTTTCAGTGTGGATGTTGGGAACCTTCACGTAGTCCCTTTCCAATAAGTATTTGATTCTAGAAAGAATTTGGGAAATAAATGACAACAACAAAATCGAACCGGTTAAAAAACCATAACATGTTGATTGATATGAAAAGAAGAAGTGATCGAAGCTGCTGTTTAAAGTTTGGAAAAGAATGTGATAGAGGGTCGTGGTAATGTTGTGGCTCACTGAGATAGTTTAGTTTTCCAAACAAGTATTCTAGTATGTTTGGTAACAATTAATTGGCTTACTTTAGTTAACTGTAATATTAGCTCTGGTTCACCCGGTAACAATATGGAAATTAAAGATAAGTTGTCAAAGCCTGTTGTCAAAAACGGTCGGGTTTGAATCTCTTTTTTATTTTTCGTTTCTCCTTTTCTCTTCTTCCTCTTCTTTTTCTTTCTCTTCTTATTTAATTTTTTATTTTCATCATTTTTTGTGTTCTTCTTCTTTGTCTTTTTCCTCCAATTATTCTCACTTCTTACTTTTTCCGGTCTTGTTTATCTTCTTTGTTTATCTTCTTTTTCTTCTTTTCCTATTCTTTTATATTCTTCTTTTTCTTTTTCTTTTTCTTCTTTTCTTCTTCTTCTTTTTCTTCTTCTTTTTCTTCTTCTTCTTCTTCCTCTTCTTCTTCTTCTTCTTCTTCTTATTCTTCTTCTTCTTCTTCTTCTTCTTATTCTTTCTCCTATTATTCATTCTTCTATATCTTTTCCTCTTTTAATTCTTTCATTTCTCTTTTTCTCCTCTTCTTTTTCTTTTGTACTCTCATCTGAAAGTCTTTTTTTTCATTTTCTCTTCTGTTTTTCGATTTCCCGCCTCCTCATTTTCAAAATCACTCTTCCTCCTCTTTCTCCTTCAGTTTAGAATTTTTCTGTTTCGTCTGTTTTTCTTATTTTCATCATCTTCTTCCTCTGTTTCTCTTTCTTTTTCTCCTTCTTATTTTACTTCGTCGTTTTCTTCTTTTTCCTACCCTTTTCTTGTACTTCTTTTCCTTCTTCTTCTTCTTCTTCTTCTTCTTCTTCTTCTTCTTCTTCTTCGGTGTCCGCTTTTTCTATTTTTCTGCTTTCATTTTTATTTTCTTTCTTTTTCTATTTGTCCTGTTTCTTTTACTTCGCTAGAGTTTGTCTGTCGGGATATCAACACTCCCTCTTAATTAGTTAGGGGAATTCACTTGCTGACACGTCGCGTTTGAATTAACAACTGAGATCTCAAAAAGAAATCAAACGCTGCTTTCCAAAAAGCGAAACTCAAAGAGGAAAAATAAAATCGATATCAGCCTCGAAAAATACTACGTTACATAGCCATGATTCTGCGATCAATGGAACTGCAGATTTATACCGAAGATAATGAGAATAAATTGATTATTGTAGCCTGGAGAGATACACTACAAACATACCAAAAAACGGGATAAAACACAAGAAAATACAAACAAATGAAAGAAAAAAGAAAACAAGATGAACATGATAGATCACAAAATATTAAGAATGATACAATAGGATCTGGCTACGCAGAGGCAACTTAAGAAGAGAAACCGAGTCACTTATTGTAGCTTGTTAAATGACAGAACTCAAGAGATACAAACCTATTGATATCACCCTCGAAAAATACTCAACAAACCAGTAAAACTATATTATTAACACTACGATCAAGAAAATTGTAGTATTCTATAGACTCTTATTCGGCCGCTCCTCTTCAAGCGGAGTCATTTTTTACGCTGATACTGTCTGGATCGTCCCATGTATATTTCTCCATTGGGTGTGAAGAGTTTTTGATGTTGTAGATTGGAAAAAATGAAGACTTTTTCCTGCTAGATAAAACACACCCAGTAGATGTTAATTGCTAATAATAAACACGGACAATTATGAGATTGAAACGCGGAAGCCTCTGTGTAGCTTAATTGCCATAAATACATTTTCATAACTTACTATCTAGCTCTTCTCACATATTGAGCACTGTTAAAGTATATACTGAAAATCGATAGATAAAATATTATATCTCCTTATAACATTTTAAGTGGATACATGAAATAATAATTATATATATGTGTGTGAGTGTGTGTGTGCTATCTCGGAGCGTGTTATGGTGGAATCAGAGAACTTTAGTTTTCTTTAGCGAATGATTGAGACCTCATTTTTCGATACACGTCGATCTGCTTCTTACTGGCTTCTGACTAACGCGCGGCACACATTTGAGATGCCTTACTCTCGTTATTCTGTTCCCACAAGTGTCAAATTTTATATGAAAATACTTTCTGTTTAATTAATAATTTTATATGAAACTATTGACTTTATTATTACTAGCAAGAACAACCGGAGATGCTCATATAAACATTTTATTCCTGTTTTTTTTTCAATTTCCATATTTTTTAAATTATTAAATTATAAATAAAATAAAACAAAGTAAGTTGTCGTTTTTATTGATTCAGATGCACATCGTAGACACAGAACCTATGATATTATTGTAAAAAAAACCCACATAAAATACGATTGCTGAACGGTTTTAGAGGTTTAATTCCTCATGGAATAGGTACTCAAGCCATTACTAAAAAAGAATTAATCATATGATTAGTAACGCATTATAAAAAGATTAGTAGGTACTATCAGCTTTGTTTGGTAATTATGTGGACTCCTTCTCTCAGCCCTGAACACCATATTATCATGCTATTCGTTTTTTCTTATATTATTAATTTTCAATTGTCTATTTTATAAATGAGATCAAATTAAAGTAGAATACAACCTTACGTTTGATGTAAGTCCGCCCAAACTCAGATCTCACGATATTTTTGTACCAAATAAATAAAATAAAATGAATGCCACTATTTAATTTATTGTAAAATTTCGTTCGGAAAAATATTTGATCTTGATGTAGGTTTTTGTTTTACATTGCATTTTTTAAAGAGAGGCAGGTAGTCAGACACTCCATAAGATGGAGAATGTCCTAAAACAAAGGGAAAAAGTATTTAATGCTAAACTTCCGTTTAATATATTTTTTTGAAAATATAAGTATAATTGCAAAGTAATATTCAAAATATTTTTTAAATAAAGATTTACTGGACAAAAACTCAATTCAATAGAATTCAGCACGCATTCTCAAAGTGCTTCTCTTTGACAGATATCATCAAATCCACACGGTGCGAAAACGAAGTCACAGCGTTGTTCAGCTCCTCATCCCTGAAACGTATGCATTCTTTCTTCAATGCTACATCGTAGTTATTCAAGGCTTCTTAGTTGCTGGTAATTGAACACTTGGGCTTTGAACTTGCTTCAAATCACGAAGTCCACCGTTGGAGGGAGGATTGAGCCTGCCAAATTCTTTTGCAGCCCCTCGATATCGAATCCTTGTCTCCAGATGGTGCTTACAAAAATAGAATTGCAACCTTTTCTTAATGACATGATGCTCCGTCTTCAATGACGATCTGTCGCTGGATCACTGACTGCTTGAAGCCTATCAACCTGCATACCCTCATTGACATTGCCTCTTCAGCCGAGTAGAGATCACAAAGACTATCAGTGATAAACGCCATGTATGTGAACAAACGGTCCAACGACTGAAGTCAAGGAGAAGATTCCTCAGCCATGTCGATCCCCTAACGACATCTCAGAAAAAGACGAGACTACAGCTGTGGACCAGACGGCAAGGGAATGGTTCCGCTCTAAGTGACATTCTTTCATCGTAGAAGAATTTGAACGATTTAAATACGGTAAAGTGCGACGACGGAAGGTTGTTTCTGTATACTATTGGTGGTTTTAAGAACTGGACACCATGAACGACTGGAAAGAGCATACATATTGGAAGAGACTGACCTGTATCATGATCATTCGTGCCGGATTCAAAATTTCGTGAACTTTACCTGTAGCTCAGTGTTCCTTGAATACGTTTAAGTGCGTCAGATGTGAGCTGGAGAAGTGCGACCGAGATGTGGAAAGATTGGCTAGCAGGAAGGATACCAGCAGTCGTTCGGATGCGGAAAGGCGATACTTTTAGCAACAGGCCTTACTTCGCTATCACAGCTCCGGATGAACACAGAAATGCTTGTTCTCAGAACTTCCATGATTTCATTATTCCAAACATTTTGTCACGGAACTCGCCGGATTGCAACGTCATGGGCTCTTATGTGTAGGGTGTTGAGCAAGACATCACTAATATCGCCTGCAACAAAAACGACTAGTAGATTGCTAGGATCAAAAGATATTGGGAAGGACGCGTGTTTTAGGTTCAGATACCGCCTGGAGTTCCTGGTGAAGTCTCAGATCTTCGAGTGAACTGTATTTGGCAAAAGTTTTCTAAGAGATGCATTTTGAATTTTGAGAAACATCAATATATGGCGTTTGTACTTTCCTTTTCAAAACATGTCATATTTGTGTCCAGCACCCTGTCGATATCTATAAAAAAAAGGTTTAACGCGGAATGAGAACAGTCTACCCAAATCAGCTAAGTAGTAGATAAGGCTGCTGAATAAGACAAATGATGCGGAAAATGACAACGACTAGTACGATGGAAACAGTGTGACTATAAAAGTGTAAGAACAACAGCAAAACTGATGCAAAGTAAGAACAACAGCAAAACTGATGCAAAGTAAGAACAACAGCAAAACTGATGCAAAGTAAGGACAACAGCAAAACTGATGCAAAGTAAGAACAACAGCAAAACTGATGCAAAGTAAGAACAACAGCAAAACTGATGCAAAGTAAGGACAACAGCAAAACTGATGTAAAGTAAAAACAACAGCAAAACTGATGCAAAGTAAGGACAACAGCAAAACTGATGCAAAGTAAGAACAACAGCAAAACTGATGCAAAGTAAGAACAACAGCAAAACTGATGCAAAGTAAGGACAACAGCAAAACTGATGTAAAGTAAGAACAACAGCAAAACTGATGCAAAGTAAGAACAACAGCAAAACTGATGCAAAGTAAGGACAACAGCAAAACTGATGCAAAGTAAGAACAACAGCAAAACTGATGCAAAGTAAGAACAACAGCAAAACTGATGCAAAGTAAGAACAACAGCAAAACTGATGCAAAGTAAGAACAACAGCAAAACTGATGCAAAGTAAGGACAACAGCAAAACTGATGCAAAGTAAGAACAACAGCAAAACTGATGCAAAATAATGTATATATTCTTATCAGATTATATTTTATTAATTTAAACACGAAATTCTATTTGATGTCGAATAGTAGTTCTTTTATATCACGTTAATCTTTTTGATAATTTCAATTTCATGGCACTTCTTCGTTATCGAAATTATCAAGGAATGATTCTCACATTTTAACAGAATTAGCGATTTCGTTAAAATTACGTCTAGTGAGAGGGTGTAATCGCTTTAGTAAGTACTGCAAAACTGTCGTGTGTTTGGGGGTAGCAATCGCGCCTTTGAACATGGCATATTAAAAACAACGGACATGCTCAGTCTTTTAAAATCTCGAAGAGAGTAAAAATGGGGGAGACAAGGAGAAAAGAGGGGTACAGAGAAAAATAATGAGAGAAGGGAAGACGGGAATAAAGAGATAGAGATGGAGAAGTAAAAAGAAAGATAGAGAAAAAAACGAAGAGAGACTGAAGGGTGGGCGAAAAGAAAAGAGGGAATGAAAGAAACCGATAGAGCTAAAAGAAGGGAAAAGGATAGATCAAAGGGATAGAGAAAGAAAACGAAATAGAGAAAAGGGGGAAAGAAGGGAGATAGATAGAGAGAGTAAGACACCGACCAAAGAGAGAGAGAGAATTGGAGGCAGAGGGGGGCAAGTAAAATTTAAACATAAAGATAGACATACAGATAGATAGATAGATAGATAGATAGATAGATAGATAGATAGATAGATAGATAGATAGATAGAGAAGACATAGATAGATAGATAGATAGATAGATAGATAGATAGATAGATAGATAGATAGATAGATAGATAGATAGATAGCGAAAGAATCGGAAAGACAAAAAAAGAGAAAAAATTAACGAAGATGAGATAGGGAGACAGTGGAAAACAAACGAAAGTACCCGAGGGGAAAAAGGGGGAAAGAAAGAAAAACATATAATAGAATCGAGTGAGAAGGGAAATGACAGAAGAAAAAAAATAAATAGAGTGAGAAAAAAAGAAAGAATAAAAACTTGGATGGAAGTAAATGAAAATCCGAAAGAGGAAAGTGTCGAGAGAGAGACAGAGATGTGACAAAGTATCCGGGGCCTATGGGGGTCGGGTACGCTAGTTACGCGCCAGTATGCATCTTGGTGATGATGCTAGGCCCTGCGTAGAGACAAAGTGGAGATATAAAACTAGTATATATTGACGTGGAAATCAACTTATTCAAACAACGGTTTAAGGCGCCGGGTTGTCTAAGAAAAGTCGTGTTGGTTGTCAATTGCGATCATCGTCACACAACGCACACGCTTACCAGATGTTAATTTAGAGATAACAGGAATCCGACTCATTATAGCAGACGGCTTTTGGCCACACGGCGAGAGAGAGAGAGGGGAATTACTTTATGATAACGCTAAAACCAGAGAGGGAATCCCATTTGTCTATGTCGACGATCGGCTGAAGAGTGTTCACGGTCTGGCAAGATTTGTAAGCAGAGAGACAGAGCCGTGTGAGATCCTTTGTTATGTCTGGCACCGCGACCAGGATATCAAACACCTGTGTGTGCGGTGGCCAACGATCCCCACGGTGCGGAGACTCGTGTGTGGTACCTGAGAGAGAGAGAGAGAGAGAGAAGAAGAAGAAGAAGAAGAAGAAGAAGAAGAAGAAGAAGAAGAAGAAGAAGGTAGGTGAGAGGGAGAGATGGAGGAACGGAGGAACGGAGGAAGGGAGATCAACGCATGATAGCACAAAACGTGTAAAGAGACAAAGCAAGCGACAGAGAGAGAGAGGGCGAGAGAGAGAGATGAACGAGAATGAGTTAAAGAAGCGCAGAAAAATAGATATAAAGAACACAGAGGAACGAAAAAAAGGAGAGTTATAACAAAGAGAAGAACAAGAAGAGAGAAAGAGAGAAAGAGAGAGAGGGAGAGGAGAAAGACTGAAAGGGGGCAGAGTGAATGAGGTATAAAGAGACCAAAGCAAATAGGGGAAAAGAACGAGACATTAAGAGAGAGAGAAAAGAGAACGAGAAGGCTATTAACAAAACAGAAATACATAAAAGGAAAACGAAAAAGAAAGAGAGAATAGAAAAGAAAAGAAAGGGAGAACGAAAGGGAGAACGACAAAAGAAAGAAAGAAAGAAAGAGAGACTGAACAGAATCAGGAAGAGCAAAGGAAAAAAGAGGGTGAGAGAGAAACAAAAAGCGAATGTTCCAATAGAGAAAGAGAGGGAGAGAAAAGAGAGAGAGAGGGGGGAAACTAGGCATAAGGAGACCGAAACATAAAGATAGAAACAAATAGGTTAAAAGAACGAAACATAAAGAAAGGACAACGAGAAGGCGATGAAAAAGACAGAAAGAGAGAATTAAAGAGAAAGAAAGAGAATACGTAAAGAGTAAGAGAGAGAGTAAGAAAAGAGAGGGTGAACAGAATAGCGAAAAGAAAAGAAAAGTGTGTTAGAGAGAGAGAGAGAGACAAACAGAGAGAGAGAGAGAGAGAGTACGAATCAAATGTCCCAAAATAATATCGTTAGAAGAGCTGATTTGTTTTAATTTCAATCTATAGAGATTATCAAAGAAATTAAACGAACAGATGAAAGGCATTTAACAATGTCTGATCCGGATTTGTAGGAGATTCGATCAATTGAACGTTGTTTCATATCAACCTACAACACACTAAACTCACAAAGATAACACCAACTCCAACATGGGCGTACTAAAATACATTGGAAAACCAAATACAAAAATAGATTTTACAAGCGGAAATTCCACGGATAATCGATGAAAATATGTCTTAATGTACTTTTCTCTATCAACTTACAAGTAGGGGTACGCATACTTTACTAATAAAATATTGGTTGTGACATAAGTAGCAACTAATGGGGCGAGACTGATTAGAAACCCAAACAAAGGCATCTCGACTCGAGGCCACGTATGAAAAAAGAATAATAAATTTAGCTCAAAATAAAAAATACAAATTTTCTTTCAAAGTATGAACTGAGAAAAAGATCAGATTTTCTTTCCGTCTGATTAAATTTCAGTTTCTAACAGCTGTTGATCGATAACATCGACATGCCAGTGTCACGGATGATGTAAATCTTCATTCGATTTATTTTTTTACATGTCTTTGATTAGTTTTCTGTTACTTGGGTGGGACCTGCCTGTTATCTTGATTGCCGTCTTCCACTCCAGGCTCGGCGGTCACAACGATCTAAGTGTGTAACCCTAGGGCTGCACGATCACGTTTACACAGCTATTCCAAAGAAAGCCTTCGTCTTCCAGCCTGCTGACTTGATGTTATCGACATGTTTCTGATCCGGGAGATACATGTTTGTATGAATATATAAAAAATAAGGATTTCTTCAAATCTCTTTCTAAAACTATGATACCACCTACATACCAACACACAATGTTTTCTTCCTCCATCCTTTTCCCCAGCCTCTCAAAATCCATGCACATGGCACATACAACTACCCACGGAATTATGCAACTGATGATGGAGAAGCCGTTTTTAGCGCTACCGAAGAGTTTGGGCTCCTGTCCTATCAGTTGGAAACAGCAGCCAGACAAGCTGTCTAACCTGTACCCTCAACCTGTCAGAACGAGAGAGACCCAGACTGGTCATGTAAGACTTAGTAACGAAAAAACTTTCCCCAAGTTGCCCAAATAGAGATAAAGAGAAACGGCGTTCATTGTCCTAGTAAGAAAACAAGACTAGCCACTAAGTGTTTAGAGGCGTCCAATCGCTGGTACCCCTGCGCCTGGCTAATAGACAAAGAAGCAGTGCAAGGGCCGGCGATAGGCAGAACCTATCTACTGCTTAAGCAATTGTAGGTTTGCAAACCGGATATTTTGTTCGAGATTCCAACCCTAGGATGGTTGTCGATCAGGACTAAGGAGGCCTATCCTCCCCAACGGTTTACTACGACGGCGTAAGTAGTTGGTAACAAGTTTTATTGTCAGAGATATCCTTCTCTTAGATAGATAGCCTTACAAGGTCTTACGGGTCCAACAGATCGAGAGGGGTAAAATAGCGTGCGTCCGTGTACTAGTCGTGTATTTCCTAGCCCCAGAAGGTTACAAAATATGGCTTCCATATATATATATATATATATATATATATATATATATATATATATATATATATATATATATATATGTGCAAATGAATAAACTGAATGGGTCAAAGGAGGCATTGAAGCCTATGTCCCCATGCGAAAATTCTTTAGCAAGCCCCACTCTCCCCAATGGTTCACCTCGAAATGTGCAGCTGCCATTGCTGAGAGGCAACAAGCATTTCGTAAATTCGGACGCCATTAGTCAGCTACTTCGCTTCTAACTCCACTTTGGACTCAGATAACTACCCCTCCTAAAATTCCCATTGCGGACCGAAGCCACACTTAATAACCTGGTCATCACCCCATCCCAGGTCAGAGACATCATAAAAAACCTTGACACCTCTAAAGCTTGTGGGTCTGATCTTATAGTTAATGCTAAACCTCTTTCTGACCGCCAGTATGAATTTAGACAAGCACGAACTACTGCAGACATTTTAACGGTCATCTGTTAACGCATGTATCATACACACGGCAAGGTAGGTGAAGCTAGGGTAGTAGTGCTTGATATATCTAAGGCCTTTGACAAAGTATGGCATAAAAAATATGGCTTCCATATATATATATATATATGTGCAAATGAATAAACTGAATGGGTCAAAGTAGGCATTGAAGCCTATGTCCCCGTGCGAAAATTCTTTAGCAAGCCCCACTCTCGCCAATGGTTCACCTCGAAATGTGCAGCTGCTATTGCTTAGAGGCAACAAGCATTCCGTAAATTCGGCCGCCATTACGCTCATACGGTATTACTGAGCAATTACTTAATATAATTAGATTTTTCCTGACCAAAAGAAAAATCCAGGTTGTCCTTGATGACCATTCATCTAAGCAACATGACATAAATGCTGGTGTGCCCCAGGGATCTATCCTTGAACCTTTATTGTTCCTGATCTATATAAACTATCTCCCTGATAGCATAGAGTCTGAGATTGGTTTATTTGCTGACAGCACCACGCTTTACTCTCGTCATGTTGGCTAAACACACGCTATCATATCTGAGGCAATGGCTGAATCTTTAGAAAATGACTTCCAGGCTGTAGAGGGTTGGCTTCATAAATGGTTGGTAAATTTTAATGCCGCAAAGACAAAACTCCTTTCCTTCAATAACTACAAGAAACCGCTCCAACCACCGATTGTCATGGAAAATAACATCCTATCTGAGAGTTCAACATTCAAACTCTTCTGCCTAACCTTCACAGGTAACATGAATTGGAACAAATACATTGAAGACATTGCCAAGGCTGCTGCAAAGAAGGTTGGCTCCCTCTACCGTGCTAGTGGACTCCTTACACCTGACATTATCCTGTATCTCTACAAAGCCACCATTCGCCCATGCATGGAGTATTGTTGCCACATCTGGGCTGGTGCATCATCTACTAGTCTCTCCCTCCTTGACAAGGTCTAAAAAAGAGTCGCCAACCTAATAGGTCTCTCACTGTCAACCAAGCTCCAGTGCCTGTCCCATCGCCGCAATGTAGCATCATTGTGCTTGTTTTACAAATACTTTAATGGATTATGCTCCGATCAATTGGCTACTCTGGTGCCCCCTCGACGTAAATTCACTAGACCAACTCGACAATCAGCTAAATCCCATCCATTCACTGTGGCGGTCCCCAGATGCCGGAGAGCTTTCTACTCAAATAGCTTCTTTCTTCGTGCTGCTGGCCTCTGGAACTCACTCCATGCACCCTGTTTTCCGGACAGTACTGACATGCAGAAATGTAAAACTAATGTTAACAGACATCTCACTGCGCAGAGCCCAATTTAGGTTGACCCCCCCCCCCCCAAAAAAAAACCCTTCTTCCTTTTTTTCTCAGTAGCCCCTTACGTGTACAGTGGCGGCCTGCCTTGTTTGGGGTGAACTATGTTAAAAAAATATATATTTTTTTAGCTTTTAATTTTTCTTCTATTTTCTTTTTTTTATTATTTATTTATATATTCATCTATTGCTTAACAGTTAATATCAGATAATTTGTATTTTAATTTAATAAAATATTTAGAAAAAAACAACGTTTTCCAAATGAATATTTTCATAAAATTAGCAGAGTAAAGTCCCTTACATCATATCTAACGAATTAGCGAAATGAAACACTGTGCATTTAACTGAAATTAGTATTCTTAAACATCACTTCAAACGCACGTTCTACCGGTTTCTTAACTGCCTTATTCGAACGCTACCTGATCACATCATCATCATATTCGTTTAACGGCACACACGTGAGTCCATTGAGAGAGTATTATATGATCTTATTTTCATAATTTCTTCACAAATTACTTTCTATGCTGATGAGAGCTAGAGGTTTTGCCTTCTGTGCTCGAAACCATTGGTCCATATGTTGTATTAATTTTTTGTATTATATATATATATATATATATATATATATATATATATATATATATATATATATATATATATTGGAAAGAAATTGGAAAGTGAAAGAATCCTTTGTCCGTGACGTCAATAGATCGAAACAATAGAAAAGAAAATGTAATTTCTTTGAAACAAATGTTGTTTAAAATTAGTCCCCAAAACGATAAACGACGAGACTTAAAGTAGATTTACATAAGTAATTAGTATAAAACTGAGGGGACTATGGGTCCTGTGAAGAAGAAAAACGTCGGACAGAGGAGCAGACGGGTCGGATACGTGCGATCTGGCGCAAAGTGTGGGTACTGTTTCTTCATCTGTGAGAGAATTCAACGGAAGATAAAATTACTGTTTGTGATTAAAAAGTCATCGTCGTTTTTTCTTTATAAACGGAAATAAATCATGCCTCGGCGAGAAGCGAAAGTGTGTATTAGATAACGTCCTTTACATCAGGAACGTTGGATTTGTAAAAGAAAGACTAGAAACTTCGATCTGGTTGTGTTATATTTAGACGATATAAGATGGAAGCACTCCCGTTGCAATAGGTTCTACAGACGGGAAGACCTTGGTAAGAAACTTTGTTCATGTATATTACGCTTGTCACTAGGCACATGGAGGAAGTTGTGGTAACAAGACAAGTTCTTGCTGCGGATCAATATTCTCAACTTGATATTTCTACGAAGCAAGTTTTTCTGCCAGGAATAATATTAAAATATCGCTTACGGTTAGAATTCTTGGAAGACTACAGAAAAGAGTTTCTGTCTAAAATTCGCCATTGCGAAAAAAAGGTTCTAAAATAACCTTAAGCTTAAATAGTTCGTTAAATGTTAAATTATAAAAAAACGAATAATAAATATTTTAAAAGAAATTTCATTTATATATTTTTTTTAAATTATAATAGATTGCTTTGTGTTTATTAATAAATTATGAAAAAATAGAATCTTTTGTTTTTACTCGTTTTTTTTAAATAATTATATGTTTTAATAATCTGAGGAAATTTAATTATGCGTTAAAATGTGCCCTGGGGTAAATAAATATGTTTGAAATATTTGCATTTGGGATTCTTAAAATTATGGTGATTTTATTTAAATGAAATAAAATAAAGTAAAATGTTTGCTATGCTGTTTTTGTATGCCCAGCGTTAAAGAAACCCCAACAATATCATTATAATACGCTCCCACACAGAACTAATACGAATGTTACACGATAGTCCAAGTTTTGACTATCCGTCTGTGTAATTCTAACCATAACACGTAAGGGAATTAAATCAATTCATTTTCTTCGTTTGTTTTTGTCGGAGTTATTTCTCTTAATCTGGTAGAAAAGAAATAAGCGAGACATTTTTCTATGGATTATAACAGATGTTTTTATCTCAGGTAAATGCATTCACAAACAAACAAACTAGTCTCGGACTTGAGTGGTTTATATACCGATTCCGTACTTCTACACAGACCGGACACAAGTTAAGTAACTTTTTCTTACGTCATCCGTTCTCACCTCTGAGGTCAACAACTAACCTATTTCCTGCACCTCGATTTTTCGAACAATACCACTCTTTGCTGGTCTTGTTCTTTTGACCTAATTACATCATTGACCAGAAATGTGTTTCCATTTCTTCTTTTTATTTTGCCTTCAGACCCGGCTGCCGGCGATCCAAGTTCAAAACCTGCGCCTAGCCTCACAATTTTATACGACCATTGGATTTTTCATAAAATTTCACTCGAGAAATTTTGTATTTTATCTTGTCATAGGACTTACTTTTCAATTGCATCGTCGTACAGAAAAACAGAGAGAGAGACAAAAACATTTATGCGATGAGAAAAGTGTCTTGAGTAAGGTATTTTGTTTCTAACGGCTTGCCTGAGGACTACAAAATGGTCGCCATCAAATCTAATGTAAACGAATACATGTTGCACACCGTATACATAAGTAATCACATGTATGTATTCCATCGTTGTCAATCCCTCCATAATATTCTCCAGCATTCAAGATGTTTGGAAGATCGATGGCATAACTTGGGGATTATGTTCTATATGTGTTTAAAAGCCTCTTTGTTTGAGTTTGCTATCGTAATAGCACTCCATTACTAACTCAATCTCGTGTGTTCTCCATTTTTCCTCTGTGTGGTTTTTGATTTGAGCTGATCATATATTTTTACCTGCATTTCGTCTGTTGTATTCTGTTACCTGAAAGAAGAAAGACAAATATTCACAGGATAGAAACCGGGTCCTTTATGTTGGTTATTAAAGGACATAATTCTTATAATAAAACTCTTTTATATTTATTTGGTATCATATTCTCATGTTTTTGTTGCTGTAAATGGCAACACCAGGCCCAGGATTATTTCACTTGTTATTTTGTCGCAGTGTTAATATTTATCTATCCCATATGTAAAATTAACACTGTATTATCACACACATGTTCAGTGTTAGATGTTTACAATATTGTTGATCGGTATTTTTTTTTCAATGGCAAATAACTTGGAAACCAAGCGTTTGTAGATCTATATAAACGTAAAGAATATAATTCTGAAGTTATTTACCAAAAACCCTCTCTATATATATATTTTGGCATTATAATATTATTTGAGTTGCTACGCCGATGCACTTATGTTTCAATTCAGTAAATATGAGTGTGTCCTTAGTCGAGGCTGTAAACAAAACTGGTTTTACTATTGAGTCAATAGAGCGGGTAAGACAGCAGATGAGGACTGTCAGGAGAGGTTTCCAAAGAAAGATTAGGAAGGCTTGCGAAATGTCCGACAGTATCAGTTATGTGAGTGGGTGTGTCGACAATCTGGATCACCAGATAGCCAAAGGACAAGTAATGACAAAACCGCCTTCATACTCATTTTGTTAGAATAGACATACCATTAAACATTTTGGACTAGTGATGAGATGAGTACAATATTTGTCCTGATTCCGATACAATTATCGATTATGTTCTATATTTCCGATCCCAATACATTTACCGATTCTGTTCTATATTTCCGATTCAATACATTGACCGATTCTGTTCTATATT
The DNA here is from genome assembly GCA_963556195.1 of Sepiola atlantica. NCBI lineage: Eukaryota > Metazoa > Mollusca > Cephalopoda > Sepiida > Sepiolidae > Sepiola > Sepiola atlantica. The sequence continues at coordinate 19,615,218 of OY744539.1, forward strand.
TCTGATTCCAATACATTTACCGATTCTGTTCTATATTCCCGATTCCAATACATTCACCGATTCTGCTCTATATTCCCGCTTCTAATACAATTACCGATTCTATTCTATATTTCCGATTCTAATACATTTACCGATTCTGTTCTATATTCCCGATTCCAATACAATTACCGATTCTGTTCTGTATTTCCGATTCCAATACATTAACAGATTCTGTTCTATATTCTGATTCCAATATATTTACTGATTCTACTCTATATATCTGATTCCAATACATTTACCGATTCTGTTCTATATTCCCGATTCCAATACATTCACCGATTCTGCTCTATATTCCCGATTCTAATACAATTACCGATTCTATTCTATATTTCCGATTCCAATACATTTACCGATTCTGTTCTATATTCCCGATTCCAATACAATTACCGATTCTGTTCTGTATTTCCGATACCAATACATTTACCGATTCTGTTCTATATACCCGATTCTAATACATTTACCGATTCTATTCTATATTTCCGATTCCAATACAATTACCGATTCTATTCTATATTCCCGATCCCGATACAATTATCGATTATATTATATATTCCCGATTCCAATACATTGACCGATTCTGTTCTATGTTCCCGATTCCAATACATTTACCGATTCTGTTCTGTATTCCCGATTCCAATACAATGTCCAATGCTGTTATATATTTCCGATTCCAATACAATTACCGATTCTATTCTATTTTCCCGATTCCAATACATTTACCGATTCTATTCTATATTACCTATTCTAATACATTTACCGATTCTATTCTATATTTCCTATTCTAATACATTTACCGTTTTTGTTCTATATTCCCGATTCCAATACATTTACCGATTCTGTTCTATATTCCCGATTCCAATACAATTACCGATTCTATTCTATATTCCCGATTCCAATACATTTACCGTTTCTGTTCTATATTTCCTATTCTAATACATTTACCGATTCTGTTCTATATTTCCGATTCCAATACATTTACCGATTCTGTTCTATATTCCCGATTCCAATACATTTACCGATTCTATTCTATATTCCCGATTCCAATAAATTTACCGATTCTATTCTATATTCCCGATTCAAACACAATTACCGATTCTATTCTATATTCCCGATTCCAATACATTTACCGATTCTGTTCTATATTTCCTATTCTAATACATTTTCCGATTCTGTTCTATATTTCCTATTCCAATACAATTACCGATTCTATTCTATATTTCCTATTCCAATACAATTACCGATTCTATTCTATATTTCCGATGCAATACATGAACCGATTCTATTCTATATTTCCTATTCCAATACGTTTACCGATTCTGTTCTATATTTCCTATTCTAATACATTTACCGATTCTGTTCTATATTTCCTATTCCAATACAATTACCGATTCTTATCTATATTTCTGATTCCAATACATTTACCGATTCTGTTCCATATTTCCTATTCAAATACATTTACCGAATCTGTTCTATATTTCCTATTCTAATACATTAACCGATTCTGTTCTATATTTGCTATTCTAATACATTTACCGATTCTGTTCTATATTTCTTATTCTAATACATTTACCGATTCTGTTCTATATTTCCTATTCCAATACATTTACCGATTCTATTCTATATTTCCTATTCTAATACATTTACCGATTCTGTTCTATATTTCCTATTCTAATACATTTACCGATTCTGTTCTATATTTCCTATTCCAATACATTTACCGATTCTATTCTATATTTCCTATTCTAATACATTTACCGATTCTGTTCTATATTTCCTATTCTAATACATTTACCGATTCTGTTCTATATTTCCTATTCTAATACATTTACCGATTCTGTTCTTATATTTCCTATTCTAATACATTTACCGATTCTGTTCTATATTTCCTATTCTAATACATTTACCGATTCTGTTCGATATTTCCTATTCTAATACATTTACCGATTCTGTTCTATATTTCCTATTCTAATACATTTACCGATTCTATTCTATATTTCCGATTCCAATACAATTACCGATTCTATTCTATATTTCCGATCCCGATACAATTATCGATTATTTTATATATTTCCTATTCCAATACATTGACCGATTCTGTTTTATGTTCCCGATTCCAATACATTTACCGATTCTGTTCTGTATTCCCGATTCCAATAAAATTTCCGATGCTGTTATATATTTCCGATTCCAATACAATTACCGATTCTATTCTATATTCCCGATTCCAATACATTTACCGATTCTATTCTATATTTCCTATTCTAATACATTTACATATTCTATTCTATATTTCCGATTCCAATACATTTACCGTTTCTGTTCTATATTTCCGATTCTACTACATTTTCCGATACTGTTCTATATTTCCGATTCTACTACATTTTCCGATTCTGTTCTATATTTTCGATTCTAATACATTTACCGATTCTGTTCTATATTCTGATTCCAATACATTTACCGATTTTATTCTATATTTCCTATTCTAATACAATTACTGATTCTGTTCTCTATTTCTGATTCCAATACATTCACCGATACTGTTCTATATTTCCGATTCCAATACAATTACTGATTGTGTTCTATATTCTCGACTCTAATACAATTACCGATTCCGATTCTAAATTCGCAGAAAAATAGAAATTATATTGGGAGGGAGTATTTAGCGGAGAGTCTTCATCTACTTTAAAATCGAGATATAATTTAGTTTTTAATTTGACAAACTACTAAATGTTTTCCTTTACGCATCGTATCCAAGATTTTCATAAACTTATTTTGAAGATGTTCATTTATAGTTTTCACTTGTACCAGCAATAGAAAATAAAGTCAGAAACAAGAAAAAATAAAAAGAATCAAAAGAATCGTTTTTGGTTTCGGAAATCAGGCTAAATTTTTTCCGATTTCGATACCGATCTTGATTCTGATACCCCAACAAGTTCCGATTTGTTCCATTTCTGATTTTTATTAAACTTCCCAACACTATTTTGGACATCACAGCTGTGGGTGTTGGCAATAGGATGAATGGACAGGGTCTTGTCAAAAAAATTTTTTCGAACAGAATAAATATAAAATGTAGTTGGAGGAAAATGAAAATCGCTCTTCAATTTTGAAGAGTAGAATGTACGCAAGTAAAACGCGTTAACTTATATTGTAAATAATTATACGCTCGTCTTGAATTTTTTCCTTAGTTTTTGTAATCAGAATTATTTTGTGTCTGTTAACAACGTTTTTATCGGCCTATTCGTCATATTGGTAACAGTGTTCGCTAATGGGCCGGGTGACCAGGGTTCAATCCTCGGTCGATTCATATCAAAGACTCAAAAATGGTACTTGATGCCAAGTTTAAGTTGAGTTATCCTAGATGAGAAAGGAGTGGCTCCCTCACCCTTCACTTCGGTGTAGTAGCGCATAAAAATGGGACCTTCGTGTCGTCCTCGACTATGGTCGAGCACTTTTAAAACGCATTAAACTCAAAGTATATAATAAGTTAACTTAAATATGTTTAGAAAATAGTTTATTGTAAAGTGTAGGTATATAGCTTTGATAATAATTAGCAATTATATGTCTTGCGTACGCAGTGAAATAATGACTGATGCTGATAATCTCCGAAATCTTTAACGCAACTTATGCTAGGTATAACTAGTCTTGTATGAAAATATATTGAATACGTCATCAAATTAAAAGTGCGCATGTCATTTATTTTATGCCTTATTATTTCCTGCGCTGGATGGTAGGTGCTCGACTGAGCTCCAATCTTTGCCAAACTCCTGTTAAGAATTCACAAGAAATCGTCTGGCCACAACCACTGTAAATAATTTACTTGTATTCCCCCGTATACCTGAAACTAAACGGAGCTTCCTTGAGCGAAGTTTCTTTCCAAGAACTGCCCGATTTTGGAAACGCAACAGCATAGGGCTGCTTCTCTAACTGACTGCAACGTGTTTGTTTACAAGTCCAATGTAAACAAATTCTTGTTTAGTTGTCGTCTTAAATAATAAAATTCTGCCCAGTTTCAAGCATCGTTACCAAACTAATAAATCCTTATCCTCGAGTGGCTTTTGACGGTGACTCGTTAGTACGTACAACATATCATGTTTGTCGATTTCTTTCAAAATATGTTTCAATTTTTTCGTTGTCGTCTGCTTTATTTTTTATTATTCCATCTTCTACGCCTTAAAACAATTAAGAGGTCGCCATCCGGAAACAATAAAGATCAATAACACGTGCTACTTACCTTCTTTTTACCACCCGTGCAAAAGAAAATGTACGCACCTGCATAGGGGGGGGGGGGTATTTACCCCATTTTCTACTCCAGCAAAGTTAGATATTAAGTAAGTTTACCGTATGTAGAAATTCAGCACGCACCCCTAAAAAAGGTAAGCGCGGTTATCGAAATAGCTTAGAACAGAACCGTCGGCATTCTACGATGAAAGGGCAACCATCATACGACAATAAACACATCCCGGAAAGGGTATTGCCTGTGACGGTGGAATCTCAAGACCGTACCAGACCGTACCTCATTCAGACAAAATGGTCGGATACATAAGCCAGCCATATCCTTGTGTCAGCGGGTGCAAAGTTTTACTACCGTGCAAGGTGCGAGTATAATATTATGAAAACAAAGGTCAGTGTTTGAGGTAGTTGAAGGCGTGTAGATTTATCGGCGTGCTTTAGTGTATTTAGCAATTATGTGTCATACAGACGTGAAAATACAAAATAGCGTTTTTTTAGATCCGTCATAGAATTTCTTTTAAAACCTCTGTCCGTCAGGCTAACTTATACCCAGCTTTGCAATAGCAATTTCATCGACGAACGCGGAGATTGTAAATATCTCCACTGGACCATCTGTAAAAAATCGAATATCCGGTGTAGCGACATATCAAATTCTTCAGACCTAAAGAGAAATTTAATTTCTCTTTGGGTCTGAAAAATTTGACTCTCTATTGGAGAGGACAACTAAAATATGAATATAACCAATAATGTTTGGATAAATAAAGAATGTATACTATATATATATATATATATATATATATATATATATATATATATATAGAAAGAGAGAGAGAGAGAGGGGGGAGAGAGAGGGGGGAGAGATTTTGAATAACCTACTAGACGCTATTCACGAGTGCATTCGGTCTTTCTGTACAAGAGTTTGTCAGGGCACCCTGATATGATGACACTTCTCCCTTCAAGTAAACCCTGACCAAATATTTAAAATAACATAGTATTCGAACCCAAATAAAATCCCCTAAACACGCCTATATATTTGTTCATACCAGGAATGGTGCACCTTCTCAAAATAATGTAACCTTAAGTAACAGGACTCAGCTAGATACTCTATCGAAATAGCTGAATTCTTGTCCGGGAATCCGGTAGGACCAAGAGACCACAAGAAAGATATACTATACCATGCTTAACTGGTCAATTGGGGGAGAAAAATTAATGTTCTTAACTTCTTTACTAACTCAACATTTGACAAGTCAAAGAGGACTTTAATAGAATATTCGAATACCTATGTATCTCATAGTGTTAGCTCCAAGACAAGATCTCTTAATTTTTGAGAACTTCGACAGATGTAAAATGAAACAATATATATATATATATATATATATATATATATATATATATATATATATATATATAGTCTAAAGAAGCTTTGAGTGATTTTAAACAAAAAGACAAAAAGAAAAGGAAAATGCAGTTTAAATTCCCAGAGAAACTAACTAATTCCAAAATATTGCAGACTTAACATTCGTTGGAAAATTCATAAATAAATAAAAATATATAATAGTAAGTAAATAAAATAAAAAAGGGGGATTAAGTATCTAACAGTGAAACAAAAACAGGAGACCTTAACGTAAGCATCGAATATTAACACGGGGATATATATATATATATATATATATATATATATATATATATATATATATAACTATATATATATATATATATATATATATATAACTATATATATATATATAGAGAGAGAGAGAGGGAGAGAGAGAGAGGGAGAGAGAGAGATGTATGTGTGTGTGTTTTGCCTGTTATCCACTGGATGTACAAACGCACAAGCCAAGCAATTTATTCCATTGTTTCCACCTGTTTCTACTTCATAAGTTAAGTGCGATTAAATATTATGGTTTCTGCTGTTTCTGCCTTCGTCATTAGATAAAAGAAACGTGACGATATTACGTATTCTTAATTTTCATGAGGATTGATAATTTGCATTATGTGAGTTATTTGAGCTACTGCTCTCATATTGAATGTTATTATCATCTGGCAGAACGTGAACAAGCTATCCCTATATATATATATATATATATATATATATATATATAGTCTCGGAAGTTTCTCAACCATTAAAACTATATAAAATAAAACATTTTTTTTTTAAATCTTAAGTCCCAAGTATATACGTGTGTGTATGTTTGCATCTGTTTAGAGAGTGGATTTATGTGCATGCTGATTGTAGACAAAACTATGTAACAGGTGTGTACAAAGCGTTATACATTTATCCTTTTTTAAAGGGAAACAACTTTTTTTATTGTAAAATTGTTACCTGCCCAACATCGGATACTTCCACTATTAAATAAATGAGGATAGGCAAATAAAATAGCGGACATATTTCGAAGCAAGCGATACATTGCAATGTTGATGAGGACCAGGATGATTATGATCATGATAATGCACCTCACCGAGTCCGGCGTCCGCGATTTGACGCCAAAAAGCGACCCCTTTTGGCGCAACGTTCCATTTTCGCTCCAAGTCTCGTTAGCGAACGATATTCTCGCGTCAGAAGTGAATATTACCGAGCCACATGGGCCATCAACATGTCTGCTGGGTTCCAACTCACAGGACTCGACATTCGGAACACAGACAAAACAACGCAGCGGGACATTTTTTAATTAGTTCGTGTCAAATGTATTTCTTATACTAGAGCGGGAAATATGGAAGCCCGGTATCATTGCTCGTCGAAGGTGAACATCGAGAAAGAGATAGAGACAGAGAGAAAGGGAAAAGAAGAAGGTGAAAGAGATAAAGAAGAAGAACAACAACAACAACATGGAAAATAAGTTAAAGAATAAGAACTAGATGAAGAAGGAAATATAGAAGAAGGAAACTAATGAGAGTGCTGAATAAAAAGACGGCTGGTCCTGTTATTAGGTAGGTAGTAATAAGTAACAGTGCAATAGCCCAATATTTATGGAGAATAGGTGTGACTGTGACATCCTACACTGAAAATAAGAGTAGTCGTTCTTTTGTTATTTTGTTCATTTGCTTTCGTCATCTAAAAGGTATTTGTCGAAGAATCGAACACGTTAGTGATGCTTATGAAACATACATTATTTTTTTTATTATTTTGCCACAAAATGGATCATTAGAAAAATTGAAAAAATAAAAAAGGTATAATCAAAGAGAATAATTATGTTATGTTTAAAAATGTCTGCTTAAATCTCTCACCTCTCTCTCTCTCTCTCTCTCTCTCTCTCTCTCTCTCTCTCTCTCTCTCTCTCTCTACATGCCTTGTCTGGAGCGATTTCCATAAAAAAGGTATTTTTGGTATTTTTATTTTTAGCTTATTACTTCAAGTAGCTTCATGCCTTGTCTGTAGCGATTTCCATAAAGAAGTATTTTTTGGCATGTTTATTTTTAGCTTCTTACATCAAGTAGCTTCATGCCTTGTCTGTAGCGATTTCCATAAAAAAGTATTTTTTGGCATTTTTATTTTTAGCTTCTTACATCAAGTAGCTTCATGCCTTGTCTGGAGCGATTACCATAAAAAAGTATTTTTTCGTATTTTTATTTTTAGCTTCTTACATCAAGTAGCTTCATGCCTTGTCTGGAGCGATTTCCATAAAAACAAGTATTTTTTGGTATTTTTATTTTTAGCTTCTTACATCAAGTAGCTTCATGCCTTGTCTGGAGCGATTTCAATAAAAAAAGTATTTCTTGGGTATATTTATTTTTAGCTTCTTACATCAAGTAGCTTCATGCCTTGTCTGGAGCGATTTCCATAAAAAAAGTATATCTTGGGTATTTTTATTTTTAGCTTCTTACATCAAGTAGCTTCATGCCTTGTCTGGAGCGATTTCCATAAAAAAAAGTATTTTTTGGTATTTTTATTTTTAGCTTCTTACATCAAGTAGCTTCATGCCTTGTCTGGAGCGATTTCCATAAAAAAAAAGTGTAAGTTGTTCGATAAGCATGGAGCTCTTGTAAGTTTCTGTTCCTCCAGGAAGAAAGAACACATTTTTAAAACTATTGTTCCATTGTACATTGTTCAAGCAGCATAATTATCAGACTTTCACGCGATCGATCAACCAATCGAAAGGACTCACGGTAACTCATTTAGCAACAATATGCTACGTGTCGGCATCAACACAAAACATTCTTCTATACATACCTTGTCTCGGGGACCGATGTTCTATTTCTTACATACAGACAGAAAGGATACCTGAGAGGAAGGTGAAGTACCTGTACAAACAGCAATATGTATACATACATAACAGAAGTAATTAGATACGCCATTAGTATTCATACATAAAGTTTGAAACGTTGCAGGCCATTTTCTTCTGGGTTTCTCCTGCGCGAGGAGCATCAACACTGGATGTTTCCCTCCTCCATATATCATCAGGTGCATTGTAAGGATGCAGTTCGAGTCTTGAAATATTATTGTACCGTATCCCTACCCCTATTTACCCCGACCATTTTGTCGGCTATTTCTCAGGGGACTCCGCCCTGAACCTCATTTTCGCGAATAATGGCGTTGTTTTTCTGTTTTACGTCTCTCTGCCAGTTTTCATTCATTTTAAGATCAACGTATCTTCGAATATTGTTGAGTCTAATCAGATCGAAAGTCTATCGAAAGATGTTCATGTTCATGACCGATAGTTTTTTTGCTGCTTCCCTCGTCGACGGCCAGTACTCGAAGCTTTACAAAGCAGCAGTAAAACTTTTAAACATCGATGTTTCATACTAATTGACATGATTTGCGTTTCAGATATCAATATTTCTATCACATCTAAATATGACATGAGCCAAAGCAGAATTAGAATTGTCAAGGTTTCGTAAGATCATATTATAGGTCAATTCTGTATGTTGACTTTGAATAACCGGTACTATCACTTTTTTGTGGTATTCGCGCAGCGTGGGGCATCCCGCCTTCCACTGAACGTAGAAGATTATGGAGAGTACAAATTTGTATCCGGTCACCCATCTGGTACTGACCAGGCTCAATATTGCTTAACTTTGGTGATCTAACGAGAACCGGTGTGTCAACGTGATTATGCCGTAAGGTAGCTTAATCAGCGTTAAATCGCTTCAAACCTGGTGACAGGACGAGAACACTCTACACCTATGCATTAAATAAAGGGTTCGGTTTGGAATTCTATATAGATTCCCGAGTCCGGCAGCAAGATTCCGGAATTCGAAAAGATGCACTCTAATAAGGTTGGCGGTTATATTAGTCGGTTATATTAGTCGAAAGCTGGTTTGAAAAACATCCAATGTATGAATAATAGTCGGAATAATAATACAATTATCCATGCAAATCGCTCCAGACAAGGCATGAAGCCACTTGATGTAAGGAACTAAAAAATAAGTTAGGTCAAAAACTAGGCAACAATAATTCCCACCTTTGTAAGAAACATGGCTCATGGAATGTGAGGACTAAATTATTTTTTTAAATAAGATCATATGACAAACAGGCGAAGGAAGAGTTATAGAAACACGAGTTCTTTTCTGAGAAAGCATCGGAGTACGATACACCGTTTATTAGGCGGCTTATTTATTCGTGAATAATTTTTGAAGATTTAATGAAAATCAGATGAATGTTTGATTTATCATCCTTTTTGAAAAATGGTTGTGGTTGCTTCTTTTTATATCTAAAATTCTTTGCGGCAATGACATTATACTTAAACATACTTTTTAAAACAGTTTCTTAAAAAATCAAAAATGTTTACACGTTTCTACAGAAAGACTCATCCCATAAAATATTTGCCTGTGAGGAATCGAGCACATGCCTCGGTTTTTATAATATTGCTGTAATAAATCTTGCGATTTTCTCCATAAAAAATCTGCGTCTACTTACATTCGCAGTATGTCGTATTTAATGGCGTATATTGCCATATTTGTATTGGATATTACGGTGATAGGGAGGCTCCGGGGAATGCGATTGAAAGAGTGAGCTGTAATGAAATTGAGCGGAGAATACAACTGAGACACAGCGAGGGAACAAATCAAACTAGCTGCGCTCACAGTAACAAAGTAAAGTCTATACGATTATATATATATATATATATATATATATATATATATATGTGTGTGTGTGTGTGTGTGTGTGTGTGTGTGTGTAGTTGCCCCAAAAGTTCGTTACTTTTTTAAGAAGGAGAAACACAAACATCAATTTTAGGAAAATGACCGAGTTAATGCAATTCATTTTCCACGCTCTATTTGGTTATCTATTTGAAAATCTTGAGTATGTGTGCGATTTGTCTGGTTGTCAAACGGCAATCTGGTTCAACTACGGCTTTCACTTGGTCATTGTCGATCATCTTTGCTCAGGTTGTATATTAACTAAAACCTTGTGTTTAGCGTGTGTTTATCGTACATCAACAGTTAATAGAATTAATAAACTCGAACATAAGGTTAGGAAATAAAATATATATATATATTTATTCTCGTTCTCACATAGCATAATAACAAATAAAATATGTAGTAGTTATAGACTTTTCTGGGCTTAGTTCATTACTAGAAATGTTACTTCTTTCTAGAGGCATACTTTATTTTATTTTTGATTAATTTTCAATTAATATATATATATATATATATATATATATATATATATATATATATATATATATATATATATATATATATTAAATTCCCGAAACAGTTTTTCATGGTAAACAACTGATGATCCCTTAAAATAGTGTTAGAAACAAACTAATATAATAACTGTAAAAAACAAATTGACTTACATGAGTGATTTTTCACTGAAAGACTTGGGACTAAAAGTTTTGTTTTTTTTGTTTTTTTTAATATAGTTTTAATGGTTGAGAAACTTCCGAGACTATATATATATATATATATATATATATATATATATATATATATATATATATATATATATATACATGGATGTAGGCGATATATTGACGACCTTGTTTGCATTAATGATAGCGAAGAGTTTGCAAATACTAAACATTTAATATATCCTAAAGAGTTAAAATTAAACTGTGAACATAAGGGAACACAAGCTACTTTTCTTGATTTGGATATAAAAATTGAAGATAAAATATTTATCTATAAACTGTTTGATAAAAGAAATTCATTCCCTTTTCGTATCGTGCGAATGCCATATAAAAATAGTACTAGCCCTGTGTATATATTTTACGGGAGTATTATGTCTGAATTTCTGAGAATTGCTCGTGTTACCTTAAAATTAGTAGATTTCATGCCCCCAATTTCTGATCTAATAATAAGAATGATTAACCAAGGTGGCGATCAAAATAAAATATTTGGACAATTAAATAAGGCAATTACTCGCCATCCTGATGCTTTTAAATCTTATCAAATTAATCAAAATAAACTGATAGAACAAATCATAGTATATATAAATAGAAATAATATAATATTTATAAACGTATATATAACACATCTGCTAATTATAATAAGAAAAACAATAAAAATACAGTAGAAAGAAAGAAAGAAATGTTAAAAAAGAAGAAGAAGAAGAAGAAGAAGAAGAAGAAAACCGACAGTTATGAACGCCGATTTTAAACACCGGGAGTTGGCAAAGAAGAAGAAGAAAAAGAAAGAAAAAGAGAACAAATTAACGGTTAACTTATAGACGCAGATTTGAAACAATGAGAAAAGAAAAAAGTCGACAGTTGTGAACGCAGATTAGAAATACTAAAGTGAACAAGGAAGATTAATATTTATTTGAGGTTGACAACAACGGGGAGATGGACAACAAAGTAAGACGAGGGAGAAAAGGAGGAACTAAAGGTATATATATGTATGTGTGTATGTATATATATATATATATATATATATATATATATATATATATATATATATATATGTATATACATATTTATTTATTTATCTTTTATTTTTTGATGTGTTGATGTTTTTTTATATTTATAATATAAAACTAAAAATAATACATTAATCACTTAAATAATAGTGTCATGGATTCGTCCAAACACTTTAAAATGCAGCAACATTTTTGTGGGTAACGGATAAATTTTATTAGACAGACGAACAGCACAGGTAAAGAATTTTTTTTTTTTTTTTGTGTCTTAAATAACTAATATAAGTTAGCAAAGCATTTATATGGAACAAAACGTAGATTTAGTATAAGGAACGTTTATGTTTTTGTCTTTTAAGGGAAGTGGGGTCTGATCAACTCTGCTGGAAAGCCATGAAATTAAATACTGTCTTGTTTTTAAATTCCCGAAACAGTTTTTCATGGTAAACAACTGATGATCCCTTAAAATAGTGTTAGAAACTAACTAATATAATAACTGTAAAAAATAAATTGACTTACATGAGTGATTTTCCACTGGAAGACTTGAGACTATAAGTTTTTTATTTATTTTTTTTTTTTTTTATATATAGTTTTAATGGTTGAGAAACTTCCGAGACTATATATATATATATATATATATATATATATATATATATATATATATATATATATATATATATATAGATAGATAGATAGATAGATAGATAGATAGATAGATAGATAGATAGATAGATATGTTGGAGGTTTTTCAACCATCAAAACTATATGGAGAAAAACACGTTTAGTCCTAAATCCTGTGCTTGTTAGTCTATTAATATTTTGCAGTCACTACATTAGTTTGCTTCCAAAGATTTACGCTAGTCTTTATATTATTTAAGGTGTCATCAGCTGTTTACCATGAAAAACTGTTTAGGGAATTTAAAAACAAAACAGTATTTTATCTCATGGCTTCTCAGCAGTGTTCATTAGACACCACTTACCCTAAAGAAAAGAACAAAAAAAAACGTTCCAGATATCAGATCTAGTTTTTTGCTCCAGATTACTTTTTTGCTAAACTATTTTGTTATTTAAAAAATGTTTTCCTTACCTGTGTTGTCCGTCTGTCTCCAAGAAGAAAATATATATGCAAGCGTGTGTATATGTATTCGTAGATGGTGCTGGAGCGGTGCGGGAGCGGTGCGGGAGCGGTGCGGGAGCGGTGCGGGAGCGGTGCGTGTATCTGCGTGTACTCTAAGTCATCCTTAGGGATATTGATTTCCTCCTAATGGGCATTAAATCGACAAAGAATTGTTCGCAGAAAGCATTTCGATGACCAAGTCTGGGTTTATTTGACCTCTGGAGATTACTTAATGTTTGTTCGAAAGGCGGTCGTCGCGAAAGAGCTTTTTTAGTCTGCGGTGGACTGAGAGAAGAACGGACAGACGGAATGAGTATCTTTATCAATATTTGACCACCATTTGACGACAATCATTGCGCATCCTGTCTTCCAAAGGCCACCACATCAATCACGTTTGACTGATTATACTATCCCTGAAATAAAAGGGACAGTTCCATTTATTGTGACAGCTGTTTACGTTTATACACACAAACGGTTTATAAAATAGGTGGGATACTACGTATATAAAGCGCGAAAGACTCACCACGTATAGAATTATTGAGGAGCCGTTGTGGGTAACTAACTGTACTCCCAACATGTGTGTTAAACTCTCTCGTAAGAGAACCAACAGTTTCTACTTAACATAAATCATTTCTCATAGTAAAAGAATTGAGCTCTCGAAACAATGGTAAAACGAATGTAAACAAACATAAACATTATAATTTATCTTACATTTGTAGTGAGCGTGGTAGCGTAAAGGTAAGATGTCCCCGACTGCTGCCCCAAGAATAGGGTTTAGTATAACAGCGTGAAGTACGCGACATGTATAGCCACACAGAAGCGCCGTGATATGAGAAAACAGCTGCCTGTGGATGACTATATATATGGAATGGTTAGTATATGGAATCAGTAGATAAGCATTGTAACAAACTACTTAAAATCATAACACATACGGATCTCCAAAGGTACCGATATGTCGGCCGTGAATCCGACTTTAATCAAGATAAAAAGGGGTTTCTTGAAAAAGAATGCCTTTTTATGCCCCAAAATGTTGACGAGGATTCATTGGGGGTGGGAGGTAAAGGTCAGAGTGTTAAATTCAAAGATACAGGTAAAGGAGGAGATCCTATATAAAACGAGAGGAGGAGGCGGAGGAAGAGTGGGAGAATAATAGGTAAGAATTTAATAAGGTAGATAGGACCATAGGAGTGATAAATTCAGGATAGCGATGCTAAGACTAGTAGGTGCGCAGCTAAAGTCTGCGTCATTATGTTAACTAGTGTGGTTCCATGCTTATCCACTAATTACATAGACTAACCGTTGTTGTATTTCATTTTTCAAACTTACTCACTCACACAAACTCATATTTACAATTATAGTGTGGTAAATTACAACATTTATCACATAATTGATTAATATTTTAAATATTATAATCAAGCTCTTAAATTCAAAACTTAACAATGTTTATCCATATGTACATAATTTATTATCACGATTACATCACAGACGATTACGCCGTGATATATATATATATATATATATATATATATATATATATATATATATATATATATATATATATATATTGATATAAAGCCGTTTTAATAAATTAAAGTTGACCGGGGATATAAAAACAGACTGTCACTTAGCTATATGCAACCTTTCGATAACATTCGTTGAACCCCCTAGATTGTCTGCTGTTTGCTGCCCGCTCTATTTAGGCACAAATAGAACTTAATTTTGTCCTGTATAACGTTATGATTCACGATGGCCTTGGGGATAAAGCGAACGTTTTCGGAGTCTTCGGTGACTCTGTGAACCGGGTTTACGCTCTGTGACCGTTTGAAATTGTCGCTTCTTAGACTGATAACTGTGAAAACTTGAAACGCCAGCGTATGTAGGTATCAAATAATTGATATTTATTTATAAATATTGTTAGATATATAGATAGATAGATAGATAGATAGATAGATAGATAGATAGATAGATAGATAGATAGATTAAAATAAATAGATAGATAGATAGATAGATAGATAGATTAAAATAAATAGATACATAGATAGATTAAAATAAATAGATAGATAGATAGATTTAAATAAATAGATAGATAGATTAATAACTATATTCTATTAACATATTGAATATAAATGTTTTCTATATCTTATCCGCTGTTCGATTTAATATGGAACTAGAATATGCACGAACATTCAAGTTAAATAACTTATAAAAATCGGGTCCCTATTTACATGCCTCCGCGGGAAGACTGAGTTCGACACAAGGTCAAATTTAATGTGGGAGAACCCAGCTCCCCAAAAGGTGGCAGTCTCGATTGGGACAAAAATAAAAATTGCATCAGTCTAGAAGTATTTCCCATTCACTAATCGATGACAACAAAGTAGTAACAAGACAGATACTGCACTTTTATTCTAGTAAAATCCAAATAAGCGAGTCACTACTTCTCTAAATGCTCATGAAGACATTAAGAATTATTTAAGAGTGGTTGAATCAACATAGAGTGAGATCGGGTTAGCGAAATATATATATATATATATATGTATATATATATATATATATATATATATATAATTATTAATGACAATATATGTATTAGCATATACTATCAGTGCCATTTTACTTTGCAGTCCCCTTAAAAGATTCAGCTCGATGATTGTCATTTAGTGATAAGCGAGCAAATATAAGTCAGTTCCTATTGATTTCGCCCAAAAATTAACCACTGTATAGAATAGGTTTTTCAAGACACTTTAATCCAAGAACTTTTTACTCTTTGTGAATTTTTGTGATGATTTTGTAATGTTGCAGAGACGATATTGACATAAAAACGTTGTTTGGCAGAAGACAAATGAAACGGACCGTAAAAAATATATCTCACAGAAATGTTATGTTTTTTCGAAAGGGAAAAAATAAAAATAATAAAATAAAACCATGGTTATTGGAATACAATATGAACTGACTTATATATATATATATATATATATATATATATATATATATATATATATATATATATATATATATATATATATCTGTGTGTGTGTGTGTGTGTATGTATATATATATATTGAGAGAGAGATAAATAGATAAGAGAGAGATCACAAGTTTTTCAGTTTATTAGTATTTACGGCTAATTATGATAATTAAAACATAATTTTGTTTAAATGTTACTCAATCTCAGAACTAAAGTATATTTAACGTGCATGCTGTGTTATTAAAGACTATAGAAAAAGCATTGAAAAAAACAAACATTGATTAACTCGCATTAAGTATATTAATAGATAGATAGATAGGTAGATAGATAGATAGATAGATAGATAAATAGATAGATAGATAGATAGATAGATAGATAGATAGATAGATAGATAGATAGATAGATAGATAGATAGATAGATAGATAGATAGATAGATAGATAGGTAAATTGATCGAGGGAGATGGGCGTATAGATAGATAGATAGATAGATAGATAGATAGATAGATAGATAGATAGATAGAGATAGATAGATAGATAGATAGATAGATAGAGATAGAGAGAGATAGAGAATGAAAGATGAATAGATAGATAGATTATAGATAGATAGAGAGATAGAGAAGGAGAAGGGCGAATAGATAGAGAGAGAGAAAAGAAGGTGAATATATATAAATATATATATATATAGATAGATAGACAGATTAGAAAAATATGGATAGATAGATTAGTAGACTGATTTACAGACAAGCAGATAGATAGATAGATAGATAGATAGATAGATAGATAGATAGATAGATAGATAGATAGATAGATAGATAGATCTTTGTTATTATGTCTTTTCCGTTATGTGCGGTACGAAGTTGGTCCACATTGAACATTATGGACAAAGTTAGATTGCCTGACCCGAACCCTAACCTTCCAATAATACGAGTGAATATTTATAACAGGCTGAAAATCGAATCGTGTTCATAGTTTTATTCACTGACATTTTACATGCAGTGAAAAGTCGGCAATTAATCATCCACGGGAATTTTCTTTTTCAAATTGGTGGACAGTTTTAGTTTTGCTTTATGCTCGCAATATCATTCACTCCTGCGGAGACGTGCGCAATCGTGTATTAAAAATGGCCGCCATGCGGTACTTCCGGTCGAAAAGCAGAAACAGATACAAATTGAATCCCGGCGTGAAGCGCTAAAATGAAAATAAATGAAAGAGAAATGAAAGTGAATGAAAAAAAGTAATAATGCAAAACTACGAAAATAGAAGGCATATATATATATATATATATATATATATATATATATATATATATATATATATATATATATATATATATATATATATATAACGTGTGATCATTCTAGTCGCCGATGTAACTCGGTTTAGATTGTTTCACTAAAAAAATAGTGAGTTTGCAAAGCCAGTTATATTTTTAATACAAATGACAAAATCCAAAATTAGCCTTTCTTTGCTCGTTATATTCCTTCTCTCCTTGTCTCTATTTCCCTCTCCAGCAACGGGTGAAATAGTATTACTATTTGCGGTTATATTTCCCTTAGACCATAACGGACTATTCCATTCTTCAGTTGTATAGTTATTTTATTACCCTTAACTATTAATAAATAAAGAGAGAGGGAGAGAGAGAGATTGAAAGCGTGTTACGGAAGCGAGAGTGATATACACCGTATGAAATAAGTGTTGTTAGAGCAGAGCAGTGAGAGAGGGTGAAAATTATATACAGAAACTTACTAAGAGATTGGTCATTTTGTGAGTTTTTACTAATTACGGCTAAGTAAAACGAGAAAGGAGGAGAAGAGGTGTTAAAGGGAACGGCGATGGAAGGAAAGTGAGAAGGAATCTGAGGGAGAAACGCAATAGTCGACAACATTCCCGCCGGTGGCCTCTTATATTTTCGCTGTCTCTCTTAGTCTATATAGAGAGAGGCGGGAGGAGAGGCAAGATGTTATAATCTTTTGACTGTTAATAAACAAAATGAGAGAGTGGCGACAGAAAAAGTTATAGACATGGTACAAAATAAGAGTCAGAGGTTAAACAATATACATTGAGAGAGGGTGAGTGATAGACAGAAACTTAGTATGAGTCATTTGGTGAGATAATTGCAAATTACTGCTAATTATTAGAATTGAAATAGATTTTTCTTTCAAACATAATCTAATCCCCAAACGAAAGGAATATTTTAGTATGTATTTCTGAAAAGTAAAAAATACTTCCAACTAAACGACAAAAAAGTGACGAGGCAGATATATCTATCATGTTTTAACTACATGACAGGAAACTTGGTGCGAAAGAATAGATGAGAGCATTGGTAAATATTGGTTGCTGCTGATGCTGTGCTGCTGCTGCTGGGAAAGGGGAGGGGAGGTGACAAAAACTGGTTTCTGCTTCATGTCATGCTAAGACCAAAATAAAAAGGAGATTCTTCACTTGCTTGAGGAGAAAAATATAAAATTACCAAGCAATTGATGAGAAAAATAGAATTTCTAGAAAATGCTGCT
Source organism: Sepiola atlantica (assembly GCA_963556195.1). NCBI lineage: Eukaryota > Metazoa > Mollusca > Cephalopoda > Sepiida > Sepiolidae > Sepiola > Sepiola atlantica. The sequence continues at coordinate 19,633,884 of OY744539.1, forward strand.
TAAATATTCAAAGTTGACATTGAACAGTGATTTCGTGACGTCTGAACTTAGGTTAATTAAATCAAAGATATTAGTCTGAGAATCACATTACAAGACAATAAACAAAGGAGGATATTTGACAAAAGATTGAGTCGAACTAGAAAAGGTAAGGAAACTGGAGATGGGTACAGTTATCTCCCTTTGAGGAGAAATTATTTTATAGGTTTAAGAGGTTTAACATGAGCATTTCATATTCAATGTCATTACAGAAGCTTCATTCATTCCTAAAACATAAAAAACCCAATTTATTGCTATTGCGCATAAAAGGTGTAGCAAGATAGACAAGATAAACATTCTGCATCCAAATAGAGTGCTTCATCATTTGATAATTCTTGATTGAAATATGTGAACGGTATAAAGACCTAAAGAGAGAGAGAGAGAGAGAGAGAGAGAGAGAGTTGACCTGTGAAGGTTATAGCGTTATCCTTCGAGCCGTTGAAATTGGAGCACGGGGTTTCCTTTCAGGCTCTCTGTATCAACTCCTATGTCACCTTAGAATTAAAGGCCGAAAAAGAGTTTCAGCCAGCAAACGCTCCATCGAGATAACCGAACAATGTGCAATGTGCCTATGGACGAAAAGGAATATCACATGGTTATATGATAGAAAGTATACACCGTATAATTATCTCTGTGGAATGAAAACATATTTTTATTTAAAATTATTCATGAATTATCTCCCCTGAACCATTTAGATAATTTATCTCCCTTGAATCATTTCTCGTATTTAATGTTAGGGATGTTATTTATTTAGGTATTTATTTATTTAGCTATTTACTTTATTTTATGTATTTTAATTCGTTTATTTATTTTAAAAAAATGTTCTCTTCGATATAAGAGAACGTTTTCATACAAAAAAAACGTAAGACGCTCAGCCGTTGAAAACAAAAGCAAAAACAGACAGGTCATCAAACGACACGTGAGACGCTAAGCCGTTAAAAAGTCACTTGTTTTGATTTCATTGAACAGTTAGATTGAAATGTGATTCAGATACTGGGGCCTCACATCAGTGAGGTGGGCCGATACGTAAAAAAGCAGTCGAGACGAAGGCTTTGAAACGTTGTGGATTCTTTTCTGATGCCCCGACATTGTCTGGAGGCTGAAATATAGTATTGCACCAGTAAAACAGCCGACGAAAATACATACATATACAAGCCCACAAGGTAAGCTGTTTTTTTCAAACAACAATATCTTCTGTTATCGGCTCGATTCATAGCGAGTTTCTGCTACTATTCCGGTAGCTAGTTTTATTCCATATAAAGAGAAAACAAATAATGGTGGGCGTGGTTTCGCGTCAGTCTTTATAGAAACTTGGATGACTCCAGGCACGTTTTAAAAAACCGATAAAAATAAAACTTAATTTAAGTTCTTTTTTCTCTTTGTCTTTCTTCTTCTCTCGTTTTTGACCTTTTAGCCATTGGACGATCAATTGCGAGCGATATGAAGATGTTATTAATCTTCTAAGTAAATGTTTATATAGAGATTAACTTGGTGACGACTTCTTTTAATTGTGTAACAGTTCAAGCAGGCAACGTTTTATTTGGTAAGGTGATGGTTTTAATTTTGGGATATTCAGTACTAAGGGTGATAATTAAGACAATTGATAAAGCAACCAGAAAGCATAAAACACCCGATCATACTAATAAAGATGCAGGAGTTGAAGCCGCCAACTATTGTAAAGCCGTGTCGAGTGGATCTTATTTGGGCTTCGAATACTATGCTATTTTGAATATTTGGTCAGGGTTTACTTGTAGGGGGAAATATCCTCATGTCAGGTCTTCTCGACAAACCCTTGGACAGAGAGATCGAAGACACTCGTGGATGGTGTCTCGTAGGTAATTCAAACTCTCCTACGTGTCTGAATATATATACGCGTAAAATTGAAAACCTAATAATATTTTTAAAAAAAGAAAGAAAAACGTAATGATAAAATATAATTCAAAATTCTGTTTAAAGAAAAATTATAATCTGAGACGAATCGATCAATATTCACTTTACTTTTTTGTTTCTTATCTGATCAGAGACCATGTGTGTGTGTGTGTGTGTGTGTGTGTGTGTGTGTGTGTGTGTGTGTGTGTGTGTGTGGGTGTGTGTGTGTGTGTGTGTGTGTGTGATCATCAGGCAGTTTTACATATGTTTCATGCTGGCAAGTGTAGAACAGATAAAAATAAATGAGTTTTGTAATTATTTTTTTATTTATAATTAATAAACAAAAAGTGTATTTGTTTTAAATAATTAATGACCCGATATCGTGTGTAAATATTTGTAATCGCCTTACTCACCAGACTTTGCTCCATCTGACTTATTTCTGTTGCTTAACCTCAAATTTCACCTCTTCGATTACGATTTTGGAAACAATGGTGAAGTCATATGTGGCATGATTTTTGTTAAAGGGAACTATATTATATATATATATATATATATATATAGTATAATACCGTTGATATACCGATTCTCTTCAGATCATCGAAGTTAAGCGACGTTGAACCTGCCCATTACGAGATGGGTGACTATTTTGGAATACCAGACGCTATATATAGAAGTATGATGACACCTTCCTACAAAAAACTCCCTGTAAAAACTAACGTCGGCAAAATCATCTAACCCTAACCGAGATATAGTGGGGAGCGCTTTTGAAGTACATCACCCTGAGAAACGCCTTTCTTAGCTCACATAAAAGAGAGGAAGGAATCTGATTATCCCCCCCCCCCCCACTGGTCAACAACTCTTCTCCAACAGGGTGAATGATGTATCAAGATAATACAATACAACGTGGTATGTGAGGGCTTTTAGAAGACCAGAATTCCACCTTCTTCTGTGATGGCATTGCGCATCTTTGGACGAAGTACTTTCTTGCGAAAAGAATAATACAGGGTGTTTCAAAAGTCTTGGGAACATAACGATTTTTAATAACTCAAAAACTATTAGGAGTTGAAAAATGAAATTGGTACCGTTGGAAAGGTTAAAGTTTCAAGTTTTGTGGGGAATCTTCAAAGTTGCTCAATATGAGCACCATTCGTCACACGGCAGACATCTAGTCGATAGTCCATTTCCTGCCAAACGCGTTCCAGTATCTTGACGTCAATGGTTCCCACAACTGCCGTTACTCGAGCCTTTAGTTCGTCAATATCTCTTGGAAGGGGCGGCACATAGACTTGTTGCTTGACAAAGCCCCAAAGGAAAAAGTCACACGGGGTAAGATCTGGAGACCTAGGAGGCCAGGGCATGAGAACGTCATCACCTCGCCCAGATCTCCCAATCCATCTACCAGGCAGCCTTGTGTTAAGAAACTGCCTTACTCTAAGACTCCAGTGTGGTGGTGCACCATCTTGTTGAAAAATGAAGTCATCAGATTGATTGTATATTGAAAAATGAAGAAAACTGTATCGTTTCCTTTATGCATACCAAGTAAGGCGTAGAATATATTTGAACACTCCTCGTATGTATCTATATAAGGATACTTTTTCATTTTACTTTCAGTTAGATTTTGAAAAGACGTTGGAAGCTAATTTAATGAGTTTAATACACAAATTGTCATATTTCTGGTGTCACTTTTAACTTTTATATCTCGCGAGATTCTTTTCTTGGAAAGCGAAACTTTTATTTAGGGGGAATCTTAAAAGTTTAGATTCATGGAAGTTTCCTTCGAGCTAAAAAAAAATCACAGTTTTCGTTTGGCAAATTTTCAAATTTGTTTTATCGAATTATGAAGATTTCTTTTCAGGATAGTTGCAAAGATAAATGAATCACATTCGTTTAAAATTAATTACAACGAAAATACATTTCCATCACGAAATGGAAACGAAAATCTAACTGATTCACACCGATGACAGAAATTGACTTCGTTTCATGAGTAAACTAGCAGGAAAATCCGACGTTGCTCGGGATTGAATGAGGATCACTACTATGTACTTTTTCATTGTGCTCATAACACCATATTACATTTTTTGTTTTTACTTCCCCCTTATCCCGTTTTTCCCCCTAATGTAGTCGGAGGAAGCTGAAATGTTGGAGAACTCTATGAATTTGTTTCTGAAAACATGTGGTTTAAAGTTCATTAAAATAGGATAACCGTATTTGGAGTGTTAAGTGATGTGTGCCCTCATGGGTAACGTAGAGGTGACGACACGTAGATATTCAGCAACTAGAGGGTAACGTATAGATTCCAGATCACTTCCATTGTTTTCCCCTTAGAATCTTATACATATTATATAAATTAAAGTCTTAAAAGAAGGTTCGCCCGCAATAGATCCCTTACGTAAAGAGGCCACTTAGAGATTCTGGACAACGGTCATTGTCTTACTTAGAAAATGTTATACTATACATATGATTTAGATTTAATAAAAATAGGATATATTTTAAGTTTTAAGGGGTTATGCTCTCATAGCCTCCTAAGGGGTGAATGTATAGATTTGGGAACACTTTCATTATCTTCACCATTTAGGTTCACATAAAAATTAACTTTAAGATTTCATGTAGATTCTCTCACCTTTCTTTCTATATAGAACACACAAACATAACTACACAACGCTCTGATCTCTACTTGGTCCCAATTAAACTAAATGGTACATGTCTTGAAGAAGTCCCTTCCTTTGACAAGCTTCTGATACTGACCTTTACTCCAGACCTGAAACGGAAGACTTACATCAAATCAGTTGCCAAGGTTACTGGAAAAATAGTTGGATCATTCTACTGCTCCAGAAGATATCTTACTCCTGACGCAATCCTCTACCTGTTTAATAGTCAAATGCGTCCTAAAATGAAGTACTGTTCCCACATCTGGGGAGGTACTGCTCAGAGCACTCCTGCTACCATGACAGATTACAAAATCGACTTTGAAATCTAGTGGGGGGCGGGTGTCTTCTTCTTCTTCTTCTTCTTCTTACTAACCCTTTCTCACAGAAGAGACGTTGCTAGTCTTTCTCTACTCTATCGTTATTTTCATGGCAGGTGCTCGACTGAGCTTCAATCTACGCCCCCAACCCCTGTAAAACGTTAAAAACAAACTAGCTACAACCACTGTAAATAATTTACTTTTCTCTCCCTCTCTCTACCTGAAACTAAATGGAGCTTCCATGAGCAAAGTTTCTTTCCTACAACTACCCGGCTGTGGAACACAATACTGCGGGGGTTGCTTCCCAGCTGACTATAACATGGTCGATTTCAAGTCTAATGTATACAAATTCTGGTTAAGTCGTTCTGTTAAATAATCAAATTCTGCCTAGTTTACACCATCATTACCAATTATCACGGTGTTGTCTCATCGTCGACCAGACACTCATAAACCTTTATCCTCGAGTGGCGTTTAAGTAGCGGCACCTTAGTGAAAGAAAAAACGCCATCACATACACATAAACAATCACATTGAGTAATATATATATATCCTGTTTTTTGGGGGGTGGGGGTCTCTCAATTGTTTTCTCTCACTGAAACAGTTATCCCCTCATTTCTCATTCGAGGCCTTCAAAAAAATTTTAGTATTTTTTCGACCCGCCCGTGTCATTGATTAAAAATATTTCCTCTGAAATGTATCCTATCATTTTGTCGTACTCGAAATGTTAATTATATGAACAATATTGTAGACTAACATCAACCAAAAAAAAAAATTGTTTTTTATGTTAATTTTATAAACATATTTGAATTTAATCAATTATATATATAGATAGATAGATAGATAGATAGATAGATAGATAGATAGATAGATAGATAGATAGATAGATAGATCGAAATATAGCTAGCTTTTATGTCGGGCGATATGATATATATATATATATATATATATATATATATAGAGAGAGAGAGAGAGAGAGAGAGAGAGCGAGAAAGAGAGAGAGAAAGAGATAGAGATAGAGAGAGTGAGAGAACTAACTACGTATTCTAGGCAATCGAAATATAGCTAGCTTTATGTCGGGCGATATGACATTGTATTTGGGAATATTTAAAGTTGAGAATTGATCTTCTATTTCTTTTACGTCAATCCCGAGTTACTTCGGGGTCTGCAATGGTGGATTTTTGTCGCCGCTTGGCACGATCACTGGCTTCGTCCGAGTAAAGACGGGTTTTACAGAGATCATTTTGTAGAGCGTCTGCCCATCCATCATCAGCATTCCTCTTGGTCGCTTCTCTCCGTCTCCTAAAGGTTAGTTTCGCGACGGTGTTGTCATCGACCCTCAGACAATGTCCAAGCAAAATCTGTGCCGCCATTCCCTCATCTTGCCGGCGATCGGTGCGATGCCGCAGAGACTTCGGATGCCCTCATTGTTGATTTGACCGAGTTCCAACGGAAATGACAATCAGTGTCCACGTGGCCACTGAGCGAAACAGTTAACGGTGCTAGGTACACTCAATTCTAAGTGACAGTCTTCTGGAGGTTTATGGTTCAATCCTCACTAGAGGCGATACAAACTAAAGGATAAAACAAAAATGACTTACTTAAGACTTCTATCCGGTCATGGCTGACGGAACGGAAACAATCCGCACCCATGCATTAAATAAATAGTTTAGTTCAAAATTCGGTATCAATTGCTGAATTCGACAAGATGGGCCTGCAAGAAATCGGAGGTTACATGTTGATGAAACCTCCGATGTTGTGAGAATAACATCCAAGTTGAGGACTGTAGTCCGAATAATACAAATTATAGATACAATATCTATTTCCTCATAAACTTATTATTTTTTTGTTATTGTTTTTGTTTTTGTTGTTGTGGTGTTAGTGTCGGTAGTGATGTTTTACGGCATATCGACTATCGTTGGTTCATTTTATGCCAAAATCTTTGTGTACGATTGAGTTTGTATTAACGTGATTTTGAAAATATTTTTGTTACGTACAGCACCTGGTCTACCCAAGTAGGCACTCATGTGGTAATGGCCAGGTTCAAAGTCGCTTAACTTCGGCGGTCTTACAGGAACCGGTGTGTCAACGTGAGTATAGTCGTATCTGTTCAATATTTTAACTAGAAAAAAAAATATCTAGTATTGCTGCCACATCTGAGTAATTGCTACTCAGAGCACCGTTTCTCACATTTACATAGTACGAAATCGACTTCGCAATCTAGTGGGAGATAATTTATTATGATGTCTACATTGCGGCAGCTAACCATGAAAATAACGATAGAGTAGAGAAAGGCTAGCCACGTCTATCAAAATATATAAATGGAAGCTGTTAGTTATATATTTGTTTGATTTTGTTGAATTCTTTCAGAAGTATTTTTTATTCAAATCTATACTTTATTTATTAACAAGTGACGTCATCTTGAAAACCTACAATTTTTGTCGTCCCTTACCTTGCTCGTATTTTTTCTAACCACCAAAGGGAATGCGCTAAAAAAAAGGACATGTAATCGACCAAAGTTGATGAGTAAAAGTGAGAGAGCAGTGAATTCATTTGTTTCTTTTAGTTGTTTTGTTTGTTTGTTTTTTGAGCAGGCAGGTTTAGCGTTCCCCTTGTGAGGAATCTCATAAAAATTGCATGGCTGCCATGGAACAGAAGCGATAGTATGCAGTTATTTGTTCATCAGATAATCTAAAATAGTTTATCATTGAGATGGATGAGCTTGTAATTATAAAAAGAAAAGAGCGAGTATTCTTAAGATTACCAGTGTACACCGTCCGTCAATAATGTGGTTGCTTTGGTTGTTTTGTTTTATGGCATATCCGTCATTTTCGATAATTTTGGTAAAAGTTTTGATGCTTCCAGTTCTTTGTCTTCTAATATTTATTCATCGTGTTTGGTTTGGTTGTTTTGTGGAATATCCACCCTTTTCAGGTTATTTAATGCCAAATCCGGTAATTTTGGTAAAAGTTTTGATGCTTCCAGTTCTTTGTCTTCAAATATTTATTTATCGTGTTTGGTTTGGTTGTTTTGTGGCATATCCACCCTTTTCGGGTTATTTAATGCCAAATCCGGTAATTTTGGTAAAAGTTTTGATGCTTCCAGTTCTTTGTCTTCAAATATTTATTTATCGTGTTTGGTTTGGTTGTTTTGTGGCATATCCACCCTTTTCGGGTTATTTAATGCCAAATCCGGTAATTTTGGTAAAAGTTTTGATGCTTCCAGTTCTTTGTCTTCAAATATTTATTCATCGTGTTTGGTTTGGTTGTTTTGTGGCATATCCACCCTTTTCGGGTTATTTAATGCCAAATCCGGTTATTTTGGTAAAAGTGTTGATGCTTCCAGTTCTTTGTCTTCAAATATTTATTCATCGTGTTTGGTTTGGTTGTTTTGTGGCATATCCACCCTTTTCGGGTTATTTAATGCCAAATCCGGTAATTTTGGTAAAAGTTTTGATGCTTCCAGTTCTTTGTCTTCAAATATTTATTCATCGTGATTGGTTATGTTGTTTTGTGGCATATCCACCCTTTTCGGGTTATTTAATGCCAAATCCGGTAATTTTGGTAAAAGTTTTGATGCTTCCAGTTCTTTGTCTTCAAATATTTATTCATCGTGTTTGGTTTGGTTGATTTGTGGCATATCCACCCTTTTTCGAGTTATTTAATGCCAAATCCGGTAATTTTGGTAAAAGTTTTGATGCTCTCAGTTCTTTGTCTTCAAATATTTATTCATCGTGTTTGGTTTGGTTGTTTTGTGGCATATCCACCCTTTTCGAGTTATTTAATGCCAAATCCGGTAATTTTGGTAAAAGTGTTGATGCTTCCAGTTCTTTGTCTTCAAATATTTATTCATCGTGTTTGGTTTGGTTGTTTTGTGGCATATCCACCCTTTTCGAGTTATTAAATTCAAATCCGGTAATTTTGGTAAAAGTGTTGATGCTTCCAGTTCTTTGTCTTCAAATATTTATTCATCGTGTTTGGTTTGGTTGTTTTGTGGCATATCCACCCTTTTCGAGTTATTTAATGCCAAATCCGGTAATTTATGTAAAAGTTTTGATGCTTCCAGTTCTTTGTCTTCAAATATTTATTCATCGTGTTTGGTTTGGTTGTTTTGTGGCATATCCACCCTTTTCGGGTTATTTAATGCCAAATCCGGTAATTTTGGTAAAAGTTTTGATGCTTCCAGTTCTTTGTCTTAAAATATTTATTCATCGTGTTTTGTTTAGTTGTTTTGTGGCATATCCACCCTTTTCGAGTTATTTAATGCAAAATCCGGTAATTTTGGTAAAAGTTTTGATGCTTCCAGTTCTTTGTCTTCAAATATTGATTCATCGTGTTTGGTTTGGTTGTTTTGTGGCATATCCACCCTTTTCGAGTTTTTTAATGCCAAATCCGGTAATTTTGGTAAAAGTTCTGATGCTTCAAGTTCTTTGTCTTCAAATATTTATTCATCGTGTTTGGTTTGGTTGTTTTGTGGCATATCTACCCTTTTCGAGTTATTTAATGCCAAATCCGGTAATTTATGTAAAAGTTTTGATGCTTCCAGTTCTTTGTCTTCAAATATTTATTCATCGTGTTTGGTTTGGTTGTTTTGTGGCATATCCACCCTTTTCGGGTTATTTAATGCCAAATCCGGTAATTTTGGTAAAAGTTTTGATGCTTCCAGTTCTTTGTCTTAAAATATTTATTCATCGTATTTTGTTTAGTTGTTTTGTGGCATATCCACCCTTTTCGAGTTATTTAATGCAAAATCCGGTAATTTTGGTAAAAGTTTTGATGCTTCCAGTTCTTTGTCTTCAAATATTGATTCATCGTGTTTGGTTTGGTTGTTTTGTGGCATATCCACCCTTTTCGAGTTTTTTAATGCCAAATCCGGTAATTTTGGTAAAAGTTCTGATGCTTCAAGTTCTTTGTCTTCAAATATTTATTCATCGTGTTTGGTTTGGTTGTTTTGTGGCATATCCACCCTTTTCGAGTTATTTAATGCCAAATCCGGTAATTTTGGTAAAAGTTTTGATGCTTCCAGTTCTTTGTCTTCAAATATTTATTCACTGTGTTTGGTTTGGTTGTTTTGTGGCATATCCACCCTTTTCGGGTTATTTAATGCCAAATCCGGTAATTTTGGTAAAGGTTTTGATGCTTCCAGTTCTTTGTCTTCAAATATTTATTCATCGTGTTTGGTTTGGTTGTTTTGTGGCATATCCACCCTTTTCGAGTTATTTAATGCCAAATCCGGTAATTTTGGTAAAAGTGTTGATGCTTCCAGTTCTTTGTCTTCAAATATTTATTCATCGTTTTTGGTTATGTTGTTTTGTGGCATATCCACCCTTTTCGAGTTATTTAATGCCAAATCCGGTAATTTTGGTAAAAGTTTTGATGCTTCCAGTTCTTTGTCTTCAAATATTTATTCATCGTGTTTGGTTTGGTTGTTTTGTGGCATATCCACCCTTTTCGAGTTATTTAATGCCAAATCCGGTGATTTTGGTAAAAGTTTTGATGCTTCCAGTACTTTGTCTTCAAATATTTATTCATCGTGTTTGGTTTGGTTGTTTTGTGGCATATCCACCCTTTTCGAGTTATTTAATGCCAAATCCGGTAATTTTGGTAAAAGTTTTGATGCTTCCAGTTCTTCGTATTCAAATATTTATTCATCGTGTTTGGTTTGGTTGTTTTGTGGCATATCCACCCTTATCGAGTTATTTAATGCCAAATCCGGTAATTTTGGTAAAAGTTTTGATGCTTCCAGTTCTTTGTCTTCAAATATTTATTCATCGTGTTTGGTTTGGTTGTTTTGTGGCATATCCACCCTTTTCGAGTTATTTAATGCCAAATCCGGCAATTTTGGTAAAAGTTTTAATGCTTCCAGTTCTTTGTCTTCAAATATTTATTCATCGTGTTTGGTTTGGTTGTTTTGTGGCATATCCACCCTTTTCGAGTTTTTTAATGCCAAATCCGGTAATTTTGGTAAAAGTTTTGATGCTTCCAGTTCTTTGTCTTCAAATATTTATTCATCGTGTTTGGTTTGGTTGTTTTGTGGCATATCCATCCTTTTCGGGTTATTTAATGCCAAATCCGGTAATTTTGGTAAAAGTTTTGATGCTTCCAGTTCTTTGTCTTCAAATATTTATTCATCGTGTTTGGTTTGGTTGTTTTGTGGCATATCCACCCTTTTCGAGTTATTTAATGCCAAATCCGGTAATTTTGGTAAAAGTTTTGATGCTTCCAGTTCTTTGTCTTCAAATATTTATTCATCGTGTTTGGTTTGGTTGTTTTGTGGCATATCCACCCTTTTCGAGTTATTTAATGCCAAATCCGGTAATTTTGGTAAAAGTTTTGATGCTTCCAGTTCTTTGTCTTCAAATATTTATTCATCGTGTTTGGTTTGGTTGTTTTGTGGCATATCCACCTTTTTCGGGTTATTTAATGTCAAATCCGGTAATTTTGGTAAAAGTTTTGATGCTTCCAGTTCTTTGTCTTCAAATATTTATTCATCGTGTTTGGTTTGGTTGTTTTGTGGCATATCCACCCTTTTCGGGTTATTTAATGCCAAATCCGGTAATTTTGGTAAAAGTTTTGATGCTTCCAGTTCTTTGTCTTCAAATATTTATTCATCGTGTTTGGTTTGGTTGTTTTGTGGGATATCCACCCTTTTCGGGTTATTTAATGCCAAATCCGGTTATTTTCGTAAAAGTTCTGATGCTTCAAGTTCTTTGTCTTCAAATATTTATTCACTGTGTTTGGTTTGGTTGTTTTGAGGCATATCCACCCTTTTCGGGTTATTTAATGCCAAATCCGGTTATTTTTGGTAAAAGTTTTGATGCTTCCCGTTCTTTGTCTTCAAATATTTATTTATCGTGTTTGGTTTGGTTGTTTTGTGGCATATCCACCCTTTTCGGGTTATTTAATGCCAAATCCGGTAATTTTGGTAAAAGTTTTGATGCTTCCAGTTCTTTGTCTTCAAATATTTATTCATCGTGTTTGGTTTGGTTGTTTTGTGGCATATCCACCCTTTTCGGGTTATTTAATGCCAAATCCGGTAATTTTGGTAAAAGTTTTGATGCTTCCAGTTCTTTGTCTTCAAATATTTATTCATCGTGTTTGGTTTGGTTGTTTTATGGCATATCCACCCTTTTCGGGTTATTTAATGCCAAATCCGGTAATTTTGGTAAAAGTTTTGATGCTTCCAGTTCTTTGTCTTCAAATATTTATTCATCGTGTTTGGTTTGGTTGTTTTGTGGCATATCCACCCTTTTCGGGTTATTTAATGCCAAATCCGGTAATTTTGGTAAAAGTTTTGATGCTTCCAGTTCTTTGTCTTCAAATATTTATTCATCGTGTTTGGTTTGGTTGTTTTGTGGCATATCCACCCTTTTCGGGTTATTGAATGCCAAATCCGGTAATTTTGGTAAAAGTTTTGATGCTTCCAGTTCTTTGTCTTCAAATATTTATTCATCGTGTTTGGTTATGTTGTTTTGTGGCATATCCACCCTTTTCGAGTTATTTAATGCCAAATCCGGTAATTTTGGTAAAAGTTTTGATGCTTCCAGTTCTTTGTCTTCAAATATTTATTCATCGTGTTTGGTTTGGTTGTTTTGTGGCATATCCACCCTTTTCGGGTTATTTAATGCCAAATCCGGTAATTTTGGTAAAAGTTTTGATGCTTCCAGTTCTTTGTCTTCAAATATTTATTCATCGTGTTTGGTTTGGTTGTTTTGTGGCATATCCACCCTTTTCGGGTTATTTAATGCCAAATCCGGTAATTTTGGTAAATGTTTTGATGCTTCCAGTTCTTTGTCTTCAAATATTTATTCATCGTGTTTGGTTTGGTTGTTTTGTGGCATATCCACCCTTTTCGGGTTATTTAATGCCAAATCCGGTAATTTTGGTAAAAGTTTTGATGCTTCCAGTTCTTTGTCTTCAAATATTTATTCATCGTGTTTGGTTTGGTTGTTTTGTGGCATATCCACCCTTTTCGGGTTATTTAATGCCAAATCCGGTAATTTTGGTAAAAGTTTTGATGCTTCCAGTTCTTTGTCTTCAAATATTTATTCATCGTGTTTGGTTTGGTTGTTTTGTGGCATATCCACCCTTTTCGGGTTATTGAATGCCAAATCCGGTAATTTTGGTAAAAGTTTTGATGCTTCCAGTTCTTTGTCTTCAAATATTTATTCATCGTGTTTGGTTTGGTTGTTTTGTGGCATATCCACCCTTTTCGGGTTATTTAATGCCAAATCCGGTAATTTTGGTAAAAGTTTTGATGCTTCCAGTTCTTTGTCTTCAAATATTTATTCATCGTGTTTGGTTTGGTTGTTTTGTGGCATATCCACCCTTTTCGGGTTATTTAATGCCAAATCCGGTAATTTTGGTAAAAGTTTTGATGCTTCCAGTTCTTTGTCTTCAAATATTTATTCATCGTGTTTGGTTATGTCGTTTTGTGGCATATCCACCCTTTTCGAGTTTTTTAATGCCAAATCCGGTAATTTTGGTAAAAGTTTTGATGCTTCCAGTTCTTTGTCTTCAAATATTTATTCATCGTGTTTGGTTTGGTTGTTTTGTGGCATATCCACCCTTTTCGGGTTATTTAATGCCAAATCCGGTAATTTTGGTAAAAGTTTTGATGCTTCCAGTTCTTTGTCTTCAAATATTTATTCATCGTGTTTGGTTTGGTTGTTTTGTGGCATATCCACCCTTTTCGGGTTATTTAATGCGAAATCCGGTAATTTTGGTAAAAGTTTTGATGCTTCCAGTTCTTTGTCTTCAAATATTTATTCATCGTGTTTGGTTATGTTGTTTTGTGGCATATCTACCCTTTTCGAGTTATTTAATGCCAAATCCGGTAATTTTGGTAAAAGTTTTGATGCTTCCAGTTCTTTGTCTTCAAATATTTATTCATCGTGTTTGGTTTGGTTGTTTTGTGGCATATCCACCCTTTTCGGGTTATTTAATGCCAAATCCGGTAATTTTGGTAAAAGTTTTGATGCTTCCAGTTCTTTGTCTTCAAATATTTATTCATCGTGTTTGGTTTGGTTGTTTTGTGGCATATCCACCCTTTTCGGGTTATTTAATGCCAAATCCGGTTATTTTGGTAAAAGTTCTGATGCTTCAAGTTCTTTGTCTTCAAATATTTATTCATCGTGTTTGGTTATGTTGTTTTGAGGCATATCCACCCTTTTCGGGTTATTTAATGCCAAATCCGGTTATTTTTGGTAAAAGTTTTGATGCTTCCCGTTCTTTGTCTTCAAATATTTATTTATCGTGTTTGGTTTGGTTGTTTTGTGGCATATCCACCCTTTTCGGGTTATTTAATGCCAAATCCGGTAATTTTGGTAAAAGTTTTAATGCTTCCAGTTCTTTGTCTTCAAATATTTATTCATCGTGTTTGGTTTGGTTGTTTTGTGGCATATCCACCCTTTTCGGGTTATTTAATGCCAAATCCGGTAATTTTGGTAAAAGTTTTGATGCTTCCAGTTCTTTGTCTTCAAATATTTATTCATCGTGTTTGGTTTGGTTGTTTTGTGGCATATCCACCCTTTTCGGGTTATTTAATGCCAAATCCGGTAATTTTGGTAAAAGTTTTGATGCTTCCAGTTCTTTGTCTTCAAATATTTATTCATCGTGTTTGGTTTGGTTGTTTTGTGGCATATCCACCCTTTTCGGGTTATTTAATGCCAAATCCGGTAATTTTGGTAAAAGTTTTGATGCTTCCAGTTCTTTGTCTTCAAATATTTATTCATCGTGTTTGGTTATGTTGTTTTGTGGCATATCCACCCTTTTCGGGTTATTTAATGCCAAATCCGGTTATTTTTGGTAAAAGTTTTGATGCTTCCCGTTCTTTGTCTTCAAATATTTATGTATCGTGTTTGGTTTGGTTGTTTTGTGGCATATCCACCCTTTTCGGGTTATTTAATGCCAAATCCGGTAATTTTGGTAAAAGTTTTGATGCTTCCAGTTCTTTGTCTTCAAATATTTTTTCATCGTGTTTGGTTTGGTTGTTTTGTGGCATATCCACCCTTTTCGGGTTATTTAATG
>OY744539.1:19653778-19661278 GCA_963556195.1 Sepiola atlantica
CGGGTGGCAATAAGCCTCCCTAAGGTCTCAGCATTCTCTGCACTTTTCTAGTGGAGGTATGGTGTGTGCTGTCCCTCCTCGGTCTACTCATCCTCCTCGACCCTCTACAAATAAATTGTCTGGTGTCAGCCTAGGCTGGCACCAGTTTTAAAAAATCAATACATAAATAAAATATTTCTTTAAATTAATTAAAAAAAAAAAATGTTATTTTATTTTTTTATTTTTTTTCCTTTCAATTCCTTATTTGTTTTCCTTTTCTCTTTCCTTATTTAAAAAAAACATTTTTTTTTAATTCTTTTTAATTTTTTTGCGGGGGGGGGGAGAAGGAGCTTATAGTATTTCTTGTAATTTCTGTTTCTTTGGTTCATTTTTGTGTAGTGATAGCTGAGGCCGGTGTAATTTATTGGGGGTGGGGGGAGATTATGACGTGCTGTTTCTTGCAGTTTCTGTTCCTTGGCTCTTGTTGTGGTGTTCTTCGTGTGGTTTTGTTTTCTCCGTTGTAAATTTCTTGTAACTGGTTAGTCTTTGTAGCTTGTGTCTGTTAGTTTCCGCATTCAAGGATTTTCCTTAAGATTGCAGCTGTTTTGATCATTGCCGTTCTTTGTATGGTTTCGATAGTCCCTTTGATTCCAATTTCTCCCTGTCTTTTCTCCAGGTTTTTAGGGATTGTATCATTATTATTATTAGTAGTAGTAGTAGTAGTAGTAGTAGTAGTAGTAGTAGTAGTAGTATTGTAAGTGTTTTTTGTTATCGCGGCTAAACAAACAGTGTTTAATTTGTTGATCGACGATATGCTTAGGGACGTTATTATTGATTAGTGTTTGTTTAATGTCAGTAACTGCAGTATAGAATATGTTATCAGTGGATGAGTTTCGTTTTGCTCGGTAGATGAGATTTTTCCTTACGGCTATTTTATATCTATAAGGGCATTCACTTTTAAAATTAAGCAAGCTTGAGCCTTTGCTTGTAATTTTTTGTACGGGTATTTGATGAACTTATCTGTGTCGGCTTTTATTTCTATATCGAGGAAGGGTATTTTGTTATTTATATTTATTTCGTGCGTGAAATTTAATACGGAGTTATTTTCGAATGTATTTTCGATTAAGATTAATTTTTCTAAGTTTTAAGTTAATAGAAAGATGTCGTCGACGTACCTGACATATATGGAGGGTTTAGAAATGCAATTAAATGTTTTAGTTTTTAGATTAGACATGTAAAATTCAGAGGACAATGGGTCCAGAGCCAATCTTATCGAAACTCCGTCAACCTGGATATATAAAGTTCCATTGGGGCCGTATATATATATATATATATATATATATATATATATATATATATACATATATATGTGGGGTATGTGTGTGGGTGTGTGTGTGTGTGTGTGTGTGTAAGTATGAAGGTGAGAATTCCAGCGAAGAAGCAATGCAATGTTGAAAAACTGGAAGGTGGAATAAGAATGAACAAAAATAAATGACAAGAGACGGTAAATTATATATATATATATATATATATATATATATATAAGTTACCGTCTCTTGTCATTTATTTTTGTTCATTCTTATTCCACCTTCCATATATATATATATATATATATATATATATATATATATATATATATATATAATATTTCAGAGAAAGAAAACATCTTTTTAATCAATGAAACGGGCGGGTGGGCAGAAAATAAAAAATTGATAAAATCTTCCTTAAGACCTTATCGTCTGAGCCTCTAAGAGGAAACGTCAGAATGATAAATTTAAAAACTAAGAACACCGAATGAAAAATGAGGGGAAATTTGTTTGAATTGGAGAAATAACTTCAACAAATTTGCCCTCATTTCTCACGCGATGTTCTTGGTTTTTATTTATCATTTTAAAGTTTCCTTTTAAAGATCCCGACAATAAAGCCTTAAGGAAGATTTTAGCAATTTTCTTTTTTTGCCCCCGTCTGTTTCATTGATTAAAAAAATAATGTTTCCTCTGAAATCTTTATATATATATATATATATATATATATATATATATATATATATATATATATATATATATGAGAAGAATGTTGTAGTTTGCTTGGAGCATTGTGTATAGTGTAAGAATAATATTTTGGAGGGGATAACAATGCGTTGTTAAAGTGACACATATACGACACGTGGAATTTTGGCCAAAAAACACACCCCAACGAGTGACTGTATTTATTTTATTTCTGAGGATGAGGGATACCCTCGAAAATTAAAAAAAATAATAATGAAAAGGACACACTCCAACCTAACACCACGGTCAACGATACACTGGTAAATAAAAACATTTTGAAAATGATTGACTTTTCAATATTGTCACTTTGTTTTTACGATTCCACGTGTCGTATATGTGTCACTTTAACAACGCATTGTTATCGCCTCCAACATATTATTCTTATATATATATATATTAAAGGATAAATGCTTTCTATAACCCTGGAAGGCTTCATTTTAAAATACTTAAGATCCGTCTACTGCATCCCAGTAAAGACTGACCAGTTTTCTGTGCGTCATGAGTAAGTTGCTAAAATCTGTTATAAATCAAGTAGTTGTCAACCAACACAACGAAAATAATCTTGCAGACTTTGGCTTCGCACAAGATCAGTGAATCTATCGACCTGGGATATCGTTACTAACGAAATAGCTCTTGACATATCAAAGGTATTCGATAGCGTCTGACACAAATGTTTACTTCACAAGCTTGTTAGGTATCGAATATCTGGAAACGTCCTCTCAACCACCGAATCCTTTTTTCTTCGATAAGTTTATAAAAGTAATTGTTGACGGGAAAATTTCCGACGCACATAGCATCAATGCCGGCATGCTCTCGGGCGCTTGCTGACTCTCTATCTATCTATTCATCTCTATCTCTCTTTCTCTCTCTCTCTCTCTCTCTCTCGCTCTCTCTCTCTCTCTCTCTCAACTTGGATCGCGTCATGCAATAGAAGTGGCGTGTTACTTTTAACGCCTCTAAAACAAAATGTCTATATTTTCACCACGAAAGCTCATACCATCACTGCTCCCCAGTTCGGATCAGCCGGAAAACAGTGGGCAGTCTATCACTTAGCAGAGGGCCGGGTGGGCACTACTACTCTTGTATAGAACTTCTGTAAATATTGTCCCATTTCCCCACGATGAATTTTTCAAATAATTTTTTTAATACAAATTGGGGATCACCTCAGTAGGTCCAACCCACAGAGAGAATGAGGTATTTCGGTGAGAGTGTCTAGCCTAGGGTAAAGTCAATGTATGACCAATATTATGTCCAACGACCCCCCACCCATAACGATTCGGGCTCCATGCCTAAGACAAATGTAACCAATTTTATGTGCACTGTTTTTGATTTTAAATATTTGTTTGTAATTTTTTGGTTACTTTACTCTAAATAAAACCACTTCTTCCCAGTCGAAGTGAACGGTTCTGTTACTGAGACTGTTGGAAAAATGGTTAGATCCTTTTAAGTCTTCATTATGAACCTCACCCTGACACAATCCCCTCCTTGTATGACAGCCAGATAGCGTTCAGATAGAGTCCTGCTGTCATATCTGAGAAGGTACCGTTCGCAATCTAGAAGGGCATAGTCTCTTCTTGTCCTTTTAGCCTCTTTCATGCGCAAGAGATTTAGCTAGTCTCACTCTCTCATTTCTCTCTCTCTCTCTCTCTCTCTGCTGTATTGTTATGTTCATGGTAGATGCTTCAATCCCTGGTACAAAACATTCCCAACAGGAACTCGTCTAGCTACAACAACAGCAAAGAACGTCCTTTCTCTCGTTACCAAAAACCACACGAAACTTTCATGAACAAAGTTTCTTTCCTAGAAAATCTCGTGTGGAACAATGTACCACATGCCTGCTTCCCAACTGACTACAACATGGTTCTCTTCCAAGTCTAATGCGAACAAATTCTTTTTGAGCCGTCCCTTTGAATAATCAAATCCTCTGAAGTAATCTGACCACCCCACTCTTTTTTTTCGATCCCCTCGGGGAGGCGAGTAGAGGTGGTTATAGTCCAACTGACGATCTCTTTCATCCTTATCCTCGAGTGTCCTCCGTATCTTGATAAGTGGTGAGTAAAAAATAAAAAATCTGAAACACTATCGAGTTATTTGCTTGTACAAGACTTGGATTAATTACAATTCTGTTCCGATTTTGATATCTTGTTATTTCTGTAATATATATATATATATATATATATATATATATATATATATATATATATATATATTCTTTTTATGCCCTTTAATTTCGCCAATATTATTTATTTATCTAAACAATAGATTTTCTCTTGACGAGAATATAGTTGAAAGGGACTTAGAGAGATTTCCGTTGATTAGTTTAAAACATGTATACATTTTGTACCTCCAAACATTTTCATATATATATATATATATATATATATATATATATATATATATATATATATATATATATATTGCAAAATATCAGAACAACATCGGTACCGTCGGTTTCAAATCCAACAATGGGGACAACGCGTGGCCGCCCTTCATTTACTCTCTTCAGACTCGGTGTGGTCTGTTGCTTTGGAAAATGGCGACTCGCACGCTGTGTGAGGTCGTAACGATATTTCAATCCTCTGTCCTATTTTCTTGCTCTTTCTGGATCTACGAAATTAAGTCATAGTTACGCTGACTTACGTCAGTTTTCTCTTCTGGTTCTGACGTCAGAAAAATAAAAACAAAAACAAACATAATAAATAACAACACTGAAAAAAACGAATAAACAGAATGTCAAGGCGTGACCTTCGTAAAGTGACGTCATGCTAGGAGGTTCCAGCAAGGGGCATCTGTCGAACAATCAGACTGTTAAAATGAATAAGAGCTTTTTAAATTTGAAAAATTGCATTTAAAAAAAAAGAAAATAAATTAAACTTATTCGATTCATACTGAAACTAAACTTTACTCAATAAAAATTAAAAATTTAAAAAATTGAAAATAAATTATTACGGTTGCTACGTTAAAGTAACTAAACATCACGTTCTTTCATGGATTTTAAATACTAAAATTCGTTTGTTATTTCGATTTGAACAATCTGAAAACAATTTTCTTTGCAGAAGTTATTAAGATAAAAACATGCAAAGTCAGGCAAAGAAGATTATACGTTTTTTTAGAGTTAAAATATCAACCTTTTTGGTGTGTAGAAAATATTGTTGCTTACGATGTATGTACTTACGTTTCCTGTTTACTTGCCACTTCTCGTTTCGTAAGTACATCACAGATTTTGACATTTTAACGACGAAGGTACGTGGGTAAAAAAAGGACATCAACATTGCTCCACTATTCATCAATAACAGCCATTGTGAAAATACACCCGAAGAAGGTCGGAGGTTATATCGTCCGAAACGTTGTGAGAACAACACCCAAGATGAGAGCAATAGTCCGAACAATCCAAATAATACAATCAATCTTCATCTCAAAAACAAAAAAAGGCAAACTTTATATATATATATATATCGATATTGATGTCTATAGTCCAGCGTCTTTACCATTGGATCAATACGCCCTGTCTAGAAATATGTACCATTTTATCACCTAAGAAAAATAAAATTAATAAATAAATATATATATTTTTATTTTATTTTATTTACTTACTATTATATATTTCATTTATTTATGAATTTTCCAACGAATGTTAAGTCTGCACTATTTTAGATTTAGTTAGTTTCTGTGGGAATTTAAACTGCATTTTCCTTTTTTTTTGTCTTTTTGTTTAAAAGCTTCTTTAGACCATATATTTGGGTATTTAGATCTGTATGGCTAGGTATTTTAAAGACCTTAATCTTGTTAATAGATGTTTTTTTCTGTTTTTATGTATAGGGCTTCGAGCATGTGGAGTTTAAGATTAATTATACTATTAGTACTAATATACTCAAATGCCTATAAATATAAATTTAAATTAAACACAGTCCTTTATTTTTCCCGCCTAAATAGAATATATATTCACTCCTAGGTCTATGCCTGGTTAAATTACTCCACTGACTATGGACCTGGAAGGGTCCGAAAGCGCATTGGGAAGCTTTGGCAATTTTATCAGCCAGTTTCCGTCTGAAACGAAGAACCTAATCAGAAAAACGGAAAGGATCATAGAAAAAATATCCAGACACAAGTTAGCCGTTATTTTGAATGATACTTGTATATATATATATATATATATATATATATATATATATACGAGGCTTGTCTAAAACGTATCCGACCTTAGGCCAGACAAATATTTCAAATACGTGACAGGGTTGAGACCGTAATCCCCTTCAAAGTAGGCTCCTTGTGCTTGCACACACTGAGCCAACCGATTCCTCCACTGTCGAAAGCACCAATGGCATCTTCTTTGGGAATAGTGTTCATCTATTCATTTATTCGGAGCAATTGGCATTTGTTTTGTAAACGAGCCCATTTTCCATACATTATTCGCAAATATTTGGGCTTTTCGGCCCCTAGCCGCGTTTAATGACACTAAATATTTATATGGACAGAGAGCCTATCAGTACGCCATTGTTGTTATACTTCTTTTCTTTATTCAATGTTGTTTTCATTTTATAAATATTCATTTTCTTTTGCTTGTAGGGCGCCATCTAGTGTTGCAAATTCTGCTTTCGTTTATTTCTCGATGATCGCATTTATTTCTGATAACTTGTCGTGTTTTGCCAACATTAAGAACAAGTTCTTTTCAAACGAATCTTAAAGGTTTTTATTCAGTGGGGAGATACAATTTCTGGATACACGAAATTACAGCTCATTTACGATATACGAATGTAAATATAGCAAGGTGATTGCATACACACACACACACACACACATATATATATATATATATATATATATATATATATATATATATATATATATATAGTAAGCAATGAAAATATATATGGCAATCAAGCTACACAGAGACTTACGTATCGAGCACTGTTGAAGTAAATACTGAAAACTGATACATAAAAAATTATATCTCCCTATAATATTTTATGTAGATACATGAAGTACTAATATATATATATATATACATATACTTTATTATATCGACTGTACGGAAAGTTATGTCGTAGATATTGGAGCAAAAATGAAAAAAAGGAGTAAGAATTAAGAAAAGGAGAAGAAGGTGATGGGAAAAGGGATTACATTTGAATAATTACGGTTGGTAAACAATGATCATTAGTTATGTTAACTTTGAAGTGTGTTTGTTCAGCGATTTTATATGAACATTATAAAAAGAGAGTAACACAGATATCATAAATATAACATGAACCTGTACATGCAAGAAATAGAGGTAAATAAGGTTTTTGTTTGAATTTTGAATGAAAAGCAAATATGTATAAGTAAAATGAAGGTTACTTTTATACACTGAGGAAGCCTCCTCGTGAATATCGATTAAATATTGTATATAATACAAATATATGTTCTTTGAATGAACAAAAACAATTGTTTGTAAATAAAAGTGTTTCTGAAGGAAATATAGAATGTGTCATTGAAT
>OY744539.1:19668778-19693778 GCA_963556195.1 Sepiola atlantica
TACAAACACAGCATGACGTCACTTGCTTTATATGCATCACTCCTTCTTTAATAGAAGTAGAGTGCTTCGACATCAAGCCGCTTTTATATGTGTTAAATTATCATTGTTTATCGGCTATTCAACTGGTGGGCGCGCGGTTTAGGGCGTTGGATGCAAGTTGAAAAATATTTGTTGTTATCCAGGGTTTCGAATCGTACGACCGGTAGTGAATAGTCATATCTCTATGCTGATGAGTCCCGATTGAAAAGGGACGAAACGTATACGTACATAGATAATAAACAACAACAAATATTTTATATTTGTCGCTCCTCGTAAAACAAGTAGAGCCCTCTTAATGGTAGTACAAACACAGCATGACGTCACTTGCTTTATATGCATCACTCCTTATTTAATAGAAGTAGAGTGCTTCGACATCAAGCCGCTTTTATATGTGTTAAATTATCATTGTTTATCGGCTATTCAACTGGTGGGCGCGCGGTTTAGGGCGTTGGATGCAAGTTGAAAAATATTTGTTGTTATCCAGGGTTTCGAATCGTACGACCGGTAGTGAATAGTCATATCTCTATGCTGATGAGCCCCGATTGAAAAGGGACGAAACGTATACGTACATAGATAATAAACAACAACAAATATTTTATATTTGTCGCTCCTCGTAAAACAAGTAGAGCCCTCTTAATGGTAGTACAAACACAGCATGACGTCACTTGCTTTATATGCATCACTCCTTCTTTAATAGAAGTAGAGTGCTTCGACATCAAGCCGCTTTTATATGTGTTAAATTATCATTGTTTATCGGCTATTCAACTGGTGGGCGCGCGGTTTAGGGCGTTGGATGCAAGTTGAAAAATATTTGTTGTTATCCAGGGTTTCGAATCGTACGACCGGTAGTGAATAGTCATATCTCTATGCTGATGAGTCCCGATTGAAAAGGGACGAAACGTATACGTACATAGATAATAAACAACAACAAATATTTTATATTTGTCGCTCCTCGTAAAACAAGTAGAGCCCTCTTAATGGTAGTACAAACACAGCATGACGTCACTTGCTTTATATGCATCACTCCTTCTTTAATAGAAGTAGAGTGCTTCGACATCAAGCCGCTTTTATATGTGTTAAATTATCATTGTTTATCGGCTATTCAACTGGTGGGCGCGCGGTTTAGGGCGTTGGATGCAAGTTGAAAAATATTTGTTGTTATCCAGGGTTTCGAATCGTACGACCGGTAGTGAATAGTCATATCTCTATGCTGATGAGTCCCGATTGAAAAGGGACGAAACGTATACGTACATAGATAATAAACAACAACAAATATTTTATATATATATATATATATATATATATATATATAATATTCATAAATAAATATTACATTATGTGTATCTACAACAACGTCGTTTAAGCCTTATGTCCTCATCAGTGCAGGTAAGTGATTATTTCAGACAGTCACAGCACGAACCCGATTCACAGATTTACCGTTGACTCTGCATCCTTTTTCTCTATCCTCTTGGCCATAGGAAATTATCACGTGATACGGAGAAATTAAGTTATATTTATACTAATTAAAACATCAAGACAATATATAGGACTCTACGAAACTAATCGTAGTCTCGTTTTGTAGCTTCAGTGAATGTCTATTATTTAATATCTCCCAAAAGTGGTCAACTTTAATTTTCTTACAGGGGTTTTATAATAATATTCAGAAATCAGTATTAAATTATATATATATATATATATATATATATATATATATATATATATATATATATATATATATATATTTACAAAGAAATATTAGATTATTAATACCTACATATGTCGGCATCTCGAGCTTACGCTCTCATCAGTGTAGGAAGTGACAGTTTCAAACAGTCACAGGGCGCGAACCCGGTTCACAAAATCAACCAAGACTCTGCACGGCCATCGGAAATTATTACGTGATACGAGGAAGTAATATCTATACAAAAAGTCATGTTTCACTTATTTATTCTAGTCAAAAAAATTAATGTACAAATATATTCTACATATAAAACATATCACAGAATCATGTATGTTATAATATATGCACACGAGTTGAACAGCTGACATTCAATTGTTTGTCAGTATCATATCAGCGAAGCTTGCCATTATAATCTTACTTATTCAGACGATTAGAAATAAATAGACGAGAAATAATTCAGCATTTTTTATACTAATCAGTCACCGCCTATCGAAACGCAGAAGCTATTCGAGGATAAGGGTTCGTGAGTTTTTCAGGTAAATGGTGAGACAACATCTTGAGAATTAGAGACGATAGTAGAAACGGAACAGAAGTCGATTATTTAAGAGAAGAGCTCAACAAGAATGTGTTAACTTTGGAATTGAACACGACAATGTGATATTTAGATGGGAAGTAGCACCTTCGTATTGTGTACACAGATAGGCTGTTCTTGGAAGTTTCATTTAGTTTCAGATACATAGTGGAAAAAGGGAAAATGTAAAATATGACATTGGTGATAGCTAGACAAGTTGTTGCTGTGAATGTTTTATAGGGGGAACTAGAGATAACGGTACATTTGAGCACCTACCATGAAAATAACGATAGAGTAGAGAAAGACTAGCAACGTCTTTTCTGAAAGAGAAGAGAACATCCTCAACTAGATTTCAAAATTGATTTTATACTCTGTCAAGGTAGGAAAGAATGCCCTGAGCGCATCTCCTTTAGTGTAGCAACAGTAATCCATCTTAGAATGGATTTCAGTCTTACAATGTAATTTAATTCAATAAATGCATTAAACCTATTAAACACTTGTCACCTACGCATCACAATTCAAATTTTGCGGAAGATTATTATTTTCTACAAGATAGATAATAAAATGTGATACACTGATTGCAAAAAAATGTGATGTGACAGAGCAAATCTGAGTCTAATTCTCCATGTCCGAAAAGGAATATTCGCGTTTTCCAACATAAGCGTAGTATATCAACGAAAAATACTATTTCAAATGTAAGCGTGACACACTAACGAAAATTATACTTCAAATATATAAAAGTGACAGACCTCCGAAAATACTATTTCAAACTTAAGTCTGACAGACAAAAAAATATATTTCAATGTTAAGCCTGACATATCAAAATGCTATTACAGACTGACAGACTGAAAATGCTATTTAAAACTTAATCCGTACAGAAAAAATGATATTTCAAACTTAATGCGTACAGACCAAAAATAGCATTTACAACTTAAGCCTGAGAGAACAAAAATGCTATTTCAGAATTAACCCTGACATATAAAACATGATATTTCCAACTTAAGCCTCACAGACCAAAAATCCTATTACAAGCTTAAACCTGAGAGACCAAAAATGCTAAAAAAAACATAAGTGTGACAGGGCAACGAGAATGCTATTTTAAATATAAACGTAGAAAGGCCATCGAAAATGTTTTAAATATACGCGTGACAGACCAAAAATGGTATTTCTAATATAAATGAGACACACCAAACAATACTATTTCAAGCATAAACATGATAGGCCAATGATAATCTTATTTCAAATGTATTTTATTTTATACTTTAGGTTGACAGACAAATGCATATATAATTTCAAACTTTATTGTGACAAACTAAATTTTATTTCAAACAGAAGCAGGCGTGAAAGACTTACGAAAAAGCTCTTTCAAACTTAAGTGTGACAGACCAACGAAAATGATATTTAAAACTTGTGCTATTCCTAACATACCTATGTGTGACAACGCCCCAAATTATATTTTAAATATTAACCTGACAGACCAACGTTAATTATATTTCAAACATAATCGTGACAGACAACCGAAAATACTATTTCAAATTAAAGCATGGCAGACAAACGAAAATGTTCTTTCAAACATAAGCTTGACAGACCAACGTTAATTATATTTCAAACATAATCGTGACAGACAACCGAAAATACTATTTCAAATTAAAGCATGGCAGACAAACGAAAATGTTCTTTCAAACATAAGCTTGACAGACCAACGTAAATTATATTTCAAACATAATCGTGACAGACAACCGAAAATACTATTTCAAACTAAAGCATGTCAGACAAACGAAAATGTTCTTTCAAACATAAGCTTGACAGACCAACGTTAATTATATTTCACATATAATCAGACTAACGATAATTTTATTTTAATCTTAATCTTATAAAAATGCTATTTTTAACTTAACGGTTAATGACTAACGAAAATGGTGTTTCAAACTTGAGCGTGACAAATTCACGGAAATGCTATTTCAAACTTAAGGGTTCAAGAACAATGAAAATGCTATAAAAACTTAAGCTTAATAGATCAATAAAAATGTTATTTCTACCTTAAAGATGACAGACAGACAAACAGACAAACAGACTGAGCCTGTCATATAGATACAATAGAAGATGTTTCCTATAATATTAAGGATGAATGTGTTGCATGAGAAAGTCCATATGCAGGTGTTAAAGTCCGGCCATGTGTAAGTATGTGTATGTTACATAAAGTCCACGTTTGTCACGGTAGCCATTCCTTAGGTCTTCTTGTTGAAGTAGAACCCAGGGCCAAAGGCTCGGGAAGTTATTGTTGCGTCCCGAGAGAAGAGTTTGGGGGGTTGGTCCGAGCACCGTGAATATTCTTGCCAATCCCTGCACGTGGGAAAGAAAAGAGGAAGATCCTTCTTTGTTAACTCTTTTATAACATCTGCTCACGTGGTCAGAACGCATGAGAGATGGCCCCCATATTAGAGAAGCCGGAAAGGAAGTTAAATGCTTGCACCAATCAGCGTCGAGCTTATGAATGAAGCAGATTCGAAATCGTAAACCGTGAGCTGTCGCTGCTGCTACAATACGATGACTCACACCGGGTTGAACACAAATAAAATTAATTCGTACGAATCAACTATTTTGACCGGCTTCATCCTGTAGCTGGCATTGTCTTCTCTGATGCTTTCAGGAACTCACAGGAGGGACAACGTGAACGTTGCCAGCATTCATAAGTTGAAGTGCTACTATGGAACCGACTGGATTCGAATTTGACAGGCGCAAGTTGTCAGTTCGCGTCGTTATACACTTTACTGCCGCTATCTCCTGTTTTGAACAGGAATTTTCGGTTAAACCTTCCACGTCGTCTAAACAAGTTAAAAATCAATGGCATATCTACACATTTAGCTTACTTATAAGTTTTGTTTTGTTCTCGACTTTGTATTCGTGATTTGCGAAGCATTCATCGATAAAATAATACGCTAAGCTATTTCATGTTGGTGTGTACGTTATCATCTTTCACGCACATCAAAATAAAATGAGATCGTCCGATAAGCAAAGGAAATTGTGTGTGATCAATCTGATGTCGCTAAGGTAAAAAAAATCGACTCTACCGATTTAAAAATGAATTGTTCTCAAATCACATTATGTCGTCGCGTCGAGTAAATCAGTACAATTTAAAATAAATACATTTCAAAAAGTGACATTCGTTTTATTGATTTGAAAAATACTTAACTGAAAATTATTTTTACGGTAAGAAGACGAGAAATATTTATTGTTTAAAAAAAAAAAAATTGCTACAATTTGAAATAAATAAATAAATAAATACTTTTTTATTGAAATCGCTACAAACAAAGTACGAAACCAGTTGAAGTTAACAAGAATAAAAGATGATTATCGCAAAGACAAGATATGCCTATTAGCCTTAGTCCTGAAAAAGCCAAGGCTATGGGTAGGAGAAGAACAGTCAGCAGGAGGAGAGTTCCACAAGCCTGCAGTTTTTGGAAAGAAGCTACTGCAATAGGAAGCTGTATTGCAATGAGGTATCAAAACAGCGAATTGATAGAGACCACTAGACCAACGAGTCAAACGAGCTGAAACAAAAGAAGCAGGGAATCGATCACATAATTCTGAAGAACACATGCCATAAGAGCATTTATAGAAAAGACTGAGACTAGCAACATAACGTCTGTGAGAGAGGGGGTGCAGAGAAGAAGAAAAAGTGTGACAAATTAATTTATAGAATTAATAGAATATTTAGCTGACAACGACAATTAATTTTACGAAAAAGGAAAGTGATTTCTTCTTAATAGTATTGACCATTACATGTATTTACTATTTACAAAAGTATTTCTATTTTATACATCAAATTATATATATTGATGTATAAAGCACCGTGAAATTTCCACGGAATCCTACAAGTAATATATAATTTACTTTCCCAATCAACACATATATATATATATATATATATATATATATATATATATATATATATATATATATATATATATATGGAGAGAGAGAGAGTAAAATATGAAAATATATTTATGACAATTAAGCTAGACATAAGCTTTCTTGTTTAATCCCGTAGGGAAGTGTCAGGCTTAAAAGCATTTTAGCCTGACGATTCCTTACGAGGATGAAAAACGGAAGCCTCTGTGTAGCTTAATTGTCATAAATGTATGTTCATAACTTACTACCCCGCTCTACTGGCGTATTGAACACTGTTGAAGTAAATACTGAAAATCGATACATAATATATTATATCTCCTTATAACATATAATATATATATATATACATATATATATATATATATATATATATATGTATATATATATATATATATATATATATATATAATTTGAATGAATTGAGCGCCTATGACACTTTTATTGCGCTGTGAATCAATTTTGCGTGTAACAAACTGATTAGTTTCAGTTCCTGATGCAAAACGTTAACCAAAATGCAATGCATAAACAATGCACCGGAAGAACGGGTGATAATGTCCAAACAAAATTGAAAAGTAATAGTCCAATGAATGTAAAATGAACCAATAAGAAAAAAGAGCGAAGAAACCAACAGCAGCCATTACGTAACGGAAGTCAACCGGTCATCTTGCCGCAACCTGCGCAGAAGGTAATAATATCGTCTATACGCGTTTTAAGTAGCAGATGTTGAGACTGACAGCCATTCTTTTCTTTTCTTTTTGCCATAAAATATTTATATACTCAGGCGTTACTCTTTCTCTTTGTTTTTGTTATTACTTTTCTTGCATTTGATTTTCGTCCCCAGCGTTAATCGGAAAGTACTTATGTTGTTGTTGTTTTTGTACATTATTTTGTTTTAGCTTTAGTTTTATGCCCCCCTCCAAAAAATATATGCATTAGTCTTCCTTGAACGTTTGAATTACGTTATAAGACTATTAACGCAGAAATCTGACTTAGCCATGCTATTCGCCTCAAAAGGCTCAAAGTTTACCATGGCGTTTCGAGACAAATTTGATAATTCTTTTATATTCTTTCATTTCATAACCATTCGAAGTATTTAATAGTAGTAAAATTAAACGGATAGTGGTTTCTGTTTACTGTTGATGTGTTTGATAGCTTGAGAACTTGGACGACTGGAAAGCATCGGAATATTATTAATAACTTATCTCCATCATGTTGATTCGGCCCGGATTCGTAATTTCGGAAATCTTAGCTGCAACTCAGTGCTACTTGAAGACCGTGAGATGTGGCCTGAAATGACGATTTGCATCAAAGCTATGGTTGGCTCATTCAACCTCTCGAGAAAGCTCCTAACTCTTGATGCAAACCATCTACCTGTATAAGAGTACAAAATGTCCTCAGATGGAAGGCTGCTGCCATATATGTTTGGGGCGGGGGCTCAGAGAACTATTTCTTGTCTCGACAGAGTAAGGAACTCAACTTCGCAATCTAGTGGGAGATGATGTCTTCAATTCCCTACATTTCTTTTCTAACAGTCTTTTTCTACTCTCTTGTTATTCCAATGGAAGATGCTCGAATGAGCTCTAATCTTTTTTCCTTCCTGTACAACATTTACAACACGAACTCGCCTGCGACTAACACTGAAAAGAACTTTCTTTTCTTCCCCTGTGTACCTAAAACCAAATGGAATTTCCATGAACCGTTTCTTTCCAATATTGTCTTATCTATGGAACACATAACCATGGGGGACTGATTCCCTGCATACTATAACATGGTTGGGTTAAAGTCCAGTGCCATCAAAACCTTTTCGAGTTGTTCTCTTAAGTAAGAATATGCTGTCCATCCCATTCATTCATTTTTTGATCATCATAGTATTGGCTACAATCCGACTGACAATCTCATTCGCCCTTATCCTCGAGTGCCTTTAGATCTTAGCAAGTTGTGACTCCTTAGTATATGAAAAGCTGAAGAATTGCGACGGAAATGTATAAGCAGTGGCATGCAGAAGGGGTCATATCAGGTGTGCTGGCTGTGTCCGCACAACGAAATTCGCGCGGCAAGATCCAAGCAAGGAAATTCGAACCTTGGCGAGGGAAATGGATATCGGAGCTGCGACTATGAAGAAAGCACTCAACAATCATCTTCGCAAAACTTCATACAAGAGTCGCATAGTCAAAATACTTAAGGCCAAAGCCCTAGAGCACCTCTTTATTAAAACCAAGAAACTCCTTAACAAGATCAAACTCCAAGTCGAGCCGTGAGTGCTCTGTTTCTTGTCGGGGCCAGTTGCATGCCGAGCAAAAGTTTGTAGAGCCAAGTTGAGAAAAAAACTAGCGCCTGCAACGCCAGGGATAAGCTGATTTCCATGATCGAACTGATATTCAGACGTCAGTCGAAGGTCGAGTTCTCCAGATGCAGGTTCTACCCGGAAACCATGGGTGAGGCGCAGGGCGAATTCTTCGAATGAGCTGTATTTAGCAAAAGATCATCTAAGAGATGCATTTTTAATTTTAGAAATATATAAATTAGTGCACAAGGTATCACGTTATTTCTTTCCATTACTAAATATGTCAAATTTACCTCGAACACCCTGTACATTATTGAGATTACTTTTCTTAATACGTGTAGTTCCAGATTCGGTGACATTAGCTATTGTGTATATAACCTTTTTTTTTAATTCGAAAATTTAGTGGGTCAAATACACGAACATAGACCTCATACTATTATCGTAAAATCCCCTAGTCAATATATATGATGCTAGGAAAATCAGTGGCACAACTTCGGGAGTATGTTCTATGTGTGTAAACGAGCATTTTTTTAGGGGGGTACTTTTGTAATTGCATTCCAATACTAGTCTAATTTCGTTTCTGGTTGATTTCTTTCTGCACGTTGTCTTGGGTGTGTGCTTATCACATTTAGTTACCTGAATTCTGTTTGTTGTTATTTTATTGCCTAGAATACGACGGGCCAACATTCGCAGGATGCCGACCGAGTCCTCTATGTTTTGAAATAAATTTATGGTCGAATTTATTGAACGAAATTTGAAATAATAAGGTTTTATAACTACAGTATCAATATGGCGAACACGCAGTTTCAAGAATTAGAATTTTCGAGTTACAAGTGTCTGGGGTGGAGCTAAATGGAAAAATGGAAAATAAGTTAAACAATAGTAATTAAATAAAGAGTTAATTCTTGTTACTCAACGATGGAGATGTGTAAAATCAAAAATAAGATGAATGCGTTAGGAGTGTTAAGGCAGCAATTAAAGTTTCAAAAAGAGAATTAATGAGATTTACATGGGAAACTGGTGAAAAGGCAAGAGAATCAACTAAACCTACGTCACTAGTTTCAACCCGATTTCAATATAAGTCAGATATATACTAATCTAAAGAGAGATCCGCCTTAGCGTTACCGAAATCCGCGTTGCCCAAAGTGCTGATAAACGAAATTGTGACTAAAAAACTTAGTAGATGACGAGAGTAACAAGTAGAATTGTAAGTTTGTACATAAACTGATAGATGAGTTTTCTTTCTAATTCGTTCTTTCTACCTGAAAACCGACTGAAGACAAAACTTCGTTCGACGATTTGCGCCCTTCCGTGATCAAATAACACGGCGTAGATTATACGAAGCGGTAACCTAGCACATGAATGTCTAAGAAAAATCGCATAATTCGTAATGCAATAAGATTAATAATACTAATTATAATGCTTAAATTAAACAAATTTAACGGTCCTTCTGCGTGGGCTAGTTTAAACTATAAAATATTGGTGGCTTTTCGTGGTCGATTAGACATGACGAAAATATGAGAGTTGAAATATTAACACATCGAGTAGTAATTTTTCATCTTAAAATACGCAAAAAGATTTGACAATATCTATTACACTTTTCGCACCATTAGAGCCATTCGAGAATATTAATCGATATTTCAGATGCGTTACCTGAACAACATTGGTCGTAATAATTATTATCAGTTTAATACGAAAAGTCTCGAAAAAGTAACTCTAAGGATTACAGTTTTTTATGCGATTTGCGTAAAAGTAATTGAGACAATAACAATAAAACGACATTTTCCCCCGCTAAAATTTCCCAAACAATAATTATTTGCTCTTCGCACGCATGCGTAATGCAAATGTTAACTCGGAAAGTCTACTGAGACGATTGTTATTGTGTAAACTCTTTCAGTAGAATAGCGATCATTAAGAGGACACTGTTTCACTCTCTCTCTTTCTTTCTCTCGTTTACTTTTCCTTTTCTTATTTGCTATATTGCTTTATTCTTAATGTTTTACTTTCTTTATTCTTTTAGATAAACCATGTTCAATTCTAAAGTATCCAATGGAAATAGATAAACAAATGGCGGCTTCTGTTGATAACGTTTTTGTACTCACACGACAATACAAATCGGCAAAGTTCTATTTAGTAAATATGCAGTTCGTTAGTAACAAGAAATTAACATAATACGTAATTTTAACTAATTAATATTAATTTTATATAAAGCAATCGGTAATGATATTACTCGTGTGCAAAACACAAAACGAGATGAACACGTTTACCAATGCGAATTGTGGAGGCCACTATTGTTTAATTAAAAAAATATTAATGCGATTTAGATGGGGAACTGGGAAAAAGACTAGAGAATTAACTAAACCCATGTCGATCTGGTTCCACACCAGTTTCGGCCTGATTTCAATATCAGCCAGGGATCTTCCCAGTGTTACCGGAACTCACGTCGCCTAAAGAGCCAGTTATCATAACCGAAATCGTGTAGATAGATACAATTTTTCGCAACAACCATGACTGAAGAACAAAGTAGAATTTTCAGCGCCAACTTCGACAAAAGACCGAATAGAACTTTCAGTGCACACACAATGTCCCTGGAAAGGTTTTTCGTTCATAATTGTATCGGCGTTCGTACATAAATTGATCAACTGCTACATTACAAATGTTATGATGTGTTTTTCTTTCTTATTATTTGTATTTGCCCGATAACCGCCTGGAGCCAAAATCTCGTTCGACAACCTGCTACCTTCCGTGATCAAGTAACACGACGTGTCTTATATAAACTAGAAACCCGACGCAAGACGAAACATGGACGAGTACTGGCACAGGAATGTATAAAATATCACATAATTCCTAAGGTAGTAATATCCATAATCCTTATTATAATGCTTAAATAAAACTAACATAGTACATAATTTTAACTAATTAATATTAACTTGATATAAAAAATCTGTAATGATATTACTCGCGTGAACATAGAGAAAATGATGATTGTTCTAATAATAATGTAGTAATATATAAACTAGTAATACAAATAAGCATATCGGCTTCTAGTTCTATCGGAGCTACTTCATGATTCACTAATACTGTTGAGAAAATGTATGAATCCATCTAGTTCTTCTCAGCTTTGGATTAAATAGCAAGGAAGACTAAGCTCAAGCGTTGGTTGTTAAACTAGTCCAGGAAAAGGAAAACCTTGAAATGACGCCAGTCTTTCTCTGCTCATCCCAGCATTATTTCCAGCCATCCTGGACTTCTGCTTGCCGGATGATGGTTCTAATAATAATGTAGTAATATATAAACTAGTCTAGGAAAATGGAAAACTTTGGAATAACGCCAGTCTTTCTCTGCTCATCCCAGCATTATTTCCAGCCGTCCTGGACTTCTGCTTGCCGGTTTAGGTGAGGTGCGGTTGAGGATTGCGCAACCCTTGCTCAATTATAGACTCTACTCGCAAGTACTCTTACGAGAGGTTCTGTTGACTCCTGAATGTGAAGTGAGAGTCGTAGTAATAGTAGTGAGGGTATTTATATACATTTTGAATGTGATGTGAAGCAGTGATCGATGTTGTTTAGAATAGGGTGTTTCGTTTATATATAGATCGCTTCTAAAATGTTCAGTCTTTATACAATGTATATAAAAAGGCAATAATATATATATATATACATGCGTGTGTGTGCATTTGTGTGCGTGCATGTGTGTGGATGCGTTCACTTAGCTGAATAACATCTGCCACTATAATATCCGGCAGGCCAACAATACCGACTCCCCAATATCCGCCAGCTTTTGATAGATAACACGAGTATCTCACCTAAAAAAAATAATCAGAGAAGAAAAGCAGAAAGAATAGTACAAGAGAATCAGAGAAGCTATCTTTATATAAAAAAATAAAATGCCTAAGTATAAACAAAGTATTTTCTTTTTCCGTCTCTGGAACCGGCGTTGCGAAAATAAGTCTAATAATAGCACGAACACTTCACGCCATCGATAGCAAACACCAAACTCTATTCCGTCATAAATGAAAAAAGTGGAAACACACAAAACCACTAGTATCCAGGTGAAATCTGCAAAATGACCTCAGTGAGTGGAAAGTAGATTCTGAATCAAAATACTTTCACGTTTTGTTAATATCGAACCACAATAAAGGGCTAAGCTTCTCTGTTTTACGGCCTATCAACCCTTTTTGAATTATTTTGATGGCGAAATACAATGAGAAAAACGCTTGTATTGTCTGGTTTGTGGCAAATGGACTTTTTTAAATTAGTAAAAATATTGAGATGCGGGTGTGAAAAAAATAATGTTTAAAATTTTATTTTTCTACATTAGATTAGAAGAAGCATCAGATTTAAGTAGTGGAAATTTCCATTAAATGCCAAGTTAAGGAGTTACACCTCACAAACATAGCTTCAACAAAAAGTAAATGAACACACTATTCGGTGTTAGAATACTATATATATATATATATATATATATATATATATATATATATATATATATATATATATATATATATATATATATATATATATAAAGAGTTCGAATGCAAAACGCGATCAACGCAATTTTCAAAATCACGAAACTGTCCCTACAAAAAGTGTATCATTTCAACATTCGACAGTACCCCAAAACTATGTGTTACATGATATGATACCGAAATAATTTCTGTTAGCTTTCAATAAAAATCAACTTTCATTCGAAGTCTAGATTTAATATATTCGTGTTTTTATCGTTTAAGGTCTCAATTTAAACGAATTGGAGTTATCGCGTTTTGCGTTCGAACTCTTCATTTATATGAGGAAAGGTGCACGCTAAGTCATGAAAATGAAATGCCGTGGTAGAAAAAATGTGTTAAAAAAGACAAACGGAAAGCAGGTTAAAATGCAGGAGAAAAAAAAAACAAGATATTTGACCGGTTTTGTTCCAAATCTTCATTTATTCTGAAGACGTTCGTTAATACGAAGGAAACCGGTCAAATCTCTTGTTTTTGTTTCTCACCTGCATTTTAACCTGTTTTTAGTTCGTCTTTTTTCACACACACACACACACACACACACATATATATATATATATATATATATAAGATAGATGAAAGAAGAGTGATAAACATGTACGAATGTTCAGATTTATTTCAAACTTCGATTGTTCAATGCAAGGTATATTCTGTAATAAAATTATGTTTATTATTCTTTCCTTAAGCCAATGTTTATCACTCTTCTTTCATCTATCTTTATAATTGCTCTATCTCGTATATTGAGCTTAAACCATTTCACTATAGGTTCTATCTATTAAAAGTTTACTTTTAGTTTCATATTTGATATATATATATATATATATATATATACATATATATATATAATTCTTTAATAATAAATATTTAATTAGTATCTACATACGTATACGTTTCATCATTGCGGAATCATCAGTGTAAAGATAACTGTTCAAACCGACTTCAAAACACCAGGGAATATCAATCGTCTAGCATTTTATATATCTGAAAGATTTACTGGTAACACATGATTATTATTTTACAAATAGGTCACCGTTTATTATAGTCCGGGGATTACTTAAGTATAAGGGTTAAAAAAAGTGTCATTTGGACGATGGATAACACCAGGACGGCTAAAAAAATGTTTGTTTACATTAGGCTTAAAGACGATCATGTTGTAGTCTGTTGGGAAGCAGTCTCCTGCTATTTTGTTACACAGATAGGATGTTCTAAGAAAGAAACTTTGTTCATGGAAGTTCTGTTTGAATTTTAGTGCACAAAGAGAGAACAGAAAGTTATTTGCTGTGGATGTAGTTAGACGAGTGCTTGCTGTGAATGTTTTACACGGAAAACCAGGGATTAGCGCTCAATTGATGCAGTTAAAGAGGCAAGTAACATCTATGTTGGGTGAAAGGGGTTGTAGCGAAGAGAAGAGATGATCGGAACAGTTTCTATATATATTTACGTAATTTAACTATAAAATGAATTCATTTTTTTTCTCAATTTTTTAATGTTATTTTGCAGTTGTTGAGTTTAATTTTGCCAGATGACATCGCCATAATTGAACTGAGAAGGGATGTACGTTTCAATCAATGTAAATTCCAATAATTCATCTTTTGCATCTGTGAATCTAAATTCATATTTTAATTCCCCGTGTGCAAGTGCAATTAACAAGCTAACGTGTCGCGTCCATGTTAATTTCTCATCAAACATAATCCCACAGATTTTTAGCTTAATACACTCTTTCAATAATATTGCTACTAATTCTGAGGTATTTCGATTTATTAAGGACCCGTAAAGAACAATCAGGACATTTTAACGGCATTGCTTGAATATTGTTGGTTAGGCTTCATAGTATAAATATTAGCTAAATATATCTACTTAGATAAATATGGCCTCGTGTAGGAAAACAAGATCCGTTTCACATAAATATCACGACGAGTGACGGATTAATCTTTTCTAAACAAAGCAAGAATTTGTGAGAAAGGAAGTCGATTAAATTTAGTCGGATGTAACGTTAAATATGCGACAGACAAAATGACAGGTGATATAGTTAGCCATGCGCTTAAAAGGTATGTTAGCTCTCCCAGTCTTGTATTTCCTTCCCTACTTGATCTTTGAATTTACTGGAAAATAAATCATTCATCTGCAAATATCCTGCTGCTGAATTTATTAATTAAATAATTAATTTGAGAAGCAGGTCAGGGAAATTTTTTTACGACTACAGAAATTGTCATTAGTCGACAGGATGATAACACACACGTACGAATGACGACACTTGCTAGAAGACAATATATGATTTTGAGTTGATTGAATTTTTAATAATTAAATAAGGTTTTGGAACTGAATGATTACATAGTGTCAACTATGTGACGATAAAAGAGTCATGTAACACATTTAATGTCAAGTAATTTTTTTTTAATCTAAAATCGTGTTCATATCACTGATTATCTCATAATCGTATCGTTGCTTTTTTCACATTTACAATTACAGTACAACTGAGTATCAGTCAAATGTATTTGATATTAAGCCGCCTGTATTACATCTCTCGCATCAGAAACCAAGATGGTCCTAAAGTAATGGTCAAGGAACGCTGTGAAACGCCATTTTGAATCCCCCTCCAACCAGGCTCATCACTACTCCTAATAACCCTTTAGTGTCGACCATTAAGGTAAGTAATTATCCCGATCAAGAGAATCACCACAGAAACTGACAGTATTAAGCTTTACCAGAACCAGGCTGGTCACCATAATCGAAGACTATAGACTGTAAAGTTCTGAACAATCAAGTTAAATGAGAAAAATACGTTCTGAATTATAAAGTCATTTGTACAAGGCGACAAATAAGTCATATATCCTTCATTATATTCATCAATCACAGTCATTTTGCAAAACATGGCCGTAACACAATATGTGAACACAACTTCATCACAATGGAGGTTCCATCAAAGACTATACCGCTCGAAACATCATTAAAAACAGGAAAGTTCAGCACATTTTCACGCATCAGTTTACATGTAAAAAGTCTGTTTAAGATGAGCACTTTGAGAACTAAGAGACAGTAGAGTATCTCATGAAGCTAGTGACAATCGTTCAAGCCAATCAAGACGCGCCAAGATGTTTACAGCTCAACTAGTCGATATCGTTTGAGTCAGTTCAAGTGATTGAGTGAGTCCGAAACACCGTTCGCGAGATTTAGCTGCCAACCATCACTTATTGTAACCTTCTGCTCTCACACCTCAAACCTGTTCTAAAATTGGCTGGGAGAGAATTTGTGATCAGCTTCAAGGCTGAATTTGAAGTTGCACCTCACAGCCCAGACAATGACCAACACTCCAGAGTTATGTCTCTAAGGCTTCCTTGCAGACAGGTGTATGTATGGAGACCCAGACGCCATCATGAAACTGATGAAGCCATCAGGAAGTAGATCAGAGCTAGACCTCGGTTCGTTTGTAAGAATTTCATTGACAAATTTGCGTTCCACCTAAATGAAGGTGATTTCGAACACTTGTTACAGAATAAATAAAAACAGTCAAAAGGGTCTCATGTTCTGATATTAAACACATCATTTATAACCAGGTTCTTTTAATTCTTGTAGAAAATTTAAAAATGAGGCCCATCAAAGGTTCGGGCCTGTTTTAGGGGTGTCGCATTGTAGGTGACTAACGTAGGCACATTATATATATTTTTTGTAGACTTTAAAACTTTGCGGGGGTCACTAAAGCAGTACCAAAATTTCCAAAGAAGAAAAAACATTACAATTTAAAACTAATGATTTAAATATTGCTTATACCCGTCCCTAGACAGGTATTTTACTAATAATATATATATATATATATATATATATATATATATATATATATATATATATATATATATATATATATACAGGGTGTTTCAAAAGTCTTGGGAACATTACAAATGCGTATATCTCATGAACTATTCCAGGTAGAAAAATGAAACTGGTGCCATTTTAAAGCTTGCTTAATCAAGTTTTTGGTCATACTAATGATTTTCGTGTTATCTTTCCAGGTGCAGTAATGGCGTTCTCTAAACAAGACAAGGCATTTTGCGTCCTCCAATTTGCAAAGACTGAATCGTGGACATGTGTTCAGCGTGCATTTCGCAGGAAATTTTAAAAAGAAGCCTCTGAAAGGAAATCCATTGTCAGATGGCATGCTAAATTTGTGAAAGATGGGTGTTTGTGCCCAAGTAAGCGAACAGGTCGCCCTTCAACTTCAGAAGATGCAGTTGAGCAAGTTCGGACAGCCTTTCAGCGGAGCCCCCGTAAATCAGTGAGAAGAGCCAACAGGGAACTTCAGCTTGCTCCAGCAACTGTCTGGCGTGTCTTAAGGAAACGACTGCAAATGGTACCTTACAAGCTCAAGTTGGTCCAAAAGTTGAAGGGCACTGATAAGCCACTTCGCCGTGACTTTT
This sequence comes from Sepiola atlantica, assembly GCA_963556195.1. Lineage (NCBI taxonomy): Eukaryota > Metazoa > Mollusca > Cephalopoda > Sepiida > Sepiolidae > Sepiola > Sepiola atlantica. Next base: position 19,686,182 of record OY744539.1, read on the forward strand.
GCATTGCAATGCAAGAGAAGTTGGAAGATAACGGCTTTGATGACGGGCTTGTTTTTAGCGATGAGGCGACCTTCCATCTGAATGGCAAAGTTAACAAGCATAACACTCGCATATGGGGTACTGAGAATCCTCATGAACTTCTTGAGCACGAGCGAGATTCACCAAAAGTGAACGTGTTTTGTGCAATTTCCAAGAAAGGTGTCTATGGACCGTTCTTCTTTGAAGAGGCAACTATCACTGGTGAATCCTATCTCAACATGCTGGAAGACTGGTTAATGGCTCAGTTGGAACAAGCAGAATCTGATGACTTCATTTTTCAACAAGATGGTGCACCACCACACTGGAGTCTTAGAGTAAGGCAGTTTCTTAACACAAGGCTGCCTGGTAGATGGATTGGGGGATCTGGGCGAGGTGATGACGTTCTCATGCCCTGGCCTCCTAGGTCTCCAGATCTTACCCCGTGTGACTTTTTCCTTTGGGGCTTTGTCAAGCAACAAGTCTATGTGCCGCCCCTTCCAAGAGATATTGACGAACTAAAGGCTCGAGTAACGGCAGTTGTGGGAACCATTGACGTCAAGATGCTGGAACGCGTTTGGCAGGAAATGGACTATCGACTAGATGTCTGCTGTGTGACGAATGGTGCTCATATTGAGCAACTTTGAAGATTCACCACAAAACTTGAAACTTTAACCTTTCCAACGGTACCAATTTCATTTTTCAACTCCTAATAGTTTTTGAGTTATTAAAAATCGTTATGTTCCCAAGACTTTTGAAACACCCTGTATATATATATATATATATATATATATATATATATATATATATATATATATATATATATATATATATATATATTAGAGGTAAAAGATGAGAATAAAACATTGTAAAGATACAATATTTATTGAAAACATCAAAAGTTCAGAGCAAGGAGCCTCATATCCTTAATCCATGTATTTTCAAAGAAAACATTTCTTCTTATCAGAGGATGGGGAAGCCGACAATGCGATTATAAATATTGTCGGCAACAATTAACTTTGAAAATTTTATATAAAGTAAAACAAATATTATATATATATATATATATATATATATATATATATATATATATATATATATATATATATATTGTCTTAAAATCCCCGAAACAGTCGCTCTGGTAGTCAACTGACGAGCCCTCACTACTGTAACTAATTAATACTACGAAAACTCTAAAAAATATTTTGTATACTGTATTTTTCATCTTCTTAACCACTTTTGTAATCAATTTGGCAAATTGTTTTTTTCTACGCTATTATACATATTATATATTCAATCAGGCCCCATTATTGACTCTTTTCACGGTGGGATTGTTGCTTCATTAACATATATCTATATTATTAATCCCCCACCACATCTACAATCTAACTACCCCACAATTTACTACTATGTGTTCTACAGAATGATTGAATTAAAAAAGTTATACAATTTTAAAAAATATTCCCAAAAGAATATAACATTTGTTTCTGTCCTTCTATGTTCACTAATATATATATATATATATATATATATATATATATATATATATATATATATATATATATATATATATATATATATATATATGTGTGTGTGCACGATCCGAACGCCGTTCGTAGATCACTCTATACTGCTTGGTATCTAGCCACCGACTCGCTATTTACATTTAATATTCCTCTCTATTTACTAACTAATTGGCTATGGCCGATGGGATAAGACCCTCGACTACGAATCAGTGGCGATTTGTGATCGGGGTTCGCGCCCACCGACCGTTGAGAATTAGTTCCTACACTGAGGATTGCGTTAGCATGAAACATCGACGCCTGTAGGTATTTAAATAATTAATAAATATATATATGTATACAAATAATGTACTTTAAAAAACTATACGTAACATATTTCAAAGTCTTATCGCGATTTCATCCAGATGTGTTCACATTTTTAAAAAACGTCTATCGCTTATAAAGGAAACCTCGGCGTCTTTTAATCAAAACAGCCAGGTGCAATGGCGTTTGCATTGACCGTTTAAAAACGGTGCATTCCTGTGGCGTCCCTTCCGAAGACGGTACAGAGGTCAGTTATATATTGGGTAGGATTTATTAAGGCCTTTATTTTATTTATGTTTTATTCATTTATAGTTTTGTGCTTCTAAAGGGATTTTTATTTTATTTGATGTTTGATTTTATTACGCCCCTGAAATATGCAACGTATAGTTTTTTTAATAAGTTATTTGTATTTAGCTTTCACTTTTCTGCGATCGAGCACTATATTGATTTATTTTCAGCATAACCTGAAAAACTATATATATATATATATATATATATATATATATAAATAGATATAGATATAGATATAGATATAGATATAGATATATAAAAGATTAAATAGACATTAGTATGATAGTCGACGCTAATTAACTCGCGTTTCAACGCATTTACATATTTTCACGACTGTGGCAAAAAAGGTAAATTGCGTTCTGAAATTGTCCCAAAAAACAAAAGGTAAAGAAAAAGGGTTAAGAGAGAAGGAGCAAAAGAAATGAAAATACGAACGAATCACAAGATAAGTCGGACAGTCTCGCATACATCCACCTGTCTGGTCTGGTGTCAATTCATATTGGATGAAGCAACCCTCTCCCTCCTCACTTACCCCCTCCCTTCTCGCTATAACGACGTACGTACACTGACCAAACCTAAAATCTAAACCTACATGTAAACACATTACTGCTAAAACCTGTGATTAGCACTTAAAGTTTAACTTGATTAATTTATATATATATATATATATATATATATATATATATATATATATATATATATATATATATATATAGTGTTGAATTGTTTCGATGGGAATCCGAGTAAAAAAGCTCAATGTACTTATTAAAAGAGCAAGAATAAATTTATAGGAAAAATCTAAACACACATTATGGCTGTTCGCATTATAAATTATTTCGCCCTAGATGGGTAAACAGCCACATTTCGGAACTGATCATTCAGTTCCGAAATGTTTACGCGTCTGATGAGACCCATCTAGGTTGAAATAATTTATAATACGGAGAGCCATGATGTATGTTTACTTTATTTCCTTTAAATATATATATATATATATATATATATATATATATATATATATATATATATATATATATATATATATTATTAATTTAATACGTACATAAAAGTACGTATTAAATTCATAAATATATATATATATATATATATATATATATATATATTAACGAAAAATACGTCCTATAAAGTTAAGGGCGACTAATGACTTTGTGCATCTTAATCACTTAGGGAGCGAGACAATCGAAGTAATAGTAAGCAAGAAAACAATGAACGCTCCTTTTACAAATAAAAATAAATGCATAAAAGTACATTATATATATATATATATATATATATATATATATATATACTTATGAATATTTGTTTTTATCTATATACGTATACGTTTCATCTTTTCGGGAATCGTCAGTGTAGAGATGATTATTCGTACCGGTTGCAGGACTCGTAACCCCGGAATGCTAGTCATAATTTTAACTGAAATTCCAACACTTTAGCCCACACGGCCACTTTAAACAACTTGAAAGATAAAACCTCGTTAAGGCAGTCGTCGTCAAGAGTGTTTCTTTACTGGAGGAACAACATTAAAACTACGATGACGGCTGTCTTAATACTACTTACTACAGTATATATATATATATATATATATATATATATATATATATATATATATATATATATAAAGTAATGTTGCACATTTAGACACAATTTTAATGTTTTCTCATTCGCATGTTTAAGAATATATACCTACTTTATTTATTATGTATAGATTGATTGGCTTGTATAATGTATTCGGTAAGGAAATTAAAAATAATTCTACCAATGACTTTATTTATTTCTGATGGTTAGTGACGCATGCGTAGACACTTTTCTTACAGGAACCCTTTTTTTACATGTATGCGAAAGTGTAATTTGCACTTTTATCATTGAAGCGTATTCAAAGGCCGGTTTGATTAAAAAGAAGGATACTGATATCTAAATTTCAACGTCTATTCAATAAATATGAAGATGATCGATGTCTTAATTGATGCAGATCCGCGAATATCTGAAGGACACTGTGCTTCACACTGGATAAAATGAATTCCAAGCTAGTCAACCGACCCGATTTAACGGGCATTAATAAGAAGATCAAATCGAATGTGGTTATTATGGAAAACAAATTAAAGGCTAACTTAAATAAAGTTAAACGCGAATGAGCTTTAACTAAGGCGATCCAAAAGACAGGCCTGGCAAACATGCGACTGGTGTCCACTACTTAAATAACTTTAAAGCAAATGAGGTTTAATGGAAGGATAGAAATAATTAAGTCACAGGAAGCTTTTTCGAGACGAAGAACATTATTATAAACGGTAAAAAATGGGGGGGGGGTGAAAATTAGAATCCGGAGGTGGTTGCTAAGCAACTGAAGATGAAGGATTTACAAATGGAGCCAAACCATTGTAGATGAGTTCTGCTTGTCCGTTATATTCATTTATAGTAGGTGCCCGACTGAGCTCCAATCTCTGTCCTCACTCCTGTAAAACATTCACAACAAAACATCGTCTAGCTACAACCAATATAAATAATTGTCTTATCTTCCTTTGTCTAGCTAATACTAAACGAAACTTATATGAATTAAGTTTCTTTCCAAGAACTGCTCGTTTGTAAAACACAATACCTGGGGCTGCTTCCCAGTTGACTACAACATGGTCGTTTTAAAGTCTAATGTTAAATTTTTGTTAGGCCATCTTTTTAAATAATTAAACTCTGCCCAGTTCTAACAATCGTTAACAATTCTCGCGGTGTTGTTTCACTGTTCACCTGGCCAACTCATTAACCCTTATTCTCGCGTGGCCTTTGAGCCTTGATAAGCGACGACTCGTTAGGCTCCCACCAGTGCAAGGAAATAACAATCTCAGACAGGCACACGGTCAGACGCGGTTCACAGTGCGTCAGGTTATGTTAAAAATAGATCAATAAGGGCTAGATTGCAACAAAAAAAAGTGTTAGCTAAATTCAAATTATTTATTTTTTAAAATTTACTTTACATATTACCCCCATGAATATACTAAAAAAGATGCAAAACTATAAATAAATAAAGAAATAAGAAATAAGTAAAAATAAAATAAAACACTTAATAAGTCCCACCCAGAACCTACCCCATTGACCGACAAATACACTAGGCCACATAGTTATCTCCATAAAATAAAATCACATGTCAAGCGGTAAAACAGACAGCATCCATCATCAATAATTAAATTATTTAAATAAAACCCAATTACGATTTAGACCCATACATGTAATATGTAAAACTGACTCCTTGACTAGGTAATTTTTTTTTAATGCATTGTTTAACAATGAATTCAAACGCCATTTCTCTCTGTTGTTTTCATTTCGAGACGCTGAAGATTCATTATGGGCTATAGACGACTTTAAAAAGTTTAAAAAGTCCATCTGGATGAAACCGCAGTACGCATCTGCAATAGGTAAAGTATAGTTATATATATATATTTATATATATATATATATATATATATATATATATATATATATATATATTATTCATAAAGTATATTTCAATATTCACATACATATATATATATATATATATATATATATATATATACATATATATTTATATATATATATATATGAAGAAGATATTGAGCTGTATACTCTTCACAATAGGTTTTACCTCTCCTAAAAGTTCGCTTTTAGTACACCTCTTTATATATATATATATATATATATATATATATATATATATATATAAATGTTTCATCTTAATCAAGATTAATCATTTTGGTTTGATAAAAGTGTATCACCAGTCGACAAATTTGAACACCAGCTTATTCTGACTACTATTCTTGTCTTGGACTTTATTCTCACAATCTTTCGGGTGATGTAAACTCCAACCTTTTTCAGATCTACCTTTTCGAACTACGGAAGCTTTGTCTAACTTGAGAATCTCTACAGAATTAAAAAAAATTTGAAATGGGTTCAGTTCGAAATTCCTTTGAAAGGTTTAATCTCCGCCTTCATGCTAATTTCCAGCTGGAACCGGAACATGACTACAAATGTGTAGACAAAAAATGATTGTGTAAATAATATATATATATATATATATATATATATATATATATATATATATATATATACATATAGTACATGTATTATATTAGTTTCTGTAGATGTAAATCCGTTAAAACTCCAGTGTTTATAAAAAGTGCTCAATAACAAGTAGAGCTGTTCTTTAGCATACATTTTTATTTATACAAACATTATCGGTTACATATGTGCATACATGTTTCGGTTCTACTCTTCACAGAGAGTTCACCTCTTCGAACCAAATGAGTCAAGGAAATGAGATGAATTTCGAAAACTTTCCTATTAAGTAAATCTTTTTGGGGGATATATATATATATATATATATATATATATATATATATATATATATATAGAGAGAGAGAGAGAGAGAGAGAGAGAGAGAGAGAGAGAGAGAGAGCGAAAGAAAGATAAAAATATATAAAATCCCGGCTTTAGAAAGTTGCTTGTCTAACCGCACTGAAGAGATGTGAACAGCAACATAGTCTGTATGTGGACGAATATATATATATATATATATATATATATATATATAATGTGTGTGTGTTAATTTTGTATATGCGTCCGCATATACATGCATGCATGCAATTATAATGAAAGAAATAACAGAAAAAAGAAGGGTAAGCGATTTTTTTTTAATTATAGAAAAAATAAGAGAATAATATATTACATCGGACGCTCAGTATGATGTCAAAAAATTGGGCTATTTTGTAATATTTCTGTTTTGTTTTATAATTGTTTATTTATTTTTCTTTTAGGGATTTGCCTCAAACTGTCAGAACGCATTGGCTATTCCGATCGGGTAACAGCGTGCGCAAATTGTCTCGCAAAGTCACGCAGTCACGAGATTTGAGTATTCCCGGCCTGTCGAAACAACGCCCCGAGCGAACAACAATCTCCAAATTGGATTTTTTTATAGCGAGACCGGGGGAAAGAAGCGAAATATTGTTGCTTTTCTTTCTGGTTATTTTATTTCGAAAGTTACATGCATGGCATATAGATGAGACTAGCATTTGCTTGCCATTTAGGTTTCGGACGTTCATTATTTTTAATGGCTAATTTCTAAAATTAGAATCTACATTCCTCTTATTAGAATGAACACGAAACATCTTCAACGGTTTTATTGAAACTTAATTTGCTAAAACTGACGTGGTTTGATCGTGTGTTTGTTACGTTCTGTGGCATATCAACCCTTTTCTGAGTTATTAAATAAAGACTTTAATTATTTAGTCAAAAGCTTCTTTGGCTTGAAATGCTTAATATCTGCAAATATTTATCTATCGTTGCACAGAAGCAACAATAAACCGGTATCGTCCGGGCCTTCTGGTCTGGATTTACGCCGGTCTATTGGTTGTCGGTCCTGTGTAGTTCTAGGAGGTGCACCCTCCCAGGTTTTGCCTCCCCTATTTGGGGGAGGATTAAGTTTA
>OY744539.1:19698778-19748778 GCA_963556195.1 Sepiola atlantica
GGTAGGGACAGCTAGTAATCCTGAATCTGTTTGAATAAATTATGCCATCCTTTGATGACGTCATCATTTATGACGTCAACATTTACGACGTCATCCACATTTACGGGAGCCACACAAAAAAGATCACGCAGACAAGATAAGCCGACACACCATTTCCGTAGCATACTAGATCTCTAGAGATCTAGACATTCGAAGGATCACGGGTCGTCTATGTAAAGGATTTGGTCTCTTAATTGATAGATGACGTAAATATTTTCCCATATAATACATTGTTCCATCTCTGTTTTAATAAATGACATCACTCATCAAATAGGGTGGCAGGTCGTCTGTTATCTGCATGCATTGCAAACATTCAGCACACTAAACATGGCGGCTAGCGCATGTTTACAGTATAACCACTCCCTTGTAAGGGAAACATAAATTTGTGTGAAATGAATCAATTTCAATTAATCGTTTCTAGTAGATATCTGGCATCTCAAAATGTGTTCTTCTTCTTTCGTGTGATTCAGATCATTCTGGTGTTGGCATTAGTTTCCCCGATGTTTTTCTAGTTAGAATTTTTTCTGAAAAGACATCAGGTACTTACGGGAAGGATCACGAGAAGGTTGCCAACATTCCTAAGTGAAAGTGGTACTGTGAGACCGACTGGATTCGAACTTCAGTCCGTGTCGATATCCACTTAACCACCGTCACCTCCCTCAAAATGTGTCGATACGTCGTCAATAAACTGAATTCTATCCTTGAATTCTGCATACGATTTCTCCCTCTCTTATATCCATTTTGTTGTATTCTATTATTTTTTTATTGCTACTGTATTCATATTTTCTGATGTTTCATTTTTCGAGTGAACATCAACAATTTAACGACTTTTATATTTCTGAAGAAGCCATATTTTTTACCGAAACCATATAACTATTACTAATGGAAATTTGGCATTTGTCTGTATGAAGCTGGAACTATACTATTACTTATATTGATAATGGAGATTGGGTATATGTCTGTCTGAAGCCATAACTATACTATAACTTCTATTCATTCTACTCGTGCACTATTTCTTACAGCTTTATTAAGTTTATTATTCTATTTAAGACTAATGTACTATCTTCCAATATTTAATTCAGGGAGTAGTGTAGTATCTGTTTGGTTGTCATGATATCATCCTCACAGGGATTACCTTCTCCTTTGATTTTATTTGGGGGATGGAGAGTATCAGTTCTGTTGTCCTGAGAACATCTCAGGCATTACTTCCTGCTTTGTTATTTGGAAAAGGGGTAGTATAGTATCTGTCCTGTGATCATGATATAATCCCCTAGGTATTACCTTCTCCTCTAAGGGGGTATGGTATTATTATATGTTCTGCTGCCATGAAACAATCCTCATAGGTATTACCTCCTCCTTTTTGAGGTAGTGTAGTACATGTATTTTTACTCCTAAGACCATTCTCTCAGACATTACTTCCCCTTGGTAGGGAGACAGAGTAGCATAAGTTAACAAGAAATTGTTATTCCGAATATTAATTAGCACCCTCAACACTTACATCTTATATGCTAGCAAAAATATGCGACGGGGTGGGGGCATATATTTGCTAGTGTATTGAATAAAGTTTCACAAAAAATATTTTTCAGTTGTCATTTAATGAACCTTGTGTTCATCACAATATGAACTTATAATAATGTCATATATCTTCTCCGGTGAAAGTCTCCGTAGTTTTATCCGGTATATGTATCAGCATTACCTATTAAAAATTACTGGAAGCTCTCTTGGCAAGAATTGATAGACGCATATGTGCTAGATGTTCGCAATATTCGTTTATATACGTATGTTTATCTATGTGTAGATTAATATTGAGTGAACTCCAAAATAAGGTCACAATCTGTTCTGGTATCCAACCACTGTTGTAAATTCATGACTGGAACTCAGTAGATAAATCAAGCAGAAACTGAAGTGTGTTTGTACTAAATATGGCTGGATTGTAGAATTTTATAAACAATCTTAAGTGTGGACAGCATTTAATTTGAGCCACACTGTCTATAGCAAAATGCGCATATATATATATATATATATATATATATATATATATATATATATATATATATATATATATATATATATATATACAGGGTGAGCCAAAATAAAGGTCCTATCTTTAAATTTGAATAACTTGAATTTGAATAACTTCCACAAAATAAAAGTTAAACTCGCCAAACTTTATGTGTGTGTAGACTGACCCTTCCGAGATTTTTTGAAATAAACAAAACAAATTTTAGCCGAAAAACACTTCTTAAAACTTACAAAAACTAAAGTATTGTTTTTTACACTGTTTTGAGTTTTTTAAGCAAAAATAATGTTTTCTAAATGAGGGTACGTTCCTTAGGGCTAATACGGCTCATGCTTGCTTCGGAAGGGGTCCTTTACTTATTCTAAAAAAAAAAAAATCAATAAATAAAAAAGTTATGAATTTTTAAAAATAGGACTCTTATTTTTGCCCACCCTGTATATGCGGATTTTGCTATAGACAGTGTGACTCAAATTAAATGCTGTCCACACTTAAGATTGTTAATAAAATATATATAATGTGTATATATATATATATATATATATATATATATATATATATATATATATATATATGTATGTGTGTGTGTGTGTTTGTGTGTGTGTGTGTGTGTGTGTGGGTGTTAATCCATCTATATATTAGTACGGCGGAGAATGGATACATGTGATATATATACATATATATATATATACGTATATATACATATATATACACACGCACACACACACACACACACACACACACACACACACACACACACACATATATATATATATATATATATATATATATATATATATTTATTTATTTCGAAACTATTATGAGATAAGGTAATTAGACCTCCCAGGGGTTTGGAAATTTACAGAAATAGTTCTACTCTCAATATCTCCACTCATAAAGTGTTTAGTCTTCCATAAAAAGTTCTGTCTCTCTCTCTCTCTCTCTCTCTCTCTCTCTCTCTATATATATATATATATATATATATATATATATATATATATATATATATATATATATATATTAGCCCAGATTCGTGATACTGAATTAAGAAAGCTGACACTTAATATGAGGCTTGATGGTGTTGCAGTAGTGAAGGAAAAAAAAACTTAGTAATTATTTATTTGTATTTTATTACTATTTTATGCAACCAATAGTACTCAAAGTAGATTATATATTTATATATGTATATATATATATATATATATATATATATATATATATATATATGTATATATATATTTGTATATATATATATATATCCTTACTCCCTCTCCTTCTCCCTCTCCCTCTCCCTCTCCCTTCCTTCTTCTACTGTATCTGAACTGTTTCTGTATGTGTTTAGATTCTGATTTCATTATTAGTTTTTCTCATGCTGAGCAGACAAGAGATGTAAAGGCAAGTAACGTTGGAAAAAAGAAAGCACAGCACAAAGAGATAGAGAGAAACGAGAATCGAAAAAGAGAAAAACGAAGAGAAAAGAGAGAGAAAGTGAAAGAAAGAAGAAAAGAAATAGTGAAACAGATGCATGAAGAAACGAGAAGTAATAAAGAAAATAAACATAAAGAATGAAAGAAGGGAATCTTTGGTATAATATATATATATATATATTAGTTTTTCATTGTTTTTTCCAATGCGCTAGTGAGCGAATGGACGCTGGGTTCGATCCTTGTCAAAAGTCGAGCCGTGCTTACGATTAGCAAAACTATGAAACGCGTTCACGGTGTTTCCCCTATTTTTGGTTTTGCTTATATTCACCCCAAACCATGCACATTGCCACTGTGACGTGTGGGTCTACTTAGAATTAGGGGCCATGTTTATAGTGGACCTCTAAGTGGGGGTTGTGCAGCGAGGTGTTTCTTCACATTATATTCAAATATCTGCATGTTGGTACAGTCGAGGAAACAGGGACCAGGGAGTGAATTCCAAAAGCAAACAGTTCGCGGAAAGAATCTATTAATATATAAAGCTTTCCGGTATCTGTGGATCTCTACAGTAAAGGGCGGGATTTTGCTGAGTGTCGGCTTTGTCAAGGGTATTTATGTTGACGGTGGCTCAAGTGAAACAAGTTCGTCGAAGCACTTTCAATTGAAGGAATAAAAAGATCTGTCTCCTCAGTCAGATATTGAACATATTAATAATACATGTTCTTTAAAATACAAATTTTATTTTCGATTTATTTCATCATTATTTTTTGTAATATTTAATCCTGATAAATATTTTGGTTGTTACTGATATTTAGAAGAAAGGACAGAGTTTTTACTTAGACACTTATTATTCACACGCTCCCCATGGAAAGCGGGAGAAAATGAAATAAGCCACATTTTCAAGAATAAAGGGAAGCGAATGGGAATAGTGCATTAAATCAATTAATATGGATCACTCCACCGATTGGCGAAGAAATGACGAAGAAATAAAAACCAGAACAAAAGTGCGTGTTTCGAATATAAATACAAAAAAGCATCTCAAAAGTGTTTTCTTTTAAACGAAAAGTTCGTAAAAACAGTTACAGTTCGTCTGTTCGATATAATACATGTGTAATTTTTGTTGACAATGAAGTAATGCTTCGGTTGTGTACGCAAGCAGCAGATATTATAGTGTCAGAGTCGTCGTTGTCTGTTTACTTTATTAATGTAGATTACTTTGATGATTCATACACCCAGAGTGAGGGTGATACAAAGTCTTTAACAAGCGGACTGCAACGCCAGAGAGAGAGAGAGAGAGAGAGAGAGAGAGAGAGAGAGAGAGATCGGCATACAAACGGATAGATAGACAGATAGATCGCTTTCTCATTACACCTATCTACATTCTATTACTGATGTAGATGTTACATAAGAAACCCCGTTAGTTGAACGGAAGAGTTATTAACGGAAGGGTGATTGGTGGATCGGAGGTCAGAATTTAACCTTTAGTAAATGGAGGTCGACGAAATCACGTGACTTGCGGGGAGAGAGAATTCGGTCTCTTCTCGGCTGTGAACTCAAGTGGGCGAACGCAAAACGTGGCTGTTCCCGCCGAAGCGCCCAAGTAAGGGGCAGGCGGTCGCGCACAATGTGGCTAGGTGTAACAACACGAACGATCTATATGTCTACCTACCTCTACCCCTCTCTCTCTCTCTCTCTCTCTCTCTCTCTTTCTCTCTCTCTCTCTCTTCCGATCCTTTACTATGTATCTTATATCTATTTATAGATCTATATCTTTTTCATTATTATTTCTTTCACTGCTTTCTTTCTTTCTTCAACATGCTCATACACATCTATCTGGCACACCTCGGAAACTGCCACGTTCGTTCTGCTTGCTTAAGTTGTAAGCCAAAAAAGAAGTCAAAACGTGGTTTGATCGACTTCCGCTTCTAAGTCACCTCTGAGCTTGATGGTGTTACTGAAACCTTTCTATCTAACATACAGCTTCTGCTATGTAACAGAACTAATTAAACACGAGAGATATGTAAAAAAAAGGGTTAGTTTTTATGGGAAGTGTATAGTAAACCAAATATATGAGGTTGTTTAAAAAAATGCTTATAATATTTAATTGTAGTAATAGTAAAAGCGAAATATAATCTGTTGACGACGAAGATAAGCAATACCTTACCAAACGCGTGAGTCTTCCGGTTGTAAGACTTCAAGCGCGCGCCATTTGCAGACACTGCAACGCGTCTGCGCCAAAATGCGTATTTTATGCAGTGCAGCCATGTGTATAAAGGCCAGAGGGGTTAGGGTTAGTGTTGAATATGAACGGGGTTCTTTTTCACTTGGCTTTGCTAAGAGCGAACAGCGACATTTCAGCTGTGAGAATACTCTATTCCAACACGAGTGTGACTGACCAGTCCCTATTTACTTGTCTCCCCTCGAGGGCAGAATTAGACAAACAGTCGTGTTTTTATGTGAGAAAAATCCAGCTCGCAAAAAAGAGGCACTCTCGATTTGGACAAAATAAAAGTTACCTCAGTCTCTAGAAGGATTTCTACTTCACCGACCGAGGACAAAAATATTAAGTGTAGTATCAAAACAGATACTACACTTTGCTCCTAGGACTAGTCCATTTGGACAAATGAATAATAACAAATATGAGAATTTCTCAATTTCTTTCTAATCAATGGATATCGAATTGAAGTTTGGTTGCACACATAATACATAATAGCGCTTCGAAATTCGAAAGTATTTTAAACCTTTTCACTTTCATCCAATAATTTCCATACAAAATAAAAAATAACAAAATAAAATATCCATTATATCATTAGTAGATTTTCAAAGAACCGTCCAATTCTTTTTTAATCAATGGATGCCGAATCAACACAGTCTAATATGTTTTTTGAAGTTTTATTACACACAGGTGTTTATATAATAACGCTTCGAAATTCGAAAGTATTGTTAAACCTTTAAAATGACTAACACAAACCATATTTCCTCATGTACTTAAAGATTCGAAGTTTTGGAAGTCACTTTCATCCAATAATTTCATAAATTAATACGGAGAACGTATTTCTTTTTCTGTCAAATAAACAATAACCATATTAAAAATCCATAATATCATTACCTGATTTTAAAAGAACCTTCTCCGTCTCATTTTTTTTTAAATTTTAATCCTGATAAATAATAAACCTATCTTTGTGTGTATTTGTATTTCTGTCATTTTCAGTTAATAGCTGTGTTTTATCTCCGACGAAAGAAGAAAACAGAGGGATAGTGGAGGAGCTTTTTTAATACTTTTGTTTCCGGTATGAGTGATGGTGTACTTGATAACTTCCGGTATTATTTCAATCAGTTTTGTTTCGCTGTTTGTATGTTTTTAATAAATAATTATTCTTATTAAGCTAGTCGTACGTGCACGGCGTAGTCCGGGTAGAGACATATTGCCAGGTGATAGACTAAGAGAAAGATAATTCTAATATATATATATTAATGTTTACAATTTGTTTATAGGATTTTTAAAAGTCCATTTCAGTTTTCCCTTATTTTATTTCCTATTTCCATAAATATTTCATTAATACTGACTTGCAAAAAATCAATTTTGGCTACAAATAAAGATTATATAACAAAGTTTAGTATTGTGTGTCTGCGTAAATGTGTGTTTCTCGTCTCTACGTAACTTACACATTATTCTATTCGATCGACTGACACTTATAATTATGTAAATTTTAAATTAAGCCCCATCCCCCCCCCCCAAAAAAAGATAATATGATGTTCGAAGCTGCTGACATCATAAGTTACTTGAGTTTATTATTTTTTAACGGTTAACGCAGGATTTCCAAAGACTGCTCTATATTCCTGACTGAAAATTGGTAGACAAGTAAGACATAGACTGAAGTTTATTTGTATTAAAGGAGTGTGAATGTTATTAACGATCCCGTGGGTAGCAATCTTATGGGGTTGTCACCTTGTACTTTCGAGTTCGTTATTTTATTATTAAATTAAGAAAAAAATGAGAAGTCAAATCAACTAGTAGGCCGATAGGGGGAGAGGGATTGCTAATTACGTGACGAATGCGGTAAGGATAAAACTGGTTACCTTGTGTCAGCCTTCTCTGGGAACGAAGGGAAAAAGGGAATACGAGAGTGAATTATTAATAGAATTTTAAATATTTTCATTATAGTCAACGCTTTTGATTATAATATGTATTCAATTTTTTAATAGTAAATAAAAAAATAATAATTCAATGTGTAATTATGAAAGCTACGTTGAAGTAAAAATAACGCACAGACACACATAAAGTGTTCGCATACTTGTATTAATATAGGTAAAGGATAGATAAATAAGTTGTAAAGTACATCTTACAAATACTCGGGGGGGGGGGCATAGTCGGTTATGTTGTCAACCACAAACCATATAGTGTTCAGGTCATTAACGTTTTGATTATATTTTTCATATGTGTATATTTGAAGCAATGATGTAATAGCATGTCTCCTGTTTGAAAGTAATTCATTACTTTTATTCAATCGAAGTATCTGATTTCGTGCCGAGTGATTGCTGGATTTAGCTATAAATACAGAAGATTTGTTACAGTCACTATTTAAAGCAGATGTGTGACAGTGTAAACTTAAACCAACAACCGGAAGTACCCAAGAATACGATCTTAACGATATGACTTAGGGAACTTCGAACTTGTCTCTATCACGCATCATAAAAAGTTGCTATAACTGAGAAAAACATTTTTTTAAATTTTTGTTTTAAGATAAAAGTCAATTGTTGTTGGCGAAAATCAGATTTTCCTGTTAAAAAATATCAGATTTCCGCCAATTAGTAGAAAACTTACAACCCTGAATCCATTTTCAAAAAAAAAATGAAATTCAATTTTTATAAATATGTTTTGCTCCAAAAGTAATATCCTTTTCTAAATAAATAAGATTGAAATTTAAATTTACTTGTACTTTAGAAAAATATGTTTTTAGAAACAAATATATAATTGTGTATCGAAATCCCTTTAAAGGATCCAAATCATTTATTACTTAAAGCAAAATACCTTTTTACTTAGAACAGCGTGTGAAAGAGATCATGTGACGTCATTGATTTATTTTGAATGATCGAAATATACAAGTTGTTTTGTTTTACGGCATATACATCCTTTTCAGGTTATTTAATAACGAATTAGGTCATTTGGGTAAACAATTGTATGCTTCAAGTACTTTATATCTTCAAATATTTATTCATGGTGTTTGGTTTGGTTTGGTTTGGTTGTTTTGTAGAGGAAAATGTTGTTTTAGTTTTTAGCATTGCAGAACATGATTGAGTTTTGCAAACGGAAAGGAAAAAACAATAACATCAATGTTTGGTGCATTTTAAGTCAGGAAGCCAGTATCTGGTAGCATCAGATTAAAAGATATAAGAATAAACCTTAGCGAAACAGCTGTTGATCAACTCAGCATTAAATAACTTTAAATTAGAATCGTATTGAATTACAAATCTTTGAATGACTCGGAATATAAGAAAAATTAGGGAAAGTTGTTTTTTCTATAATTCTGCATGTTCATATTTGTAAGAAAATGGGTTTTATTTTTTTAATGAATGATAAAATGTAAAAAAATCTTATTGCATAGTTCTATTCTCATGGTTGGGGATTATTTTTCACCCAACCAAAAAGCAAACCAGAATTACCGATGAGAGATTTATAAAAAAAAGTTCCAAGTTGACAAGGAATAAAATAAAACTTCAAAAGAGTGACACGTTTTGATAACTTATCTTCAGTTCCTTTATCGTTTTTTTGTGAGTTCCACTGGGATTTTAATATTTGCTCTCTTTCTTTGGGGAGGCCATTTTGTTTCAAACAAAATGGCGCTGAAAAAATATTTTGTAAATTTTGATTTGAAAAGAAAACAAAACAGAAACGAAATGTGAGCTGATGTTTTATTCTTATCGTTGAATGTCACCTTCAATTTGTGATCTCGACCTGTAAATGTGTTGCCATTTTAGTGAAGGGCAGAAAATGGATAAGGGAAATAAGTGACAAAAGAAGAGAAAAAAGGGGGAGTAACAAAAAAAAAGGAAGCAAATGAAACTAATGGAGTGAAGGAAATGATGAAGGAGGAGGATATAAAATATTTTGAAATATGTTGAAATAACTGAAGGTTTGTATTTGAAACAAAAACATTAGAAGAATAAAAATATGACTAATTTATAACATAACATAACATAACATATATTTGTGAAAAAGGCTTTTGCCTGTAACTCCCGTCCCTTTCCTTCTTGTCCACTATATCAGTTCGTGCACAGGTCTGACTAAATATTGTCTGTGAAGCCAATGTTTGTCCAACTTGCACTTAAAGTCGTTTATGTCTGTTGCGTCGATGACCCAGTCTGGCAGAGAATTCCAATTGTTCACAACCCGTATCTCAAAGGAATACTTTCTGAACATATGTTTAGCCTATTATGCTTCTTTTCCAGGTTTAGGTTGTGACCTCTTGTCCTGGTGATCTTGCTAATTGTCAGTGTTTGCTTAAAGCTTTCTTGAGAAGCCTTGATGTAAGAAAATGAAAATAATTACTACATAGTCGAGCATCAATTTATTTTAAAAGCGGTGAAAATAACCTTTTATACCCTAAGAAATATTTAAACACGGTCATTCGAGTAGCAGTAAGATGTCCTGTGACTGGCAGAGATATATTTTCTCCTACTCCCTATTTGACATACGCAATCTATGGAGAAACGGTGATCGGATTGAATATAAAAATACATAAATTTGAATTTAAAAAATTGTTTGTTCAAAGACGTACCAGTAATTGGCGTAAGTAACTAATGAAACATATTTTATATGCAGCATTTGGTGTGAAAGCTGTATCCGTTAACATTCTAGTAGAATTATTTAATCTACCTTATATGTTATATATATATATATAAATATATATTTTCGTATATTTTTATTCATAGTCAAAGTGAATCGTATACATAGAAAAATATAGATGTACCTAACATTTTAAATACAGATACAGGGTGATTCATAAGTCACTTAGCTATTTAAAATGATTACCATACGACGCACATACATACTATGAACTTTTGATAATTGTTATCTTACTCTCTAATTACTGCTATTTGTCATTTTAAATTTGTTCCTTTATATATTGTTTCTATATATATTTATTTTTTTTTATTTAAATTTGTGTAAATCATCATATGTGCTTTTTTTTCAGGCTGTATGTCATTTACAATTGAAGAGCGAATTTTTATTGTTATTCATATGGCCAAATTTGATGAATCTCCCACACTTGTTGAAAGGCAATGACGAACTCAAATACAAAATCACTGCCGAGTTTGTTAAAATTAATCAATCAAATATGCTACAAATAGTCGTAAATTCCTTGCAAAAAAGAATGAAGCTATGCATGCAGAACGAAGGTGGAAATTTTGAAAATTTGCTGTAGTTTTAAACTCCCATGAATGAATTTGTTGAATAAACTTTATGCTTTGTATTACCGTATTTCTTAACTTTAGCATTTCAAAAATAAATAGCTAAGTGGCCTATGAATCACCCTGTATATATATATATATATATATATATATATATATATATATATATATATATAAAGTTACGTATATGTATATATTTTAATGTATAAGATTCACTCCAAAACAAATTCACCGATCATTATGAATTTGGAAACAGATCTGCTATGCGTAAGAGTGAGTAATGTGAGCTATATTGGGTTTAATTTGAGTTGTGCAAAGCGGATAGAGAAAGGGTGAAAGTCCTTCGTGAAAATTCCTAAAACTCAGATACCTTTCCATTTTGTGAAATTTTAACATAGAAAGTAGATATTTAACATACTATGTATAAATATTCTCTAAATTTTAGTTTCGTTGTAGTACTTTAAATAGATTTTAAGGGGCATTATATGGGCGTTCAAATATTTCAGATTTACATTAAATTTGTTATATTGTCATTAGACATCAATTAAGAAAGATTCGTTTATTCTTAATTTTTTTGTAAATTTAAGCCTTTAGAGATTTTCGAGAATCAAAATCATTTAATGGATTTTAATCACACTTTGAAATAAAGTCGTAATTATAACTTGGTGTTAATTTTCAGAAGGGGATATAAAAAGTGGGCAGATTGAGACATTATTTTTGCCTGTCTGTCACACTGCAGCTTGAAATTGACATGTTCGTTTTTCTGCTTAAGTGTGAAATATAATTTCTATTGGTCTGCCGTGTTCGGGTTCTTAAATAGGATGTTCGTATGCATGTCACCTTTTAGTTTGAAATTGCACTGTTTCGGTCTGTCACGCATAAGTTTGAAATGTCATTTTCATCGATAAACGTGTAAATTAAATTGGCACATCTTCAGAATGTCAGATCTTGTTTAATTATATATAAAGTAAAGTGATATTTTCCCTATTTTCTTAGCCGGCAATGTCCCATAAACAGAAGCTGTATAAAGAATCCTGTTTCGTATACGCTTTTGTTCGTTTATTGTTTCGTCTTTTCAAAATAAAATGCAGTTTCGTTCGAATTCTCTATTTTTAATGTTATCTTCTCAGCCATTTTCTATTTGCTTACTATTCTTAGCGCGGAAGTGGGAGGTGCAAACCCCTTCCCTGCACTAAGTCCTCATCTTTTGACCCGAAACACAGTAAGAGAAATCCGGTTGAAATATTACTCCTAGTCATACCAATATATGTGTTGTTTTTAGAGGCACATTCTCCCTTTGAAATTCGGACGTTTTACTAAAAACTAGTAATGCTGTATATGTGTTTGAATGCCCAATGGGAGAATGTGTCTCCAAAAACTATACACATATTGGTATGACTAGGACTAGTATTTCTCGTCGCCTTACATGTCACCTCTCCTCCCCCATAGCCCTATTTACCAACACTTAGTAGAACACGACACCCCCCAAAAAGATTGCAGGGACATATTAGTCAAAAACACTGCCATCCTTGCTGTCTCACATTGCAACATGCGCCTCCCCATAATTGAAGCCTTACTAATTCGAGCAAAGAAACCCAATCAAGCTCGATATGATGTGGAGAAGGCATACT
This sequence comes from Sepiola atlantica, assembly GCA_963556195.1. Lineage (NCBI taxonomy): Eukaryota > Metazoa > Mollusca > Cephalopoda > Sepiida > Sepiolidae > Sepiola > Sepiola atlantica. Next base: position 19,711,303 of record OY744539.1, read on the forward strand.
GAAATGCCTTTAATATATGTGTTTAAAAGTTTCAATCGAGTTTCTCAATGAATTCACCAGTTTTAGTGTGCATAACTCCTCACGTGCTTGAAGAAGACTCATGGGAGTCGAAAGCATGCATCAATATATATCAAGTTGGAAAAAAAGTAATGTCGTTTTTGTCCAACACATTTGTTTCATCTGAAGCATCCATATTAGGGCATTTTTAATCTTTACAATAATTTCCCTCATTTTCTATGACTTCTGTCACACGATCAACTAGCTTCTTGATGCCTTCTTCAAAAAAGTTCACTGATTTTTTTAGAGAAAAAAAAAATTTAGGCCAATTTTGAGTTGGTCGTCATTTTCATAAATGTTATTGTTTAAGTGATGCTGCAACGACCGAAAAGATGGTAGTCGGATGGAGCAATGTCACGTGAATAAGGCGGATGAGGCAAAACTCCTCACGTTAAACCATTACCTTTTCCTGAGTGAATTATTCTGTGTGAGGTTTCGCGTTATTATGTTGAAGCATTACACCCTTCCTATTGAGTAATGCTGGTTGTTTTTTTGATAGAGCAATTCTTAGATCATTTTGCTGCGAACAATATTTTACTGTTGTTGTTGATTTATTAGGCTAAAGAAACTCAGAATGAATCAGTCCCCTCTTGTCCACCCATAACGAGAGCATAACCTTATTTGGGTGTAGTCCTTGTTTTTGGAACATGCTGTGGACTTTGGTTTCGGTCTAAGCATTTTCTTTTGCGTTTGGTATTCTTGTAAAGAACCAATTTTTGATCTCCAGTCACAATTCTTTGCAAAATGGTTTTCGATTATTCCTGGAAAGAAAAGATGTGAACACAGTCAATATTTGATTTCGTTGAGCGTCGGTCAACTCGTGGGGAACCTAGAGTTCAAGTTTTTTAACTTTTCCTAACTGGTAAAGGCATGAAATAATTATGGTATGGGTGTTATTGAATTGTTGAGCGAATTCTCTGCTGGTTAACTGTGGATTAGTCTCCACAGCGCCTTTAACGGTGTCTTTATCAATTGATGTAGGCCTTCCCGAACGTCGCCGATCTGACAGGTTAAATTCTCCAGAAGAAAATTTGGCAACCTACTGTTGACATTTTCGATCATTCAGAACAGTTTTCCCATAGACAGTTCCAATATTCCTTGCCGCTTCTGCAGCTTAGGTTTTTTTTTATTCATAGAGCATGCAATGCCTCGATGTTCTTCACTAATATAATTTTTTGACGGCTGAGACCGTCAAACTTAATATTTTCCAATTAATTACTATATCTGAAAAACAAAGGAAGATATTAAGACACCAATTCACCAAAAAAACATAGAACTGTGTAGAACTTAGGAGGCTGCAAAGTGATAAAGTAAAAAATACGACTTTACTTTCTTTCAATACATATCTATATGTATGCATATATATATATATATATATATATATATATATGTATGCATACATATATATATATACATATATATGTATGCATACATATATATATATACATATATATATACATATATATATATATATATATATATATATATATAGAGAGAGAGAGAGAGAGAGAGAGAGAGAGAGAGAGAGAGAGAGAGAGAGATAGAGAGAGAGATAGAGTTAGAGAGAGAGAGAAAGATCTTTATAATAGAGCATAGGATGTTTTCTAGCTGCTTTTCCTGACTTTGCTTACCTTTTAAAGATGGCTTTTTTTACAATCCAACTGTTCGGTAAACATCCCTTTTTATCTCTGTTTTTAGTTTATTGTTTGATTTTGTGTGTGCGTTCATTTGTTTTTAACCGTTGTCACATACCTTTCCATTTGCCTTATCTTCGGTGTGTAGTCGCAAACTGTCTAAGACAGTCACTGGCACGCTGATAAAAATAAATAAATATGTATAAAACGAAGAAGGTCCTCGACATTCCTGAAGACAGGAGTATGCAAAACGGCCTCCTCTACCATCGGAGCGCGCGAATTCCAACCGACTGATAGCGTTGCCGCCTTGTTAAGCAACACACAAAGAAAATGATGGAAAATTATCTGAGACAAACGTGCTTTCTTCAGGCTTTCTTTACGGTCAGAAGACAGCAAGAACGAAAAAAATAAAATAAATGAAAATGTAAGAACGATATCTCGACTGTGTAAGTTTGTTGCCCTTCACAAAAATACCACACAACAACATTTGTGTTTTGTTTTTTCTGACGGTCTTTACATTTATCAAGATTTCCATCCTTCTTCAACACATCTAACCGGTTCATTCTCGGGTCATCATCAAGTACAGTGCTGTCATCTCATAGTTCTGTTGTCTTTTTACGAGAGCTTTTTGTATATTTCTATGTGCGTCTATACACAGACAACATATATATATATATATATATATATATATATATATATATATATATATATATATATAGTATTGTACATGTAGTGTATTAGTTTCTGTAGATGTAAATCCGTTGAAACTCAAGAGTTTATAAAAAGTGCTCAATAAGCTGTTTTTAAGTATAAAATGTTATTTATACAAACATTATTGGTTACATATGTGCATACATGTTTCGGTTGCACTCTTCGCAGAAAGTCAACTTCATCAGACCAAGGATTCCATAGAAATGGAATGGATTTGTAGACCTTTCTCCCCCAAATAAATTTTTGTTTGGGATTGGTTATTTTCTATTTCTTATGAATTAGTATCTGATTACCTATTTTACTTGTTGACTCTTTTTTATTTTTGCATTTTTTCCCCTTGTTTGATTACCTACTTAGCTTTGGTTACCTTTCAACTCTGTTTAACTTTCCAAGTTTTACAAACACATTTAGGTATAAATATCTTATCTATCAGTAAAATACACACATGTAAACAGATTTAATAGATACACAAGTACATATAAACAAACAGACATAAATATACCCACACATCATAACATCTAATATATATATATGTGTGTGTGTAAAATGAAAAAGAGAAGGCCCAAACCTATGTGATGTATGTATTCATCAACGTATATATATGCATCAAATAATTTGGTTGCATATATATATATATATATATATATATATATAGGGTGGGCAAAAATAAAGGTCCTATTTTTAAAAATTCATAACTTTTTTATTTATTAATTTTTTTTTTTTTTTTTTTAGAATAAGTAAAGGACCCCTTCCGAAGCACGCATGAGCCGTATTAGCCCTAAGGAACGTACCCTCATTTAGAAAACATTATTTTTGCTTAAAAAACTCAAAACAGTGTAAAAAACAATACTTTAGTTTCTGTAAGTTTTAAGAAGTGTTTTTCGGCTAAAATTTGTTTTGTTTATTTCAAAAAATCTCGGAAGGGTCAGTCTACACACACATAAAGTTTGGTGAGTTTAACTTTTATTTTGTGGAAGTTATTCAAATTAAAGTTATTCAAATTTAAAGATAGGACCCTTATTTTGGCCCACCCTGTATATATATATCAAATAATTTTGTTGCAAATTTTCAAATTAATACTGACCAATGATAAGTAATTTATTTGGTATTTTCCTTCCGAGGATAACAGTAATTATTTGTAAATTCATGGATTAAAGGTCATGTTATAATATAACTTTTTTAAACACTTGTTGATTATTATTACTTAAAAAGTAAGTTTACTTTTTGCATTATTTAAATATTCTCTTTTAACAATGCTCTATACCCAATATCGAGCATCTCCCTATTACGGTAGGATCTAATATAAAATAATTATCTCTATTATTCAAATATATATGTATATGTATGTGTGTACTAAAATAGTTATAATTATAATATCAGAAATAAAAGAATAATGTATTTTTATATACCGACGTAATTTCAAATACGAAGAGGGGATGCTCAATATTAGAAAATAAAAGCTTTCGGGACTGTGTTTGTGGATTCTTCTGGAAAACTCGCTCTGTACTGTGGCATATGTCTCACGAATGGAATGAGTTTTGTTGTATCTGAAACTGTCTATAAAGTAATAAACCGTTGACTCTTATGAAGGAGATGTTCGGTAATATCTTTCTCCTACCTTCTGTATACATATATATATATATATATATATATATATATATATATATATATATGATCTAAGGTTAAGATCGGATTCTAACTCTGCCTGATGAGATCTTAGTTTATAATAACTGTTGATCGATAACATCGACATGCCAGTGTCGCAGATTTTGTACGTGTCTGTGTAAATAAAAATAATAATATATAAAAGCTCTATTTGATATAGAGCACTTTTTATGAACCCGGTTTAAATTCTTTGGATTACTACCCTATGGATGTTTTTATTAACCCGGTTTAAATTCTTTGAATTACTACCCTGTGGATGTTTTACCTGGATTATTATTATTATTATTATTATTATTATTATTATTATTATTATTATTATCATATATATATATATATATATATATATATATATATATATATATATATATATATATATATATATATATATATATATATATTTGGTCTGAAGAGGTTGACTTTCTATGAAGAGTACAACCGAAACATGTATGCACATATGTAACAATGTAATGTTTGTATAAATAAAAATGGTGTGTGTGTGTGTATGCATATATAAAACATTTTTAATATTAATTAGAAATTCTTTTACTCATTATTTTGACAGACTTTTCGGTAATATACAATTATCTTTTTAGCTTTATATATATATATATATATATATATATATATATATATATATATATATATATATATATATATATATATATATAATTATTTATCAACCATATTGGCTAATTGACCCATATAAACATGTGTTTCATTCCAAACTTACAATCAACAGTATGGGAGGAGGCAATCCCAGCTGGTCACACGGTTCGAACCCTACTAAAAAAGTTTTATTTGACTCAGTAGTTTGAGCGTGTATAGATGTGTTCACCACGCATTGACGTAGAAATGGGAGAGTAAATTAACGTCTAAATAGCAAACTCAGCGCCCATATCAGCAAGCCGTCAATATATATATATATATATATATATATATATATATATATATATATATATATATATATATATATATATATAATAATGGTAATATTCCAGGTGAAAAATATCAACAAGGTGGTAATCCAGAGAATTTTAACCGGGTTTATAAAAAGTGCTCAATATCTAAATAGAGCTTTATATATGATAATTTTATTTACACAGACATGTACAAAATCTGCGACACTGGCATGTCGATGTTATCGATCAACAGTTATTATAAACTGAGATCTCATCAGGCAGAGTTAGAATCCGATCTTAACCTCAGATCATATTTGGAGAGAATGAAATGGAGGGATAGAGAAAGAGAAGAAGACGAAAAGAAATTTAACATTTCAAAAATTGAGGCCGTTAAAAAATTAAAATTAAAAATCTAAAAAACTAAAAAATCTAAAAACAAAAAACAAAAAATCTAAAGTCTAAAATATGAAACAAACAGGACAAATAAATAAATAAATAAATAAATAAAAATATGAGGTGGAAAGAGGGGCATATAATGAAGGGAGAGATGATGGGAAGGTAGACACATAAAGGAAAAGAAGGAGAAATATATATATATATATATATATATATATATATATATATATATATATATATATATATATGATAATCCAGGCAAGGTAAACATCCACAGGATAGTAATCCAAAGAATTTCAACCAGGCTTATAAAAAGTGCTTAATATCTAATATAGCTTTTATTTATGATTATATTTGGAAATATGATCTAAGGTTAAGATCGGATTTTAACTCTACCTGATGAGATTTCAGCTTATAACAGCTGTTGATCGATAATATCGACATTCCAGTGTTGCAGATTGTGTGCATGTCTGTGTAAATAAAAATAATCATATATATATATATATATATATATATATATATATATATATATATATATATATATATATATGGGAAAATGAAAAAGGAAAACCAAAAAATGGATGTTTTTTTATGTGTACATCAACGTTTCGTCTTTATTTATAAGACTTCATCAGGATGATAAAATAGAGAAAAAATGTCATGCAAGCACAGATACATGTAGGGTAGACATATGGGGAAAATAGAATGAAATAGTGGCCAACTGCTGGGTGGACGTCCGTATTTCATTTCTATTACTCCAACAAATACGGACGTCCACCCAGCAGTTGGCCACTATTTCATTCTATTTTCCCAATATGTCTACCCTACATGTATCTGTGCTTGCATGACATTTTTTCTCTATTTTATCATCCTGATGAAGTCTTATAAATAAAGACGAAACGTTGATGTACACATAAAATCATCCATTTTTTGGTTTTCCTTTTTCATTTTCCCATCACGTCGGATTACTTTCATCCTTCTCTTCCCATATATATATATATACATATATATATATATATATATATATATATATATATATATATATATATATATATATATATATATATATATATATATATATATGAAGTTATGAAAATGTGTTTATGGTGATTAAGAAACATAGAGGCGTCCGCATTTTATCCTTGTAGGAAATCACCCGGCTAAACTTTAAAGGGGGAGGAAAACAGAATCGAGAGTGATAGATCTTTTATAAAATAAGAAAACCGGTTCAAACAATGTACAGGAAGAGAGAGAAAGAATGATGGATAGAAACTTAGTAATAGATCGGTCACTTGGTTAACTGCAAATTCCGGCTGATCAAAACAGTTTAAATGAAAGATTTTTTTCAAAATTACTCAATCCTTAAACCGAAGAATACTTTCACATGTATTCTATGTAGTTAAAATATATAGGAAACAAACATTTTAATATAGTGATGGATAGTTTTTAATGAATGTATAGTATATTAAAATAATTTATAAAAGAGAAACACATTTTTTAAAATAAAGTTAAGTACTTCTTTTTGGCGCCATCTCTCAGTCTCTTACCGGAAAGGTTGGTGCGAAAAAAATATATATATAAACATACATACGACGCGTATTATTATAATATATACAACGTGTTGACACAACTCCGTATGAATTAAGGTTTTCCAGAGTTTAACTTAAAACGACAACTGGAATATATAAAGATTTGCGTGATATGTTGACATTTTCTCTTCAAGTAATTCAATGTGACATCTCCAGTTTCGGGTCGTGCGGAAAAGGGAAATGTCAGTGTTTGTCGGTGACACACCTTAGACAGCAGCCATCTTTGTTTGTAGAACCGATAGAAGAAGAAGAAGAAGAAGAAGAAGAAGAAGAAGAAGAAGAAGAAGAAGAAGAAGAAGAAGAAGAAGAAGAAGAAGAAGAAGAAGAAGAAGAAAGGTGCATGAAGGGGAAGAAGAAAGGTGCATGAAGGGGAAGAAGAAAGATAAGAAAATTAAGAGAAGACTAGGGTGAAAAAGAAGAAAAGGCAGAAGGTTTAGGGGGTAGGTCTGATTTTAAGTACATCGACAGAGTGTTGGTTACTTAATGAAGGAGAAAGGGGTGACAAGCAGGAGAGGAGGAGGAAGAAGTAGAAAGGGAGGAAGAAGAATAAATAGATGAAGAAGAGAAAAGGACTAAGGAGAGAGGAAAAGGGAGAATAAAAAAGAGGTAAAAGGAGGAAAAAGAGGAAAGGACAGAAAAAAGACATTAAAGAGAAATGATGGAAAAAGAGAAAGAAGAAGAAGAAGAAGAAGAAGAAGAACAACAACAACAAGAATAAGAACAAGAAGAAATAGATGAAGAAGAGAAAAAGACTACGGAGGGGAAAAGGGAGAAGATGAAAAAACAGTAGAAGGAGGAAAAAGAAGAAAAGACAGAAAACAGACATTAAATGGAAGTGATGGAAAAAGAGAAAGAATAAAAAAAAGAATAAAAAGAAAAAGAATACTTCGTGCGCTCCGTCAGTTTTACGGTATATCAACCCCTTTGGGGCCATTTAATGCTGGAAACTAACACCTATAGTAAACGATTGATTTTAAATGATTCAATCGAAATAATTAGCTATTTTACCGGATTATGTATTTAATATAGCATTTAAATAATATTTTAGAAATAAAAGAAAACGTAAAACTGCTTTACGCACGTTTCGAAGATAAATTTATTAGTTTACCGATTGTTGTGGAGCGTTGCTATTCACTTCTAGCATATATTAAAATGTCGGGGATAACGGCGCAGGCTGGCGACCTGCATATGTTTAGTTCAAATCCGACCGGTTCCATCACTCACGGATGCTGGCAACCGTCACATGGTCCCTCTTGTAAGTACCTGGGAAAGTATCGGGGAAACCAATACTAACAATGGACTCAAGCCGGTCAAAACAGTTGCAATATTCTCTTAACACAATAGACAAGGAGGGTAACCTATTAAATTCTCCTTTTTTATAAATGTCCTTGTAAACCTATTTTCCCCCATGAATTCTGAATTCATTCAGTTTATTCTTACATTAGTTCTATTTTTAATAGGATGTGTCAATTTTTTCCAAAAGTATATTAGCCTATAAGAAAACGCTAATTGTGTGGTAGATATAGTTTTTAAGTCTGTGTTACCAAGCAATTACCTGTGCGACGAGACATTAAAATTGTGTCTCCAATATTACGAAATCCGTATTAATTATTTTGAAGGTCTCATTTCTCATTCTTCGAGCATGAATTTATTATTTTACCGATAATTGGAAGGTGACGGTGGCTATGTAAGAAAGTCAATATAACGCCAATGTACCCCAATCACAAAAAATTGCAACATTTTGTTTTGTTATGGTTCCATGTGAAGTTGGGTCTATTCTACATAATACTAAAAGTTGGACAAGAATTGAGTATGGGAAAGTTTCCAATTTCGAAGTTGAATATTTTCGAATTGCAAGTCATTTTCCATTCAGTTTTCATGATAAACCAATAAATCTTGCATTTTTACCATGTTTTGTGTCAGTTGATGCATTGACCTCTCTAATAGACTGACGAACTGGGTGTGCCAAGTTCGAATCCAATATGTTCCAGAGAAACACTTTCACTTAGGATGTTGGAAATCTTCGCGTGATCCGCCCCGTAAGTACCCAATTTCGGTCTATTCTGATTCACAAAATATGAATAAATGACCCGTTAATTGGGGAGCGGACTAATGATCTGGGTATGCCAAGTTCGAATCCAGTCGGTTCCTTGGTTCCACTTTTACTTATGTATGTTATAAACTTCACGTGGTTCCTCCTGTGAGTACCTCACTCAGAAAGTATCGGGGAAACCAGTGCCAACACCAGACTCAAGCCGGTCAAAAAGATTGTACCGTTCTGATACATACGAATTTGTGAATATTCTCCAAACTTCAGTTTCTTTGGAGTATTTTAAAGGGTTGTGGGAGGCATAATATAAGCGCAATCTCGAAGTTGAAAATTTAAATATATCAGATTTACATTGAATTTGATCGATAGTCAGTATAAATGAATTAAGCATATTTTCTCTGAATTTCAATTTCTTCTTAAAAGACCTTAGGCTAAAGCTTTTCCTCAAGAGAAAGTAATGTAAGCCGTCTAATCTAAGCTAAATCGCAAGTTTCTATCTACGGGATTTGTTTAAGACTGTTAGGACGGCTGACTATTGTTGTCCGCTTAATTTGACAAAAATAGGATTTATTTCTCTTCTTGTCACATCACGGTTTGGATTGGCCTCATCTGTTAGAGCGCTAGGAATTGAGCTGAAGGTGACTCATGTTCTGGGGTTCGAATCATGCGAGCGGTTTAGACAGTTATCTCCACACTGAAGATTTCGTTAGGATGAAACATATAGGTATGTAAACGATAATAAAATATTTATTATTAAATAATTATATATATATATAGTACATATATATATGTATATATATGTATGTGTTTATGTATGTTTAGACAAAATTAGTTATTTAGTAAATAATTATGTTTATTTTTAGATTGTTTACACAATTCCATAGATTTAGCTTGTATACAATGATATGAATTAAATGCACTAATTAACTTCTTCCATTACAACAACAACAAAAATAGTGAGCATTGTATCCATGCAGGTGCTCGCATTGAAGTCTGTTACATTGTTAACAGTTTTGAAATGTACATTCCAGTCTTATTTTCCGTTCTTTATCTGAAAAGAAAAGCAAAAGAGTACACTGTTTTAATAATTTTAATTATAATCATTTACATAAACGGATCTACATAGCTAATACTGCAGTTCACTTCCGACAATATATTATGTACCGCGCACCTTTTTTTGTTGATATGTGCGGTTGTGCAAGTTGTACCATTAAATTAATGGTTAATTCAGTCCACTGGGCTGGAAATAAACAAAGAAAACCACACCTTTCTCTAAATTGGCTAGTCAAGTCGTATAAGACGATATCCACATTAGGTGATCCCTTGTTCGAATGCACAGGTTTCTATTCTGAACGTGTCTCATTTTCGCTTTGTAGTTTACTTTATTTATTCTCAGACACGAGTTTGAAATAATATAAATTAAGCTGTACTATACAAAAACATATAAAAAAATTATAGGCAACATACATTCCCCCCACATAATGTACGTTGTACATCTATACAAATATAGAGATTATGTCTGTCTGTCCGTCCGTCCGTCCGTCAATCACAGTTTTTTTAAAACGTAATTAATACATATATATTGCGGAATTGTTTTTTTTATGCAATAAATACATTACAGAATTTGTCTCATTTCGAAATATAAGAGATCTTAACTACTTTTAGAAATTGAGAATATTGCATAAATAGTAAATAATAAATTCTCAAAGAATGAATGACCAGAAATCGAAACCGAAACCTTGAGATATTCAGTCTGAGGTTCTACTAACAGGCCTATTTGGACTTTCTTATAAATAGAGCTTAAAATATTACTTGAAAAAAATAAGTATAGCTTTGGCGTGATGTTATAGATTAATGATTTACGTCATGTTTCAAAACATGAATTCAAACATCAGCTGTAATAAGAAATAGGAAATAAGAAATAAATAGGTAAACATTATTAATAATGTAGGAAATTAACCATTTATTTTTCTTTAACTACGTATGTACGTAGTTCTTTAACAGTGATATAATCCTCTAGAGGGGGGGGGGCATTTATTTGCTAGTCTTTACAAATATGAGAGTCATGTGTATGTCTATTTGTGTGTACGCTAACGAGCAGAAGAAAATGATATTTTGTGACGAAGATCGTCTAATGATCCCCCTCCTAAATACCAACTGATAATACGTTCTTGACAATCACTCCAACAGAGACTGGTCATTTTGTTGCCTTTAATCTCTCGGATTGTAGTATATATCTTGAGTAGTCCTATGAGGTCTACCCTCCCAGGCCTTGCCTTCCCTCTTTTGACAAGGAGTTAGTTAATCACAAACTGCTTGAGGCGCCTCTACTCGGGAATTGCAAAAGAGGCTACCCAGGTTATTTTTAGAGTCAAACCTAGCTCTTTCACTGGGGCGCTGGCTTTTTCTTATCCACCTTCCGGCCTTGTGTCACCTTATACTTTTTGGGAAGTCTATAAATACTGTGTGTACGTTAACGAAGTTTACGTTATTAGACATAGGAACGTGAACTTTGCTAGGAAATATCCTTAAACTGTTTATTTAGTACGCCTGTTTGGGCATCTCTCGTTTTATTAATAATTTGTTGTCGGCTTATAGAATAAATGTTTGCTATTTATTTCATCAAAAATGTCATGTGATTTGTTGGCAAAATGACGTGAATTAATTTGTCTGCAGAACGTCTGAGAGATAAGTTAAACGAAAACTTATTGAAAAGGCACACTAGACACACATAAATATAATATATGTAAAGAGTATTATAATATAAGAAATATCTTGAAGAATAAGTGTGTTTGCAGCTTAATTAAAAGACCAACTTATCTGATACTGTAAAAAAGAATCCCTTCAATATATGGTGTATATCTACATAAAGTCAGATTCGGCTCAAGATGGATTACTGCTGCAACATCTGGGATAAATTTGTGTTTGCCTTGACAGAGTACAAAATTGACTTCGCAATCTAGTGGGAGATGATTTACTCTACCGATGTTTCCATTCTAGGTAGTTAACTGAGCTTTGATCTCTGCTACCCCCACTCTCCACAAAACCTTCTCAGCAAGAACTTGTCTTTCTACCAACACTGAAAATACATCCTTTTTCCTTCTGTGTACTTAAAATCAAACAAAACTTCCATGAACAAGCTTCTTTTCCAAGAACTTCCCACCTGTGAAACACGATACCGTGTGAATGTTTCCCTACGGACTACAACCTGTTCAACAAATATCTATTATATAATCCTGTGAATTACAAATAGTTCTTAATCCTTTTATATTACTGTTCCATTTTTATGAATCAGAATGGCACAACTTTGTTGACTGGTTTGAGAGAGGCGACGGTCGCCAAGTGGATGACGACACGAACTGACGACCTTGGATATTGGCAACCATTACGTGGTTCTTCCTGCAAGAATGCCAACACCAGAATCAAGTCAGTCAACAAAGTTGTACAATGTTGATTCACACGAATGTACTTTACTTTTTTACTGTTACATCATCCAATTAAAAATCTGACTAACCCCTATCCTCGAGGTGCTTTAGGCCTTTGCAATCTGTGAACCAGTAGTATACAATACGGTTCAATAGATGCGTCCGGTTCGTACGAAGACAACTTCAAAAGGAGAACGAATAAAGACGTTTCGTTTTCATCTTTCCAAAATTAAGTGCCTGGTGGGTGGTCAAAAAGAATTGCCTTGCGCAATCAAAATGGCGCCATCTGAGAAGACCGTGGAGATAGGTATTAACAAATTAGAAAAAAAGGAAATAATCTATTAACAGAATAAAAAGGGTTGAAAACCGATATAAGTTTTGAGAGAGAAAATAAAAAGTGGGCATTTTAAAACACAAATTTACGAAAAAAAATCTCTGGTCTAAGGGCCTTTGGAGAAAAGACTCTCTTAACCTGATATCCAAAATTGTGTTTAGAATTGCATCTTTCATTTGAATTGTTTATCCTTTTTCGACCGCTTTGTTTGTTTCTTTTCAGAGAAAAATAACCTGCAGTTATTCTTGGTTAGTATATAATTCAAGAACTTGTACATTTTTTGTAAAAAATAGTAACCTTTTTTCTTTTATCGTTGTGAACGGTTTCGACTCCGCATAGAAGCAGTCATTGAAACCAAAGGTGGAGTCATAGAATCATTTGATAAAGAAGTATCATCACGGATAGTTGCGTCAATTTGATTTAAACATACATTTTTGTTCAAATATTGCTGTTTATTTGACATAGTAAAAATGCCCTCTGATAGCTGTAGCATATATATATATATATATATATATATATATATATATATATATATATATATATATATATATATATATATATATATATATATATATATATATATATATATATAGTACTTCATGTATCCACATAAAATATTATAAGGGGATATAATTTTTTTATGTGTCAGTTTTCAGTATTTACTTCAACAGATACGTAAGTAGAGCTAGGTAGTAAGCAATGAAAATATATATGGCAATCAAGCTACACAGAGGCTCCCGTGTTTCATCCCCGGGGGGAATTGTCAGGCTAAATGCATTCAGCCTGACGATTGCCCCCGTGGATGAAACACGGGAGCCTCTGTGTAGCTTGATTGCCATATATATTTTCATTGCTTACTATATATATATATATATATATATATGCAGAGTTCGATTGCAAAACGCGATAAACGCCATTCTCCAAATGACGAAACTATCACTACGAAAAGTGTTCCATGTAAACACTCGACCAAACCCCAAAGTCATATTTTACATAATATGATACCGCCATGATTTCTATTCGCTTTCAATCAAAATAAGCTTTTAGTCAAAGTCTGCATTTAATATATTCGGCCTTTTATTGTCTATGTTAGCAATTTAAACTAATTGGATTTATTGCGTTTTGCATTCGAACTCTTTAATATATATATGTATATATATACACATATATATATATAAACACACAAATATATATATATATATATATATATATATATATATATATATAATTATTTATAACTAAATATTATTTTTAAATTGACCCATATACATATGTGCTTGATGCCAGACCTGCAATCATGAGTATTGGATGAGACAATTCCTGTCAGTCGCACGATACGAACCTCAATACGAGAGGCATTCTTGACTCAGTAGTCGGGGCGATAATCGTTGCAGCCAACACGCATTGCCGTAGAAATGGGAGAGGAAGTTAACGTCTAAATGCCGAATTCAGCAGGCATGTTAGCAAGCTGTACAAACATAACTCAATAGGTGATACCTAGAGTATTGCTTTACGCTTTGAATGACTGCTTGTCGTCAACTTGCTTAAAGTTCTCAATCAAGTGAGAGCTTTGAAGAATTATTCATAAATAATGATTATTTTCAAATTGACCCATATGAAACATATATAGATTAATAAATATATATTGACCCATATGTAACTTTATATATATATATGTATATATATATATATATATATATATATATATATATATATATATATATATAATCCAAATGTGTCTTACTTGTATTCGCTCAACTGAGTGAGTGTTGGAGCGTGTGCATTGTAAATAGGCAATGGATTGATAATGTTATATTAATCATGACGTTAGACGGTGTCGAAAAGTTGATGCTTAGATAAATAAGCTCACAAAATAGCAGATGGTGGGCGCACAGGTAAGCATCCTGGTAGATGCGCGTCTAGATAAATACGGCCCCGGGGTTGGCGGTGGCGGCGGGTGTTTCTATCCGTGATCTTCTGAAGACCCCGCCATCGGTGGGGACGTTAAACGTCCGCTTAAATAAGTAAATAACTCGATGGAGAGCCACGTGAATAGACAGAAGCGAACAAGGCAAAAAAAAATAAAATTGAGGAGATAAGGGAGAAAAAATAACCAGATGTAATACATATTTAATGAATACGTGCGGGTTAATTAGACTAGGTTAATATTATTATTTGTACTCACTAGGAGTTCCCACACAGATCATCGTCAGTGATTGCTCACCGACAATAACCAGTGGTATTTCCTGGAGTATGAGTGACAACAAGTCTCCCCAGACTTCCAGTATTCTTCACCTCTTTTCGATAACGATGCGGTATCGCAAAAGCCTATTACCATTGATTTCTCGCTGGTAAGGACAATTGGTCTTCTCTGGGATTTGGGGGTCAATAAGCCTCCCCAAGGTCTCAGCATTCTCTGCACTTTTCCAGTGGAGGTCTGGTTTGTGCTGTACCTCCTCGGTCTTCTCATCCTCCTCGACACTCTACAAATAGTTTGTCTGGTGTCAGCCTAGACCGGCACCAGTTTTAAAAAAATATATAAATAAATAAAATAATATTTCTTTAAATTAATTAAAAAAAAAAAAAAAAAGTTTAATTTTTTTGTATTTTTTTATTTTTTCCTTTTAATTCCTTATTTTTTTTCCTTTTCTCTTTCCTTATTTAAAATAAAAAAATATTTTTTGGGGGGGGGGAGGAGCTTATAGTGTTTCTTGTAATTTCTGTTTCTTTGGTTCATTTTTGTGTAGTGATAACTGAGGCCGGTGTAATTTATTGGGGGTGGGGGAGATTATAAAGTGCTGTTTCTTGCAGTTTCTGTTCCTTGACTCTTGTTGTGGTGTTCTCTGTGTGGTTTTGTTTTCTCCCTTGTAAATTCCTTGTAACTGGTTAGCCTTTGTAGCTTATGTGTGTTAGTTTCCGCATTCAAGGATTTTCCTTAAGATTGCAGCTGTTTTGATCATTGCCGTCCTTTGTATGGTTTCGATAGTCCCTTTGATTCCAATTTCTCCCAGTCTTTTCTCCAGGTTTTTTGGGATTATTCCTAGTGCTCCTACGATTACTGGTATTAGACTAACTTTCTTCATGCTCCATATTCCTTTCAGTTCTCTGGCTAGTTCTGTGTATTTACTTCGTTTTTCCGTGTCTTTGATCTTCACTCTGTTGTTTGCTGGAACGGCAAAGTCTACGATTTTACAAGATTTTTCCTTCTTGTCTATTATAATAACATCAGGTCTCCTTGCTTGTATGAGTTTATCTGTTTGTATATCCATATCCCAGAGGATTTTGTGTTTTTCGTTTTCCGGTACTGTGGCTGGTTTATGTTATGTTCCCTGTGTATTACTTTCCCAACACAATCATGTCTGTTCGTGTATTCTTTTTTAGCAAGTTTGCTACATTCACTTATTATATGATTTACTGTTTCGTCTCTTTGTCCACACAGTCTGCATTTATTGTTTTCCTGGGTTTTATCTATTTTAGCTTTAATGTAGTTTGTCCTAATCGCATTGTTCTGTACAGCCATTAGTAAAGATTCCGTTTCTCTGTTCAAGTTTCCTTTTCTTAGCCATGTCCAGCTATTTGCGTTGGTTTCTTCTCTTATGAGTCTTATGAAGCGTCTATGTAGTTGTTTTTCTTCCCATTTTTCTTTTCTTGTCTGTGTGTGTCCAGTTTCGATGCTTCCTGCGTTGTTCGTTGGGACGGTATCTCTTGCTGCGGTGATCAGCCTTTCCGTGTTCTGGTTTATGTATTTCTCCTGCTCTTTTTTAGTGTCGTCCACACAGTCTTCTATACTTACCAGTCCTCTTCCCCCTTCGTTTCTCTTCACGTAGAGTCTGTCTGTATCGTCTTTTGGATGTAGTGCATTGTGCATAGGCATTAATTTTCTAGTCCTCTGATCGAGGTGCCTGAGTTCTTCTTTAGTCAAGTTTATAAATGGTCCAGAATATCTTATTAGTGATACTACCCAGGTAGTTATTCCTTTGATTAGGTTTGTGCTATATAATTTTGTTTCTAAGAGCTTTCTTGTTCTTCTCAGGTATTCTTTTCCAATCTTCTCTTTCATTTCTGTTGATTTGATTGTGTCTGCTTCCAAAACTCCCAAATATTTATAGCTCTCTTGTTCATCCAGCGCCCTCATCTGCTCTTGGTTGGGAAGTCCCATTCCCTCAGTCGTCTCCAACTTTCCTTTTTAATCTCTAGCAATGCACACTTTTCCATTCTGAATTCCATTTGAATGTCCTGACTGAAGATTCTGGTCGTATTTATCAACTTTTCCAGTTCATTTTTGTTTTTTGCAAATAGATTCAGGTCGTCCATGTACATGAGATGGTTTATTCGTTGTTCTCTACCTGTGAACTTGTATCCGGCATCACATTTCCTGAGTATGTAGTTGAGTGGCATCATTGCTATTATTATTATTATTATTATTATTATTATTATTATCAACATCATTATTATTATTACTATTAACAGCATCATTGTCATCTCTACTCACTAGGAGTTATCACAGAAGTCATCGTCAGTGATTGCTCACCGACAACATCCGGTAGTATTCCCTGGAGTCTCAGTGACACCAAGCATCCCCAGATTTCCAGTACTCTCCACCTCTTTTCGATCACCATCTCTAATGACCTTGCTGTATTGCAACAGCCGCCTACCATTGATTTCTTGCTGGCAATGACCATTAGTCTCCCCTGGGATTCGGGTGGCAATAAGCCTCCGCAAGGTCCAAGGACTCTCAGCCCTCTTCCAGTGGAAGTAGTGTTAGTGCTCTCCCTCCTCAGTCATCCCATCCTCCTTGACTACGACTATTTTGTGTGGTGTCAGCTGAGGCCGGTGCCATCATCTCTTTGACAAGGTGGGGGGTCAGCTTATGATATTTATTTCAGTTTCTGTTCCTTAGTTCGTACGGTGATGTTCTATCATGTGTTTTTGATTTATTCCTATTGTAACTTCCATGTGACTATCATCATTATTACTATCATTATTATTATTATTAATAATTATTATTAATAATTATTATTAATATAATCATCATCATCATCATCATCATCATCATCATCATCTTTATTATGATATTACTACCCCAAATTGGAGAATGGTATCATGGCGATTGAACATATATTACTTACCTCCCCTAAGGAGTAGTTAATGCCTGGGATGGTGGTATCAATGCGAAGGAGCATATACTACTTACATCCCGAAACGAGGAGGTAATGTCTAGGCAGATGGAATGAAAATCAAGGAACAGATACGTCACTACCTCTTCCTCCCCCCCCCCCCAAAAAAAATGACTTAATCTCCGGGAGGATGGCATAACTACGAACGAACATATACTACACTGCAAGGAGGAGAGTATGCCTAGGAGCATGGTATAATGGCAAATGAACATATACTACACTACTTCTACAACGGAGGAGGTAATGTCTAGAATGATAGTCTCATGACAATAGAACATATGCTACAGTTCACCTTAAAGAATGAGGTAATGCCTGGGAGCTTGGTCTAATGACCACAGAACAGATACTACACTACTCCCTCTAGAAAAGGGGGAGTTAACGCGTAGGAGTATGGTCAATGAAAAGAGAACGGATATTCACCCCTCTCCAAAAGAGAAAATAATGTTTGGAAGGATGGTCTGATCAAATTAGATAACTTACTACACCTTCTCCAAAAGGAAGTAATGCTTGGGAGGATGGTATGATGAGAACAAACCAGATACTACACTACTCTCTCCTCCTGAATTAAGGATTAAAAGATATTACATTAGTCTGAAATAGTATAGTAAATCCAATTGATCATTAAAAGATAGCAAAATAGTTGAATTAACGACAGTAATAGTATAGTTTCGGCTTCAGCGAGACAGATATCAAACTCGAGTTTTCACAAAAGTTAGTATCAGTGATTTTGCTCATTAGGAAAGAAAAATAAATATGGAAATAAGGGGAATTATTAAAATGAAAGAAAAAAGAAGTATATAGAAAGAAAGGGAGAGAAAGAAAGAAAGAAAGAAAGAAAGAATAAGAGTGAATAGAAAAAAAGGAAAAAAGCAAATAAAAAGAAAGTAAATAGAAAAACGGAATGAAAAAAAGAACGGAAATGGAACAAAATAAAGAATAACAAAAATAATCAAGTAATGACGAGATAGAAGTATATATATATATTTATTTATTTACACACATATACAGTGGTCTTTTTTATAGTGCAAGATGGTATAATGCTGTGTTCTCTGATAGGAGAAATTAGCAGAGTTCTTGATTGCGTATGTAATATTAATAATATTTTATTTCAAAGAGCATTTGACATTAATTTGGTCGTCAATAGATAGCTGCAATTTCACAGAAATACTGAAAATCTAGTCCGTTGAGGGTAATCATTACTAGTCGACTGACTGGAAATGTTTTTTTCACAAACTTTATAATGAAAAACATGATTTTGGTAGTAGCGTTATTAGCAGTGCCCTGTCTCCTTGAAAGGACGCGAGATGAATGAGGCAGGCCACTGCTGATAACGCTATTACACAAATCATGTGTTTTATTCTCTGCTTGTTCACGTCAATAACCATGCCGAAGTCTGAACACTTTTTGACAAATCAAAATTAATATTCTGTATGATTTTTCTACATTGCTTTCTTCATCCTGAAAAAGTATTTCGATAAAGACGAAACGTTGATGAATATATAAATCACATAGTTTTTGGCTTTCCTTTTTTTTATTTTACATTACGTCGAATCATTTATCCCCAATTTTCTTCATATATATATACATATATATATATATATATATATATATATATATATATATATAAATATATATATATATATAGAGAGAGAGAGATATATATATATATATATATATATGGGGGGGGATGCATATATATATGTATATATAAATATATATATATATATTAATTCAGATATATACAACATTTATGACATTTTATGTTGTAATCGTGCTCCAAAATCTACACTCAATCATATTTCTCCATATGTACACGTGTTTCAGAAAATCTACTATCACTATTACATTAGAGAAAAACTTGGCGAACTTATAAATTTCCTTTTCAGAATATATTCTTTATCGATTCCAATTCAGATAATTTTCAGATGTAGTGACCTGATACAAGATTTGACAAGCCACGCAAATTAAATTAATAGGAAGTCAAAAATACATATCAGGATGAGAACTATTTAACTTCATATTTTATCTGCAGTAGTTAATATATCCTGGGCTTTGATAATAGTGCATTTATTAATAACATTGGTGTAATGTTACTTCCTTTAAATATTGCTATAGCTCGATTTATTTAACTTAAACCTTTCATTAAAAATATATATATATATATATATATATATACAATTTTATTGAGAAGGCAGAATTGATGTCAAGATTTATTTCTAAAAACAAAATGTGGCATCGATTCGGCTCTTTGCATAAAATTGTATTTCATTTTACGATGCCTTCTAAAGTAGAACCCTGTTTTTAATACTTGCACGCGTTGCCGGGCGCCTTTTCTTACTACTGCAATTACGCAAATCTTGACATTAAACAGTCTCCATATTACAGCGGGAAAGGCCAAGACGCTTTGGCTTTGCCGTGGCAATGAGAAAAAAGAAAAGAAAATGAACAATGTCGGATTTTCATTTTTCATTGCAAAAAATCGGTGTTGATCAAAATACTTGATTTATTTCATGAAAAGAATCTTGACATCGATTCAGCTTTTTAAACAAAATCGTATTTCACTTTACGATTCCTTCTAAAGTAGAACTCTGTTTCACACACACACACACACCCATATATATATATATATATATATATATATATATATATATATATATATATATATATATATATATATATGTGTGTGTGTAAATTTTAAACATTACTTATATCCACGGACAAGTTTGTTTCTCTCGTCAGTGTGGATCTACAAATGATTTACTGACCTCCCAGTTCGAACTTCAGACTTCGACATCTATAACAGTGGGGCCAACGGATGAGCTGTTTGAAACTCATCTAACGACCGAACAGTTCTAACTTGAGACCTTAACATCTATACTCGACTGACCAAAAGATCAGCTGTCTGAATGAGACGTGTAAAGGCTGCTTTTAAATCAGTACCGTTTTAAATGTATCTAGAGGAAAGAAATTTTGTATTACTGCTTAAGCGATACAAATAATTTATAACAAATATATATATATATATATATATATATATATATATATATATATATATATATATGAATTATGACAATATATGTGTTAACATATACTCTCAGTACCTTTTAATGAGCACTAACTTCAAGAGAATTAAGCTTGACGATTGTCATCCATAACAACAGAGCATATATAAATAAGTCAGTTTCAATTGATATTCTAATACCATGCTTTTTTATTATCTTTATTTTATTATTTTTATTTTCTTTTCGCATTTCCGTGAGATTTAAATTTTACGATTCGTTACTCTTGTGGTGTGCCAACTGAATATTATTATGTCAATTATAGGCTCTGCAACACCTTAAGATCATCAGAAAAATCCACAAAGAAGAAAAGTTTTCAAATTGAAAAGTCCCGAAAAAAAAATACACCACACAGTGGGTCATTGTGGGCAAACAATGGAAAAAACAAAGAAAAAAACGCTTACACTTAGAAATTGTTTTTAAAAGTGTTATTGGAATATGAATTGAACTTGAGTTATATATATATATATATATATATATATATATTTGTTTATTATCTATGTACGTATACGTTTCGTCCTTTTTCAATCGGGACTCTTCAGCATAGAGATATGACTATTCACTACCGGTCACACGATTCGAAACCCTGGATTACAAGTATATTTCAACCCAAATCCAACGTCGCTAACCGATCGGCCAATTCTGAATAGCTTATAAACAATGATAATTTTAACACATTTAAAGTGGCGAGACGTACAGGCATTCAACTTCTATAAGGGAAGGAATGATGCATATAAAGCAAGTGACGTCATGCTGTGTTAAGATATATAGATATATATATAATTATTATTATTTCATGTACCTACATAAAATGTTACAAAGAGATATAATATTTATGTACGGATTTTAAGAACTTACTTCAACAGTAATCAATACGTAATAGAGCTATGTAGGAAGATATGAAAATATGTTTATAGCAATTAAAGGAATTATCAGGTTAAAATGCCTGACGATTCCCTAAACGCGGAAGCCTCTGTGTAGCTTCATTGTTATACATATATTTTCATATCTTACTATATATATATATATAGAGAGAGAGAGAGAAAGAGAGAGAGAGAGAGAGGGGGGGGAGAAACGACAGCATGAGAAACAGAAAGTTGTAAAGAGAAAGATAAAGTGAGAACGGGATATCCTACGCCTTTCCAAGCCAACACTCGCCAAACCTTCTTATTTTAACGGCGCCATTTTCCTGCTCATTACTGCAATAATAAGACTATCTTTATGCAATTAAATTCACAGCGTTTTTGGAAGCACCTCCATCGCTGAAACGCCTGTATCTTCACCAGCTTTAACTCGCCTCTTCTCATATGCATCGACCACCAACCTTGCGTTTTATTTTATTTTACTTGTGATAAACTCGGCAGAATAACCTGGCTTATCAGGGCACACGCCTGCACACACAACCACACACGCTGCTAACCACTTTTAAGCTGTTAGACCTTGGAACGTGAAAGAGAAAAATTATTTTCACGTGGCAATAGTTTTCTTGTTTTATATCAACAACTATCAGTAAATATTTGTAAAACAGTAAAAACTCCTACGCTATGAACTTTTACACTATTCGTAGCGTAGGATTGGCCATAGCATAGGGTAAATTCGATGACTTTGAAAATTGTGTCTTCATTAAAAGATATAGGAAATGAGTTTAGGTGTTGGCAACTATAGTAAACATTTATGTCATAAGTAGATCGCATTCGTTATTCCCCCTTAAAGTCTTGGGAGCTATATATATCAATTCATTCAAACCTTCCCTTTGTAAACAAAAGGAGTGACTTCTAGGACTCAATGTAATCCACTTGTGACCCTCCCCCCAATTTTTTTTTCTCCTAAACTTGTCACTGGTCTTCATTCTACTTTTTTAAAAGTTTTTAGTCGTTATGCTTGCATTATTCATACGTATTTACTCTGATGAGTGTGGACGAAAGCCGGCTTAGTATATTCATGTATTTATTCTTTTTTTCCTCTCGTTTTTACAATTTTCAATTTCATTCCACAAAGAAAAATGTCACAAACGTCTATATTCCTTGCCTTTATAAAATTCTGTACCACCAGAAATGTATTTGAAGATAATTAAGGAAACTATATGCAAACAAAATGGATGTATTAGAAGAATGACTATTTATCAACGCAAATAGATATTAAATTCCTAAATACCTAATGCCTGATGCCTAAATATAAAATGTTAATAGATATTGCATGTATATCATTTCACAAAAATTATTGAATATCTTCATTATTTTGAAAATCATTCCCGTTCAATGATTCTATTGATTCTTATATGTTTTCTCAAAATTTGGACACTTTGTTCAGTTCATTTTCTTAATGAACATGTTTCTTTTTAGAGCACGAACTATATCGTAGTTATTAAAGCAACTCTTTTTGTTAGAAGTAATTCTGTATTTCTTTCTGAGACTTTGAAAAGAGTGTACGTTCGTTAGTATATCGACAAAAAGTATCGTTACATATATTTATTTATAGAAATATATCAATTAACTTATTAATTTGCTTTTATTTAATTGCTAAGCTTAGTTCATAGCGTGGGAAGTTCATAGTTAATTTTGTTAATAGTGTACGAAGTTAATAACCTATGGAGTCCATGGCGTAGGAGTTACACTGTAATAATAAAATGAGAATATTAACTGATTTCTTTTTTCAATCATGGTTATAATAAACGCTTATTCAATAAATACCAAGTTACAGTTAATTCATATTTTTTTCAAAACCAATATACAAATACCAGGAAGTTGAATAAGATTTTCAGCTTGCTTGGCAGGTCGAGAGCAGGCTCAATGCGTTTTTTTACAAATAGTGATGATAGAGAGGCGTTCACAAAACCAAGTTAATTTATGATGGTTCCCGGTGTGGCGTGTCATTAAAAGATCAGTTGAGGAAGTCGCTCGTGGCGGGGGCCTATCACTCCAGTTGTCTTCATAGAGATAGGTTTGAACACAAATCTGTGGAAAACGCTGGCATATTTTGATTGCTTGCAGTCCTCTGCTGACGCTGCTGTATGTCATGAGTTTGTTGCCGATTCTGTGTCTGACAAGGTTACAAATGTGTTGACAAAAGTCGCATCCTATATAAGCGATCATCGTTTGTAAATGTATACACAATCATTGAATTAGAAAACAATAAAAAATAAATAGTAAATTAATGAGATGTCCTGTATCAAAGCAATATGCAAATGAGTCAACTAGACATGCTCGGTTTATAAGAAACTTGAAGCGTTTGTATGTTGTATATGATTCAGCCGTTTTAATATCAGTGTGATATACGACCCAACTTTACATATAGAAATACAGACTCCTGTGATTCAATTAGCTTTGAATTAGGTAAATTACATGTATTTATACGGAATTAGAATTATACCCGTCCTGGGACAGGTAAAATTAATTCCCCGAACAAAAAATGTGCACGACTTCATGTCTCCTTACAAAAGTTTTAATTAAGATATAATGATATTAACCTTATTGGTAGAATCCTAATTCAAATTTTGATCCAAATTACTTAAATAATTTTAATTCTAGAAAATGTCTAGAATTTTAGGCTGAAGCTTAAAGGATATTAAAAAGAAATTGAAAATCAGGGAATCTTGATTGATTCATTCTATTCATTTCGTATGAATCAGATGAATCTATTGCTGGTAATTGGTTTCACCTGATATCTTTCTAGTTAGAATTATTTCTAGAAAGAAATCGGGTACTTACAGGCAGGAACACGTGAAGGTTGTCCAACGTCTTCAGGAAAAGTGTTTCCGTGGAACGAACTGAAATTCGAACTTGGCACATCCAGGTTGTCAGTCCGTATCGTTAACCACTTAGCCATTGTCACATCCCAAGTAATCTTATCAAGGAGATATTGATTGACGTATGTCTAATGACTGTGGCTACGATTCACTGCAAATCTGACATATCTTGATTTTTAAAATGTGAGCTTGTGCCCAGATTAGGCCCCCCTAAAATCCCTTCAAATACGAAAAAAAATTAAATTTTGGAAATATTTATTAATTGCTGTCTTATACCTATTGTTAAAATTTCAAATAAATGGAAGATATCGGTATTTTGATGACGGATTATTACTCCTCATTTACAACTTTTGCATGAAGTTAAAATAAGGAAAATATAGCCCACATTACTCACACTTACGCCTAGCAGCTGTGTTACAAAATTCATAATGGTTGGTTAATTAGTTTAGGAGTGAATCATTTACACGCAAATATAAAAACATATACCCATAGCGAAATTTATATAAATAGAGAGTCGCTACTAAATAAATGAGGAATATATATATATATAAGCGTTCGTTAAGCGTTATGGTAAAATGAGTCTAATCTAGAGGTGGTGGGTTCAATCCCTAGTGAAGTGACTCAAAATAAGAAATGATATGTTACTAGAAGATATCTAAACATAATGATAATAATAATAATGAGAAAACGCGGCTAGCTTATTAGAGAAAGGTTAGTTTCCAAATTCCTTAAAAGTTAAGCTACTTTTTAAAAAACTTTTATTCACCCCAAACAAGACACATTACCATTGAGACGTTAGGGGCTACTGTGAATTAGGGGCCATACTTACAGTGGAGATCCTAAGTGGAGAGCTGTACACATTACATTTAAAGGTCTGCGTGTTGGTACAGTCAGAGAAACAGGGAGCAGGGAGGGAATTCCAAAGTCAAGCTGTTCGAGAAAAGAAGCTATTCGAGTAGAAAGCCTTCCCGCATCTGGGAACCTCCACAGTGAAGGGGTAGGATGTTGCTGATTGTCGGGTTAATCGGAGGTATTTATGCCGAGGATGAAAGGGGGAGGGTACTAGTCTCGCAAGTTCGTCGGAATACATTCGATTGAAGTACTTGTAAACAACAAAACAAATGCTATTTGAAGAAAACCGGAAATGTGAACGGCCAAAACGTTTAGTATATGGCATCTATTATGAAGTAAAAAAAAATTATATAAATAGCAACATTATCTCATCTACGGAAGCCGCAGAGTACAACTTTTGAAAACTGTACATATCACACCCATGGTCAGTTTAACACTCGGAACTGGGTAAACTAACAGCATTCCATGGAAATTCCACGTTGACTTACCTACTGTCTACTCATTATTTTGACCGTAAAAATCTTTGTCGGTTGTTCTTTTTAATAAATAACACGAATTTATTTAGTGTTTATTTATCTATTTATAGTAACAATAAATAGCCGTTTCTTTCTATAAAAACAATTGTCGGCTAAATATTATTTAAATAAATAAAACGAATATCACTTTTAAGTCGACGACGACGATAAAATTATATTTGTGACGTTTTATTCGCTTTCAGAACAATTTTGAAATGGGTAAATGACATGGTCTTATTTGCTAGGTGCTTTCTCTCTTCCTCTAAATATTTGAAACGGTTTTTGTTTGGAAGTTTTTTACTCGCTAACTGTTTTTTTGACCGATCCGGTGGCTCGGTAAAATTGGGTTGATCGGTACCAATTGAATTATTTTCCATAAAGTGATACAATTCATTTTTTTTTTTAATTGTAATTAAGCATTACATTTATTCAATCACAAATAATAAAAAAATAAGAAACAAATATATTACACGGATCAATTCAGTGAAAAAGTAAACTATAAGATTCATAATTCAATGAATAATTAATAAATCCTTTATTCGTCACTTAAAATTTTTTTAGTTCAATATCAAAAAATCCCGATTCCTTATATATAATCGTATCACAATCAATAGTTTTCTTCAATCTCCGGCTGGCTTGGCAGGCCGAGAGCAGACTCAAGGCGTTTCCATGAATAATGGTATAGGAGGCGCTCGTAAAGCCAAGACGATTCGCGATTGTCTCCGATATTACGCGTCATTAATAGACCAAGGCTGCCGAAGAAGTCGCGCGTGGCAGAGCAAATCACTCCACCTGTCTCCCCAGCGATCGGCTGAAATACGAATCTGTCGAGAAGAGCGGCATATTTCGACCGCTTGCGGCTCTGTGCTGACGCTGCTGCATGCCCAGGGTTTGTTGCCGATTCTATCAGTGACGAGGGCGCAAAAGTGTCGACAAAAGTCGCATCCCATATCAGCGAAATACCGTTTGTAAAGGGAAACACCGTCGTTTGCCATCTCCTCCGTCAAGGCCAACCGGTATGGAGATCGACGGGAAGCCAGCGATGTCTAGTGCTCGTCGGACGACATCATTGAGAGCGCTGTGCCTCGGAAATCTACAACTCTTATTCTATTTTTATTATTTATTTAGTCTATCTATTACATTCTTCAAACGTACTTTAAATGTAGTGGTTACAATGACTTATTTGTATTATTCCATGATAAATGCCAGTATACTGAAATCATATGCCCTTAATAGGGTTAAGATGAAAATTCAGTGTAAAAATTTGGGAATTTCCTTGCTCTTGTACATTTAGTGTATATGAATTTTCATCTTAAGCCTATTAAGGGCATATGATTTCAGTATACTTGCATTTATTATGGAATGTCACTACTTTTTAAAGACTATGCATCAATACAATGGTCATTTTTAAGGGTTTTTTTTAATTTTCGGGAAAACTTAGGTATATGGTAAACTGAAATTAAAATGCCATCAACTAGACATTAGAACCTCTATCTCTGCCAGAAATCAGCTGAATCCATCAAATAGTTGATGAGATACATGGTGGCACATACGTACGTACACACAGATAACATGATTTCATGATTGAACTTTCTGGATCTCTGGGTTGCCTTGACTAATGATGCTGAAATTCTACACACTTATAGAACCTATCAAATAAAAATGTTGTGCAAAGTTTTAACTAATTCGGTTTATTGGTTTTTGAGTTATGATTGATCGAAGAAATGAGATTTCCAGCATAGGCCATTCGTGTAGTCTATTAAGGGATAGAGCGCTCTCGCGCCTCCCTTGATTATATATGGATCATAATCGCTATTCGAATTTTCCTATTTTATATGTAATCAGTAAATAAACATCTCTGTCGATGCGATCATAATGACAACTGATCCTATGGCAGCACGTTATTTTGGCATAGTGAGATATAATGTATTATAGATTTAGTTGCTATTTTGTTTCTGAACTTTATTTTCTATATCCATAAGGTTGGTTACTTCCGTTTTACCGCTTAATTCAACTCAAATTAGTTTTAGTTTATTTAAAAATGGCTATAGAAGTTTATGTTTTTCTTGCGGTTTTACCGTTGAGGAATATTATTACGTTTGATTTTGCGATGACAATTGCGTTCAAATAAATCTTATTTGTCGGTTGAACTCGTGTTCTCATTTCTACTGTCTATAATAATAGATGGATGAAGTTCTTCACTTGTTGGAAATTATCTCCCCTGAATAACAACTATTAACTCGATAGATAATTATAAATAGTCATCTATGTTGTATCAATTAATTCAAAACTGAATAAGTGTCTGAATAAGGTGATTTTATTTCATTATATATAGAAAAGATGAAAGGGAATTCAGATTAATACCAACGGTCATTCAGATGTTGTGGAAAGAAAAAGGCCGGGTTAAATGTTTAACCATACAATCTTCCAACCGGATACAATGATTAGTTTGTTTTGCATATCACAGCGGCCATATTGTTTTTTGTTCTTGTTTTCAATAAGCCTTTGTAACACACACAAAAAATATGAACGTCTGAGGTTTCTTTATCTTAATTTGATCTAAATATAATACACAAACAGATCAAAACAAAGGGGTTGGTCTAATTTGCCAAGATAGTAACCATTAATACGGCTTCTAAATAAGCACAGAAATAGCATATATACTTATGTGCGTGTCTACGTAGATCAACATTTAAAAACTTCAAATAGCCAATTCGGAAGATATAGAAAGGAAAAGTCTATGAAGTGATGATATTTTTTATTATTTGAGGAGAACATTGATTTATCATATGGTTTTGTCTTGGGGTCAAAATCAAAGGTGTATAAAGTGGCGGGAAATGAGGAAATGGTAACAATTGGATGTTGAAATCATAAGATAAGAAAGAGAGGAAGAATGAGTGGAACAAAAGGGGTAAATAGCAAGAAAAAAAAGAAAATAAGGAGGGGTTAAGAAAGAGGGAAATTTAAAGAAGGATATAAAAAAGAAAGACAACAAAAAGAAATAAAAGAGGAAGTTATAAGAGAGAAGAAAAGGGACTTCAGAAAGATATAAATTATATGCAAAGAAAAAGAAAGAAAAGAAAAGGAAATGAGACAATAAAATAAAAAGAATATTAAAAGACAAGATGAATGGAGAAAAATATACACAGAAAAAAAGAATATATAAAGTAAAACACAAATACAGAAAGAAGGAAGAAAAGAAAAAAGAAATTAAAAAGTAAGAAAATAGAAAGAAGACAAAAAGATAAAAAGATAAAAGAAAGTTAAAAGAATATTAAACCACCGAGAGAAAGAGGCTAAAATAAAGAGAGAGAAACAAAGAAAAAAGGAAGAGGGAATGTGAGACAATGAAAACGAAAGAAAAAAGAAAAGAAAGAAAATAAAAATAAATGAATAAAATGAAATTAAACAGTAAATTACTAGACAGGGGGAAAGCAACCGGAATCAAGAGAGAAAGAATGAGACGATGTATAAAGACAGAAATGTGGAAGAAGAAAGAAAGAGAATAAACAGCCGGAAATTAAAACCTGGGTGGAGGAAAAGGAGGACGAAAGAAAAAAGAAGCAATATAAAAAGAAAGAAAGACAAGATAAAGTATAGAAAGAAGGAAAGGAATTGAACAACAGAAGAAAAATATACAAAGAAAGAAAGAAGAAGAAAAAGAATGCACGACCAGAAAAAGAGAAATAAGAGGAAGAAAGAAAGAAAATAAAATGAAAGAAAAAGAAATGAAAGAAAAAAAAGAAAGAAAGCGACTGAACAGAAAGAATAAAAGGAAGAAGGAATGGGAGAAAGAAGGGAACATGAAAGAAAGAATGGACCGGAAACGGATGGAATGAGGAAGACAACAGCGTAAGAAAAATGAAAGGCAGGAATTAAAAATAAACAAACAAATTAAGCACACAAACCAAAAAAGGAAAAGAAAAACATATACAAAAGAAAAGAAATAAGAAAGAGAGTGTATGAACGTAAGAAAACAGGAAAAAAGAGAAAAAAGAATGAACGAAATGTAATAAAAATGAAGATCATTTGAACCTGTGTAGTCACACATGATTGGTGGAGAGAGTTGGTCATGTTTTTCAGAAATTAAACTGTTAATTTATTCTAAAATGATTTTTTAAATGTGTTAAAAGTCGGTTGCATAATTGCAATTAATCCGAAAAGTTATTAGGAGTTGTGACCTTGAATGACCGATAATAATTAAGTCAACGTGTTTGTATTTATACAAGACTGTATTTACAGAAGTACAGAAATAGTATGTTACATAACGTCTACGTCCGATACTGTGGCTATAGCTGCCACCAATGACAGTATTTACTTCCTTCCTATCGCACGAAAAATGTTGCGCAAGGACGGAAGTTTGGGAGAATCAAGCCAGTGCCCTAAAAAATGTCACGCTGCCCTGCTAAAAATAGCCTAGGCAGCCCTGTCAGCATTCCCCGGTCGGGGCGCCTCAGCCAGTTAGCAATAAACTAACTTCACCTTTAAGAAGGGAGGCAAGGCGAGGGAAAGTGGATATCCTAAGACTACCCAGGATAATACCTCCGCCCGACAGATAAAAGGCCACCGAAATATCTCAGTTTCTGCCGGACTGATTGTCGAGATCAGATCCTCGACTAGTATGTATATCGTCACAGAATGGCAAATGACTTGCCGCCATGACTGGCCCGACACTTAGTTGTAACTCTAGTGTCTGGAAAAATCCATTTATTTCCGAAATAGGGTAGATAAACCTCACAACATAACATTTAGAAAAGATGTATTAAAACTATTTGCGTTTGCTGGAGCTTGTGTAAATATTGTATCGTGAAGAATAGCCAAGTCTGATTTAGCTACATGCGCTGATTCATTCAGGAAATTTTGTTCTCCCGAACAACCATCTTGGATTAAAACTGTGCACGTGTGTCGATCGGGAACAAAAGCTTATAAAAAGACAACGACACCGTAAGGTTCACATGTTTATTCTTATTTCAAGAAACAAAAACAGTGAACCGTGCTAGTTTAAAATACTCTCAACTTTCGATTTTATTTTTGTAGTGTTGAGAATAGCCAAGTGCGAGTTGGCGCCATGCTTTGATTTAACTCTCAGCTGATTTGTTCAGACAATAAAGAGAGGGGGATAGGGTGAGACAGAAGGCGAGAGAGAACGAATTGATGCAGTATGTCATCTACACAACGATATTCCAACTGTTTGTGTGAGAAGCCGCCATCCGGAAAAAAATGGTTCTCGTAGTGTTAAAATATTGCACCTTTTAGAATCAGCTATTCGTTTCTGAACGCACTTGACTATATTTCAAACAGCCAATATGCGAATAAGCCTAGTCTAGCACAAGATCATTCAATATCGATCTGGAACACAAACGTATCAAATGACAAGGACACAGTAAATGTCATGTTTATTCATTCCTTCAGGTCGTATGAATCAGATGATTCTATTGTGGACATTCGTTTCCTCAATACGTTACTAGTAAGAAGTATTTCTAGAAAGACCTCGGATACGTAGAGGAAGGACCACTAGGAGGTTGCGAACATCCGGTGAAACGAACTGGATTCGAACTTGACGCACCCATGTTTCAGTCCGTGTCGTTAACCACTTAGTCACCATTACCTCCCGACATGTTTATTCATATTTCCCGTTATAAAAGTAATCAACCGTGGTTGTTTAAA
This sequence comes from Sepiola atlantica, assembly GCA_963556195.1. Lineage (NCBI taxonomy): Eukaryota > Metazoa > Mollusca > Cephalopoda > Sepiida > Sepiolidae > Sepiola > Sepiola atlantica. The sequence continues at coordinate 19,743,078 of OY744539.1, forward strand.
ATACTCTCAACTTTCAGGGGTTTATTTTTGTATTGTTGAGGATAGCCAAGTGCGAGTTGGCGCCATGCTGTGATTTGAATCTCGTCTGATTCGTCTAGTTGTTCTTGGTTCTTCCTGTCAGCCATCTTGGATTTTAGATGACTGGAGCTTATGTAAATCTCAATTTTAAAAAAATAATGGAACACTTCTTGCTACTGTTAAAATTGAATTTATTTTGTACGATCATTAGTTAGCAAATTATAAAGGAAACAGAAAGAAAAGAAAGAAGGAATAAATAAAAGACGAAATTATACAAAGAAGAAAAAGAACCGAAAGACAGCAAGAAGAATGGGACAAGAAGGAAAAGAGAAAAAGTAACGACGAGGAAGGAGGAAACAAAAAGGAGGAAAGAAAGAAATCAAATAAAAAGAAAAAAAGAAGAGAAAAACGAAAGAAGAAACTTACTGAATAGACTGTCATTCTCACGTCCTCGCGTACTTTGATGTGTTCGTTCCCCCATCAATTTTATAAACAAGACACAGGCCCACATGTGTTACTTTTCTCTCCTATCGCTGTAACTCATTCAAAATTCGTGAAGATATGTCTCGTGAAATTTTTGTAGCAATATTTAGATGCGGATGCGAAAAAATAAGGTCAGAATTGGAAACTTCCACGTATAGTAAAACATTAAGTAGAGAGTCGACTTTTCCTTCAGAAGTATGCTTAGAGTTACGTCACAGACAGGAAGTCGCTAATGAGACTTGCCGAATAAGGAGATCAGATCTTCCTGCTTTTACTGAAACATAAGAGAGGGAGAGAGAGAGAGAGAGAGAAGGAGAGAGAGAGAGAGCGGTTGGGGTTTGGGGGTAACTGATTCCTCCCCTTATGGGGGTATGTTCGGGTATTATGCGTGTATATATGTACACGGTAAAGAAAAACAAAATCATCAAAAATATTGAAATTATGTTGTCCTGGTCTTTATCAATAACGTTTACGACCGCTGATATTGAAAAGAAAAAAAACGAATACAATTAAAATAAGAGGGAGAGAGAGAAGAGAGAGAGGGAGAACGAATTACTGATGCGTGTCATTTACACAACGAGATTCAAACTGTTTGCGTGATAAGCCGCCATCCGGATAATCTGCTGGGATCGAAATATCGGTCCTCGTAATTTTACGATATTCCTCCTTTTTAGAATCAGCTGTTCGTTTCTTAACGTACTTGATTATATTCTAAATAGGCCAAGTCTGGCACAAGATCATTGAATATTTCATAATACGATACAATTGAAAAGACGATAAGCGAGAAAAATAAGAAAAGAAATACAAACGAGAACTGCAAAATACAAATAAATAAATATAAGAAAAGAAATACAAACGAGAACTGCAAAATACAAATAAATAAATATAAGAAAAGAAATACAAACGAGAACTGCAAAATACAAATAAATAAATATAAGAAAAGAAATACAAACGAGAACTGCAAAATACAAATAAATAAATATAAGAAAAGAAATACAAACGAGAACTGCAAAATACAAATAAATAAATATAAGAAAAGAAATACAAACGAGAACTGCAAAATACAAATAAATAAATATAAGAAAAGAAATACAAACGAGAACTGCAAAATACAAATAAATAAATATAAGAAAAGAAATACAAACGAGAACTGCAAAATACAAATAAATAAATATAAGAAAAGAAATACAAACGAGAACTGCAAAATACAAATAAATAAATATAAGAAAAGAAAAAGAAAATGTGAAGGCCAGATCTAATTAAAAATACAAGAAATATTATGTGTACACATCGACGGAGACATTGTGGGTTGGTCATTAAATCTAAATGTCTTTTGTGTGTTTGCTTTTAGTGTTGTGGGTTTGTTTTTGTTTTGTTTCGTTTTGTTTTTTTATTTTATTTTTGTTGTATGTATTTTTTTAATATATTTTTTTGTATTTTTGATCTTGTTTTTTAGTTTTGTTTTCTTTTTTATGTTTAATTACTTTTCTTCTTTCGTTTTTTTTTATTTTCTAATCTTCAAACAACAAACATTCAATACCAATTTATTTGCATAGACATTTTTTTTCGGCTTGCCTTAGGAAATCCGCGAGAAAAGGAATTAAATAAAAGAGTTCAGCGGTAATAAACTGAAAATATTTATACTTTCAAATCGAGCAGACGATAATAATAGTCGACGAGAAACAAAAAACGGAAGAAAGACGCGGTTATCAAGATGGAACCTGAATAGTTAATGGCGGCGAAAGGTTGCGAAAGTGAGACAAAACAAAACCAATCAAAATATTTTTAAATAAACAAAATTATCTCTTTTTTAGAAACATGTTATTTGTTCTATTTTAAGCGTTCTAATGATCATTTGGCTATTTTTCAAATTTTATTTGAATTCACTCTGCTAATTTGAAATGAACACAATCTCATTAAAAACATGAGCATGCGTAAGACGTCGGGTGAATGTTTCTACCCAAAGTGTACCGTTTTGCAATATGATGTCTCAATGCCGGTAAATATTACAGTTAAAAACAAAGCATTTATGGGTGGATATTTCGCCTAAAATTGTATTCAAGTTTTTCAAGATACATGATACAAGAAAACACGAATAAGTTATACATACATTTGTGGATGAAATGAGAGGCGAAAGATCGAACAATACATGGTTCATTGTTTAGTTTCTTTTGTTCTGCTTGGATCATAATTGCTTTATTATGTATTTACATTTTATTTTATCGATACATATATATATATATATATATATATATATATATATATATATATATATATATATATCCCGAAACAGTTTTTCATGGTAAACAACTGATGATCTCTTAAATAATGTTAGAAGCAAACTAATATCCCTGTAAAAATTAAAGTGACTTACATGAGTGATTTTCCACTGAACGACTTCTGACTTAAGGTTTTTTTTGGGGGGAGGTGTTTTCCTTATATAGTTTTAATGGTTGAGATACCTCCGAGACTATATATATATATATATATATATATATATATATATATATATATATATATATATATATATATATATATATTATGTGTGTGTGCATTTAGGCGGGATATTTTAATTTAGGCAAACATTATTAAATAACACGAAGTGTTTTGTTTGATTATATTTTTTTTTATTTCCCAAAAGTCTGTTAAGTATTTCGGTAAAATTATTGTATGTAAGTTCTGTGAGGTACTAGTTCAATTTTCTTTCTTTATATCGCGAGTACTTTCGATTTGAGTCATCAAATCATCGTAAGGCAGTGTTAGTCTGTTTTGGTGTGCTAACAACTATGTATTTACTGTTAAGTTTTTTTACCAATTTTTCTTTTACTATAAACACAACAAATATATTCATCATACTTGACTATAACAGAATTTACTTTCGATATGCATGGCCCACTTTCTTTCATTTTATTTTCTTTCCAGTTATTAATTTTCACGCTCTCATTAATCATATTTTCGATCACAATTCTTTCCATGCAGAAAACAAGAGAAACATGCCTCCAAAACATCTTCTATTGGTCGTACTACAAGACCAACTTCCTCGAGAAAGAGAAGTCTACAAACGGAAATTCATGATCAGTCTCAAGAAGAGCGTTTAGATAATTCCTTCCACGAAACTGAAAGTCAACCTTTGGAGTTACAGGAACTTGTCGCAGAAACATCTGAGGTGGAACAGGCGAGGTATACTGAGACAAACCAAAATTTACATACTATAGCACAACACAGACATGCCAGATTTGAAGCCATGCAGGTACATACATAATTAGTACGGTTCCTCAAGCAAGTTTCTGGTGGCATGAAGGCCGCAATTATGATGTTGCGCGTAATTATCACCTACGCAGAGACATTCAAATAGGTACAATTAACAACAGAAAAACGTGTACGAAATGTAACACTAAAAAATGGATTAGAGAGTCAGCAGGTATGTGCTGTTCCGGGGGCAAAGTTATTATTCAAGATTTAGGTACACCCCAGGAACCATTAAAATCCCTTATTGATAACACTTCACATTATTCAATACATTTCCTGAACAACATTCGAAGTTATAACCAGTGCTTCAGTATCACAAGCTATGGCGCTGAACAAATACGTGAAAATTGCTATATGCCTACATTTGAAGTTTGTGGCCAGATTTGTCATAGAGTGGGTTCCTTGCTTCCCATCAAAGGGGAAATTCCACAGTTTCTACAAATATATTTTCTGGGTGATGAACAGCAAGAAGCGGCGATTAGATATAACTCTTTCTCAAACACTGAATTAGATACTGTTCTTGCATTGCAAAGCATGCTTCACGGAGAAAATGTATATATCCAACAATTTAAGATTGCGATGGAGCATAATGGAGGTGATGACTTGAAAGTGGTTATACATGCTGACAAAACTCCTACAGGAGAACATGAACAACGTTTCAATGCTCCCGAGGCACGTGAAGTTGCTTTTGTAATAGTGGGTCAGGAGTTTCATCATCGGGATATCATTTTGCATCTTCGAAACAAACAACTTCAGCGTATCTCTGAAACAAATCGGGCATATGATGCTTTACAGTACCCGATCATTCATTGGACAGGTCAACAAGGGTATCATTTCACTGTTTCGAAAACAAATCCTCACACCACTCAGTTAGTAGTAGGAAAAAAGATTTCTTGTAATGATTTCTATGCATATAGGATTATGGTCCGTGACGGAAGTTTTAACATGCTGCTTAAATGTAGGAAGCTATTCCAACAGTACATAGTTGATATGTATGCAAAAAAAAGAGCATGAGAGGCTTACTTACATTAAGACGCATCAAAGGGAGTTAAGAGTTTCTGATTACATTCACTTGAGGGACTCACTAAGTATTGATGGTAATACTGAAAATGTTGGCCAACTGACAATCCTACCAGCAACATTTACTGGGGGACCTCGCTATATGCATGAACGCACGCAAGATGCGATGGTGTATGTGAGAAAATATGGAACTGCTGATTTTTTTATAACTTTTACCTGCAATCCGAAGTGACCTAAGAGTGTGAATGAACTCCTTCCGAATCAACAACCACATGATCGTCATGACCTCATAGCAAGAGTTTTCCATCTAAAGCTAGGTATCCTTATCCAACTCATAACGAAAGGAAACATTTTCGGCGTAGTCATAGCATACATGTACACTGCTGAGTGACATAAAAGAGGATTGCCACATGCTCATTGTCTGGTTTGGCTTCAACAAAAATTGAGATCCTCTGACATAGATTCAGTTATCAGTGCGGAAATTCCAGATCCAGTGGCAGATCCGGTTTTACATGATATCATTAGGCACCATATGATTCATGGACCATGTGGAAACATAAACAGATGTTCACTCTGTCTCAAAGATGGACACTGCAGTAAGAGATATCCCAGACACTTCTTGAGTGAAACTAAATCGGATACAAATGGCTACCCACAATATCGACGACTATCTCCTTTAGCTGGAGGTTTTGAGACGACAGTTACCTTACCTGGCAACATAACAGTTCCTGTATACAACCGATGGGTTGTACCACATAATAAACTGCTTTGTAAGATTTTTGATGCACATATCAATGTTGAATATTGCAACAGCGTGAAATCAATAAAATACATTTGTAAATATGTAAATAAAGGTAGTGATCAAGCTATCTTCAAAATTGAAAGTAATGCTCATGATGAAGTTAAGAGATACGAAACGGGACGTTACATA
>OY744539.1:19753778-19758778 GCA_963556195.1 Sepiola atlantica
GCAGACTCGTGGTATCTTGTTTTACGGATTAGATGTTCTTGGAAAGAAATTGTCTTCATGAAAGGTTTTGTTTGGTTTTTGGTAAGAAGAGAGAGTACAGAAAAGCGCTTTGCTGTGGTTATAGCTAGACGAGTTCTTGCTGTGAATGTTTTACCAGGGATTGGAGCCCAATCAAGCACCTACCATGAACATAACGATACAGTAGAAAGAGGCTAGCAACATATCTTTTGTGTGAAAGAGGTTGTAGGGACGAGGAGAGATCATCTCCCACTAGATTGGGAAGTAGATGTTGTACTCTATCCAAGTCCTAGTACACTTCCCTAGATATGAAAGCAGTACTCTATCATACGGCGTATCTGGCTATTATACAAGTAGATGATTGCGTAACGTGTGAGCTTCTTTCTGTAGCAGTAGAATTATCCAACCATTTCAGAAACCTTAGCAACAGATTTGATTCAAAGTCTCCCATTTCAGTTCTGAGATGAAAGTTTGTTCTATGAGCTTATAAAAGAAGGGGACTTCCTCGAGGACAGCACCAATCTATTATAACTAGAGATAAGAAAGGATCAGACAGTTTCAACTACAACCCCCTAAATTCACCCAAGTAGCCGTAGAGATTACATCAACACTAAACAGCAGAAACTCCTGATATAGAAGACAAGAAAACAAAAGAATCCCGATGGTTTTCGACTTCAACGGAAACAGATACAAACTCACTAGTGAAAGATTTGAAACGCCTTAAAGAATACCATGAAATTAGCTTCTCGTTTAACATATTAGTAATCAATGTTAAAAGACAAACACCAAATATATCGTCACTTTTAACATAAATCCACCGTAAACCACAATCAATCAACTGCCAAGACGATAAACATCGTTGCCAGCTTGTCACGGATTTCTCTATGCGAATACTCAAATCTCAATCAACGACATAACCTTAACGTCATATATTACATTTTTGCACCATTTGAAACTAGGGAGATATATTGGTGAGGCAGGTACCCAGTTCCGTCTAAGATTCAATAACCATTAAAAAAAATGTATCAGGTGCAGCTCAGTTCATTGATCAGTCGCACGGGACTACAATTTACTAAACCACAATTCAAAAAATAATTATATAAGAATCAGACTTCAATTCCACACAACAATGTAGAACATTTGAAACGAATGAATATGGAAATTACAAACATACACTAATATACGTAATTGGAACATAGGGATTTTGATTAGCTGTTATTTTGAGTGGGTGGTATGTAGAGATTTTTCAAACCTCTAATAATTGTAATCATCATTTAACTGTCAATCTATCCATCTAATTATTCCTTATCCTCGAGTGTTTTAGCCTTGAAAAATAGGGACTCTTTAGTAAAAAAAATAATAATAAATAACAACAATTTTTTTAACCGTTTACAGTAGCAGAACCAATTTTGAGTTGCTCAAATGGTTGAAAGGCGTGCGTTAATTTTAAAACAACAAACGGGATTGAAACTAAAAACACGGGTTTGAAATTAAGATACGCATTTCTATAAAGCATGTACAATCTCTAGAAGACCAACACCAATTTTTGTTATTGAAATCGCTCCAAGCAAAACATGAAGCAACTTGACGTAAGGAGCTAACAAGTACAAAAGATGATTTACGTTAAAGACAGGCGATGCCTACTGACCTTAGTCTTGAAAAGACCAAGGGTATAGGTAAGAGAGGCCCACAAGCCAGCAGTTCTTAGAAAAGAAGCAACTGGGATAGGAGGCTTTATTACAATGAGGCAACAGAACAGCGAATTGTTTGTGAATTAAGTGTAAGCTATTCACTGATGTAACACAAATCGATAATATCTTTACTTGTTGCTGACGTCAGCATTTATGTTAGATGATGTAAACAAATTACTTTGGGGGCGAGTATATCCTTACGGGAATATGAGAGTTCTGTGAAATTCTGCATGTGAAAGTCTCTGATTTCCCTCTGTGTATTAGATAATAATGTAAAATAGGTCAAAATTGTGATGATCATGTAATCATTTGTTCCAATAATGACGTCATCAACGATTAAATGGGAATATACAAGGCCTATCTTAAAAGTATCTAACCTTAGGCGAGAAAAAATATTTCAAATACGTGACAGGGTTATGACCGTAATCGCTCTTAAAGTAGGCCGCTTGTGCTTGAACACACTTAGCAAACCGATCCATCCACTGCCGGAAACACCTCTGGAAATCTTCTTTTGGAATGGTGTTCATCTCCGCCGTCGTGTTAGATTCAGCAGGTGTTTAGAGAAAATGCGATGAGTGTAATACAAATTAAGGAGTGGTTCCACCGATTTAAAAAATGGCCGCATATCAGCGGAGAGTAACCAGCGTTCTGGCAGGCCCCAAACTGCTCGGAGTGGAGTTGCTGTTGAAAGGGTGCGAAAAAAAGAGATAATGCGGAACGCGACGGGGAAGATGAACACCATTCCAAAAGAAGACTTTCAGAGGTGTTTCAGGCAGTGGATGGATCGGTGGGCTAAGTGTGTGCAAGCACAAGAGGCCTACTTTGAAGGGGGTTCGGGTCCCAACCCCGTCACGTATTTAAAATCTTTTTACTGGCCTAAGGTCAGCTACGTTTTAGACAAGCCTCGTATAATTAAAGAAAAGTACCAGTTGAAGCTATTAATTACAGTCTAACATTAAAATTTTAAAAATGTATTCATACTGTTGTCGTAATGTAATGCTATCATAAGTTATTGAACATTTCTGATTTAATGACGTCACCAAAAAATTCCGCCTTTCTGGAAAAAAATAAATGAAAAATTCCATCATTATTAACAGATCTACAACGCAATCAATAAAAAAAATGTTGCCATATAAGTATGTCAAAATAATTAAGTCATACGTAGACAAAAAAGTTGTTGATAAACAAATCTAACATATTAAATTTTCTTGTTAAATTTTAAAAGGCAAACCTAAATAGCATGTAAGCTAGCAAATCAAACTTTACTTTTAACTAGCTAATTTTCATTTGTTATTGTTGTACCGTGTTATTGACAATGTAATAAAATACTTAATTAAAATGTATTTCAAAATTTACTTAGCCCGGCCAAGACGATTGCTGATATATAACATTTTTAAAAGATCACCTAAAAATAAAAATCAGCAAAGTGGTATCGCATTTTAAATTGAAGAATATAATAGGAGTTGTCAATCTTAAGTTAAAAATGAGCAAACGAATAAATATTAAAATCCATAGTGGCTCCACTGCATCCCGGACAACGCCGGGAAGGTATTGCTTGTTCTCAATATAATAAACTTGTCAGAAAAGTTGTCGTCTGTCTGCGTTAGTTGACGCATAAACTATGCTTTACTTTGAAACAATTTCATTTAATTATCTTAATGACCAAACGATACCATAATAAAATTTATTTAAATTTCACAAAAGTCCCGATTAACAAATAATAACGATCTGTTAAAACCAGCAAGCATTTAATTTTTTTATTTATCATTATAAATTTTTAAGTTAAAAAATCAGAAACTTTGAAGTTGTTCTAAGTTAACCAGCATACATTTCCGGAATTTACACATTTATTTCAATTTGAATCCTCTCATAATATTCGTCATCATTCAACTTCATGATCGACTGTTTTTTTAGCTTTTATCAGTGGTGAGTCATTAGGTAAGCAAATCAATAAAAATCTTCGAGCAAAATAGCATGGATTCCCATTCAATTGTCGGATACAGTCTAGATACGTCAGTATCGATTTGATGATAAGGATTTCATGAGATTAAGAGATTAGGGCATTATGTTATGTTATCTTAGGTACATCAGTTAGGGATAGAGAGGAAATGCTATTTTTAAGAGTTACATGCCAACACCTGTGTTCGCCTTGCTCCCAAACGAATTCTCGCACCTGCTCCGTCGTCAACTTATTGACTTCCCTTATTCGTTTTCCCGTGTATCTCTCATCAGAATTTTTGACTGTTAATACAAAGAGGAGGGTGTGTGTATGTGTGTGTCACTGAAGTGAGAGTCATAGAAACTGTATTAGATGAGGGAGAAGGTTAAACAACATAGAGTGAAAGCGGGTGAGAGTAATAGACAGACACTTAGTAAAAGATGGGCGACTTGGTGAGTTAGTTACAAATTAAAACTAATTTGAACATTTAATTTTTTTTTTTTCAAACATAACTCAATCCCAATACCAATGAATATTTTAGCATGTATTTAGTGTGATTAAAATATATAAGAAAAAAGGCCTTAGGTAAACAAGCGTTGATTAAGCCTGCTTTAGTATAATAATAAACAGATGTGCATTCAATCTACACATTAAGCAACGAAAAGGCGTGACACGCCGCCCAGTCGATTTACAAAGTCTTCTATACAGAAACTTGGACGCATCTAAAATAAGATGCGTCCTTTCAATGATATTTCAAACTGAAGCGGGAAAGATGAAACCTTCGGACTAGGATCAAAGTGTAGCATCAGTTCTGTAAAAGACGAGTACTTATAGCGTGAGTCAATTTTTCATTTCAGAGTTCCACCTTTTTGAGTATTGATTTACTCCTCTCCAGGAGTTAGGCACAAGGCCAGTTTTTATCTTACTCCCACAAGTAAGATGTGACTCAAGGTCGGGTCGGGAAAGTGGGGTTTAAAAATTGCCTGGGCAGTCCCGTCGGCATTCCCCGGTAGAGGCGCCTCAGACAGTAAGCAATAAACTTACTCCTCCCCAAAGAGAGGAGGCAAAGCCTGGGAGGGTGGACCTCCCAGAACTGCACAGGGCAGACCAATAGACCGGTGTAAATCAAGCCCCGAAGGGCAAGACAATACCATTCTATGGGGGTGCAGTATCCATCGGAACAGATACTACACTTTGATCTTAGCCAAAAGGCCAAGAACGTTTTGCCTTTTTGAGTAGCTTGGATATCCACACATGAAAACCCCATTTTGTGAAAGAAAATTGTCCTAGTGGGGATGCTAGTAAATAAGGTGGGATTGACAGGCACCCTTACCGGGTTGGTTGGGCGTGTC
>OY744539.1:19761278-19771278 GCA_963556195.1 Sepiola atlantica
AACAAAGAAAAGAAAAAAATGAAAAATGGATATGTAGAAGTAACGAAAGAAGTAAAGAAGGAACAAAGGATAGTAGTTATAGCAGTAGTAGTAGTAGTAGTAGTAGTAGTAGTAGTAGAAAGTGAGAGATAGATAAATGGAGAAGATGAAGAAGAAGAAGAAAAAGAAGATGACGAAGAAGATGAAAAATATGAAAGAAAAATGAAAAGAGGAAATATTGAGAAATAGCGAAAGAAATAAAGAAAGCGTGAAAGAAAGGAAGTGCGAAAATAAGAAAGAATGAACGAAAGAACGTTTGTGAATGAGAAAGAAAAAATAAAAGAGAAAGAAAGAGCGAAAATAAGGAAGAGAGAAAAAGAAAGTAAACAGGAAAGAAAGAACGTAATCGAAGAAGAACATGTTTTAGACATGATTTGTGTGACTTTCCTTCTAATGAGTTACACTCATAAAAAAACAAGATATATAACTTTTTATTTTGGCTGTCTAGGTGTTAACGAAACGGTCCGTCAAGAAATAGATCTTTTTAGAAATGAATAAAGACATAGTAATTGGAATTAAACTCTCTTTTATTCGTGGTTAAAAGTATTTTTGTGTATTAATAGTGTTGGTGTTTGTACGGTCTGCTTATGCTCGTAAATTCGGGTTTTGATATTTCTGCCAGTCTCGCCGATATAGGAAATCGGACATGACGCAAAGTTTATGTTATAGATGCCAGCTTTTGAAGAATCGTCCTACGAAGTGTAATGGAGACGGGGTTTTAAGTTAAGTAGATCTTCAAGATTCTATTTAGGTCTAGCTTGAATATTTTAGGCTGTAAGGTCGTGGTGATTGGTTTTGGGGAAGAACTATATAAGCGTCATTGTTATTAACCTTGTTGGCGTTATTTTTGTTGGTGGCGTCGCTGTGAGCGGATAAATTTGTGGTATTAGTCTGTTTATGCTGTGAATATTGTAAGTTTGGCGTTTGGCGTTGTGGGTGACAAAGTGAGAATATTTTAAGGATCTGTATGTGTTTTCGAGGCTGATAATTCTGAGAGCTCTTGGGAATGAGCCGATGATCATACCAGATTTTATTCTGTTTTTGGAGTAGTTTATACAATTATTTTTATTGCTTGGTTTTCTATAGATTGTGTAGTTAGGGCCGCCTGTGTAGAGCAATGTCAAGGAAAGTAAAGACGTGGTTAGTTTCTAGTTCGGAGATGACAAAAATTGAGTGTTCAATTCTATTAAGTTTGTCTCGCTAAAAACGGTGTGTGTCATCTGTATATCTAAATTTGGGGTGTATCGCGTATCGCTGAAAGTAGAATGGTATTGTTCGGTCATCAATGGCATAATTTAATAATTTGAGGGCTCAAGAGGGGGTAATATTGGACTTTATAAGATGTATTTGGAGACATCTAAAGCATTTGGCTATGAGTATGTTGATGTATGCCTAAACTGGCTCTGGTGAGATTTTTCATGTTAATATTTTGGAATCTTTGTAGATCTTAGGAGTCTTTTATGTAAGCTGAGCTTATAAAACAGAGATTGAGAAAGACAGAGAGAAACATAGAACGGGAAAAAGATGGATAGACTTAGATAGACACTGAGATAGATAGATAGATAGATAGATAGATAGATAGATAGATAGATAGATAGATAGATAGATAGATACTGACCAACGTATATATATATATATATATATATATATATATATATATATATATATATATATATATATATATATAAATTATGAAAAAATATGAAAACATTTTTGTAAATAACGGATACATTTTCTTAGACACATACGAACAATACAGGTGAGGAGTACATTTTTAATAACAAAATAAGTTAGCAAAACATTAATCTGGAACAAAACTTAGATCTTATATACGGAACGTTTTTGTTTTCGTCTTTTAAAGGAAGTGGGGTCTGATCAACTCTGCTGGGAAGTCATGAGATAAATTAGTGTTTTGTTTTTCAATTACTGAAACAGTTGTTCATGGTAAACAACTGATGATCCCTGAAATAATGTTAAGACTAGGTAGAATTCTTGGAAGCAAACTAATATAGTGACTGTAAAAAGTAAATTGACTTACAAGCAAAGTAATTTCCCACTGAACGATTTGGGACATAAGTGTTTATTTTTTCCATATAGTCGTAATGGTGGAAAAACTTCTGAGACATATATATATACAAACATATATATATATATATATATATATATATATATATATATATATATATATATATATATATATATATATATAGTATTAAATGAAGTAATAAAATAAGGTGCGAATCAAATTTTATTAGAATTCAATGTTCAAGCAAAGTTCTTTACAGTCCTTAACTTAAGAAAATTCTTCTCCTCAGAGGACCATTACTGCAATGACATTACTGCAGATAATAAAATTAAACTTTGAAAATATATAAAAATATATATAAAAATACATAAAAGTATATAAAACATCAAATATATCAGCCCAAAAACACTTGGTCAGAAGAATTAGGTTGGTCAGAAGAATTAAGTTCAAAAAGCGGACTAAATATTGCAGCTCTATCGTCAAAAAAATAAATAGATTTACCAGGAAAATTAACAAGCATACGGATTTCATTGTTCCGGCAGACAAGACTAAGAACTACTACAAATTGGACTATATCTCTTACAGGAACTTAACATACCGTGATATACATAAATCCTATAAAATTGCACCCCAATAAGATTATAGATATAAATTTAGAGGCTAAATCACTACTTACACATATGAATCTAACCAACTATGCAGAAGTAGTAATGCCAGCCACACCTAGATTTTCCTTAAAAGACCATAAGACCAACTTTCAACTAAACCCATCAATACGGTCAATTTGCCCATCAAAATCTGACCTAAGCATAATCAGCAAAAAATATTTAGATAGGGTCATTCCAGCCATCAGAAATAAAATTTTCCTTTCGTTGTGGCAGTCATCAGATAACGTAATTGAATGGTTCTTGGACCTTAAAGATAAACACAGATTAAGCTTTATAACTTTTGACATAGACAACTATTACAAATCTATTTCCCCAATTCTCTTAAATAAAGCTTTAACTTTAGCGAAAAATAATTCACACCTTACTGATTTAGAAATTAAACTTATTACTTTGGCCAGAAGATCTATTCTCCAGTTCGAGGGCAAGTTATGGACTAGAAAGGACACCCCAATGATTTCGATATTACTATGGGGCATCGAATTCTGCTCAAGTAACTGACCTAGTGGTTATATTCCTCTTAAATGAAATAAAACATACTTTTAAAAATATATAAGGGGGCTTATACAGAGATGATGCCCTATTTGTCTCTGATGAGAGGCCTAGAAGGTATAGCAAAACAATAGAAGCGTTGCCTGATTTTTTCAGAAATTCCGGCCTATCCATAACTGTTGATCCTGAGAGGAAAACTTCAAACTTCTTAGATATCACTCTTAACCTCAATGACGGATAATATAGCCCCTTCCATGAACCTAATCTAACTCTTTTCTATGTACACAAACTATCTAACCACTCGAAAGCTATAATCAATGCAATAGTCCCTTCGGTTTCCAGTAGAATCTCTAGGCTTTCCGCTAATAAAAACATTTTTGACCAAAACGCACAATTTTATAACAATGCACTACTTAACTCAGGATATTCTAAAAAATAACGTATAACCAGAAAAAACAGGAAGATACAAGTGTAAATATTATTACACACACAATATGACAATTAGCAATAGGAGCCGGACCAATAGAAATATAAATAACCGTAGACAGCAGAGCCATTCCATCAAACCTGATGAGAATGAGCAACATTTATATAGTCCCGTACCGACTTCACGTAAACGCCTTAGAAGGAAAAACAACATTTGGTTCAACCCACCTTTTAATAACAACGTTAAAACCAATATCCCTAAGGAATTCTTTAAAATATCAGAAAAACCCTTTAAATACCCACATAAATATAATTCCATATTTAATTTTTTAAAAACTCAATAAAAATGTCCTACTCTACTATGCCTAACATAGCCGAAACAATAATCTCATCAAATAGCAAAATGATAAAATCTATCCAATCCAATGATAATTGTTCCATAAATACATGCAATTGCAGGCAATAATAGATAGACATACACTGACATTATGTATGCCTGCACAGTAACCGAATTAAATAACTCTACAATGAACCCTAGAGATCACATAAATGCAGCCCCTAATCAAACTCCACAACTGGGCATTATGGCTAATATGCACCATAATGCTACACTTAATAATTTTACTATCCATCTTCCACCTCAGAAAGTCGAAAATGAGCTTCCAATGGTAGTTAATGATAACAATAATATACAATCAATTAACCAATCTAATCCATATCATGAAAATACAGTAAATAGAAGTAAGCCCGTGACTAGGAATATAAATGGCTCAGGAACAATAGTAAACCCTAAGATACACACTTATATTGGTGCCACAGCAAATTTAATTAAAACCCGCATATCTATGCATACTTACTCCTTCAATAGCGATGTCGGCAATAACAAAACATCACTGACTACTTTAGTTAAAAATTTGAGATCCAAAAATATTCCACACAGTATAAAATGGTCCATCCTATAAAATTAAACTCTTATAACCCAGGATTTAGATCTTGCGGTCTATGCAACTCAGAGGCTGTGATGATTGCCACTGCACCTAAACGTTTAAATTTAATCAACTCTAGGAATGAATTAGTTTCAAAATGTCGACATAGGAGGAAATTCAAGTATGCACAATGGAGCCCACCACCAAATCCACCATAGATGTTTAAATGAGTGTCGGGACCGGGGTTGTCCAATTTTGGAGACGTGTTTGTTAGATCCTTCGTGCCTAAATGGTTTAGACTTTAAAAATGCCTAAATATCTCTTTAGATTTTTTAAGTTGCAGAAGTCTAAATTTTTAAATTCTACATATTTTAACAACTTCCTTATTTTAACAATTTCTTAACTTGTAAAAATTGAATTTTAATTAAACAATTAAAAAAATTAAATTTAAATTAAATTTAAATTTCAATTGGGATATAAGGTTATTAAATTTTAAATATTTTAACAACTTCGTAATTATAAATTTCATAAATCCTCTAAATTATTTGTTAGGGCTAGATATCTGAAATTCGTTTATATGCTTATGGCAGACAATCAAATAGCGATTGTGGTTGGGAGGGTGATTTGAGGCTTTGACCTAAATTTACACCCTGTCCCTATGACCTAGACTTATAATTTGACCCAGACAAGTAACATCCGATCTCAATATGGTCCACACATCTGTCAAAGTATTATGACGTTTTATCCTTGTTAACGTAGACAGGCAACTTCCGTTCTGTTAACGTCGTTTGAATAAGTAGATGTTTCAACGAATTTATTGTAGATTTCTTACCGAGGAGAGGAGTTTTCTGTTTGCTTGGCTTGCGGGAGAGTGATTATTTTCGAAAATAATCTCATTCATTGTGATAATTTTTATCGGATCCGGAAGAAAAAATGGCCGAATACATCACATCGTTTTAATTTTATTTTATTCGAATTGGATTTATCGGAGATTTTATTTGGCCAGGGAGCTATGGCTTATACTGTTCTGATCACCTCATAAAACCTTTGCACTTTGAACATTATAATTATTCAAAACCAAGTGAGTTTTCTGAACATTTCTTATGTTTTGGTTTCATTATCGTTTTATTAATGTGCATACACATAGGATACATTTTTCACTGTCATTTACTGCATCGATTGCAAACGGTTTTCCTGCTTGGATAACTTTTTCGTTTTTGGAATACCATTCACCACTTGGTTCACTTTTCAATCAACATCTTCGGTGTCTTTCCTGAATATGTTTTAAATTTTAAATTGTTTGACTTGGATGAACTGTATAGCGTTAACAAAAAAGTATGTTTTGGACTGATATATTTGATGTTTTATATACTTTTATGTATTTTTATATATATTTTTATATATTTTCAAAGTTGAATTTATTATCTGCAGTAATGTCATTGCGGTAATGGTCCTCTGGGGAGAAGAATTTTCTTTGGAAACTCATGATTAAAGGACTGTAAGGTACTTTGCTTGAACATTGAATTCTATTAAAATTTGATTCGCACCTTATTTTATTACTTCATTTTATATTACGCAATTAATGCTCTATCCGGTATATTGAGCTTCAGTTTTATCCAGATCTTCACTAATTAAATATATTAGTTCCCTCTTATATCTTTTGTTGGATTAACTTCATATATATAGATATAATAGACGGCCGCACCGGGGAAAGGGGGGGCAGGGGGCTCAAGCTCCCCCACTTTTTGACTTGACCCCCCCCCCACTTTACGGTCATCAATAATGAAGTTATATATGCATGTGTTTAACCGGCCCCCCACTTTTTAGGAGACCCCCCCCCCACTTTTATAACTGTCCCGCCGGTCCTGTATATATATATATATATATATATATATATATATATATATATATATATATATTTGTGGGTTTAACAAAAAAATATATTTTACTAATATCCGAAAATGTTCCAAATTGCAGAGTATATATATATATATATATATATATATATATATATATATATATATATATATATATATATATATATATATAGTAAAGTGCATTCCAATAACCAAAGGAACGATCAATCCATACTTTTCATCTACTTTTATTTTCTTCATCGTCCTATTCCGGCGAACGACCACATCTATAGTTTTGTTCTGTTCTTCAAATCTTTTCTTCTTGGTGTACAGGCAAACAAAATTCCGTTTATATGTTGATACTGTATTTTTTTTTAATTTTCCATACAATCTACGCGAGGTAACACAGTCTTCATCCCAGCTATGCAGCTCATCAGGGAAAAGTTTAATTCAGTAAAACCTATAAGCCAAATACATAGGAAAAAGCGATTCGAAAAAGATCAAACTGAGCTCCTGACAAGCAAGTCCAAACACATGAAAAAAAGTACATGAAAATACTCACTTGAGAAATAATGACAAAATCCCCTCCAAAGGAAGAACTTATCTGCAAAATTTTCAATAACGTGTCTTTAGTCTATTAGCATATGTATGTATCTAAGTCGATTCGTTTATAAATATATATATATATATATATATATATATATATATATATATATATATATATATATATATATATATATATATTTTGATTTTATTCCATTAGTTGCGACAAAACAAGTTTTGTTTCATTGGTGTAAATAGCGACCAACTCATCGGGCTGGCGATGGAATATATATATATATATATATATATATATATATATATATATATATATATATATGCTCGCTACGTTGATGATATCCTTATTTTAGCAGACAATAATGATGAGATAAAAAACTACAAGACATTTTTCAAAATAACTGTACTTACATTCACCCATGAGCTTAATGTTAATAACAAAATTCCGTTTTTAGATGTTCTCATTGACACTAACAATGACGCATTCATCTCCTCTCTCTATAAAAAACTTACTTCTATTAATACATGTATTTTAAGTTATAAAAGCGAATGCTCATATCGATATGCAATTGCAATGACTAAAAATCTATTAAACCGTCCAAAGCTAATATCTTCAACCAAAAATATTCCTTAACGAATAAAAAAAAACATTAAGCATGTTCTAATTAATAAGCAATTTCCCAATTATTTTGTAGACGAACAAATAAAATTAATGATTAGAAACTTAGACAATACTAATAATAATCAGTTAAATAATTCCCACTACATTAATCTATTCTACTGTAACCAAATGGATCTACACTTTAAATTGGATGAAAAAGCTCTTTAAAATATAATACATCGCTACATATCCCTCATCAACTCTGCTAATAAAATAAGATTCATCATTTATTACAAAAAAAATCAAAACATCGAACCATGCAGTTAAGAAATAACACTTCTTAGACCCAAAATACCTTAGGAAGAACCAATGTAATATATCAGTTTCAATGCCACATGGGGGGATGTATCTCCGACAATAAAAATAAAACTAATACTTACATCGGTTTCACTACCACAACACTTTTCCGAAGATTAACCTTACATCTCTCCGACACTAGCTCCATTTGCCAACACCTAAAAGAACATGACTATAGACACATACTAGGTAACAATACTAAACTAATACACCACTATACCAACACCAAAAGATTAAAAATTCTCTATATAAAAACTAAACATCTTGCAATCAATAATGTGAATTACGAAACTAGTCACAATATTTTAAAGTGTCTAGCATAGTAAAAAACATTACCAAATTCTTAGCCATTAAGCAAGTATACGTTTGAATCTTGAAGGCGCTGAGAACATAATCAAATTCTTAATGGTTACGCAATCAAACTTTTGAATCTTGCACGCTTTTAGAACGTAATCACGCTCTCATGTAACATCTTAATATTATATACACTCCTTTTAAGTTGTAAATTACTGGTCGTTATGATAATGAAATAAACTAACAGTAAAGATATACTTTTTTAAGTAACCAAAATTAACACCGCCTAAAGATAATTTGACGAATCAAATCAAAAGTACTCGCAAAATAGGAAACAAAATGGAACAAGAAACACATGGAACTTAGATACAGCAATTTGACCGAAACACTAAATGGACCATTCGGAAATTTTTTTTTTTAAGTCTTATCAAGACAAAAACACTCCGTTTTATTTAATAATGTCTGCCTAAATATATATATATATAAATATATATATATATATATATATATATATATATATATATATATATATATATATATATGAATCGACTTAGATACATACATATGAACTGACATATATATATATATATATATATATATATATATATATATATGTATATATATATATATGATAGAGATAAAGAGAACGACAACCAAGCAAAGCAACTTCGATTAATTCAAACTTATATAGAGTAATGAGATCGATATAAAAATATTGAGAGTGATGAATAAATTATTGTTTTCACTTTTTTAATTACGATATCTAAAATAGTGGGAGTTGTTTGGTGGATAGATTTGAAGAGGCCGTTTTCTAAAAGTTGATAAAAAGGACAGGCATGGACTCCCCTGAGGGGAGAACCCATGGGTTTAATGTTAGGCTTGAGGGGATGTATTTTGAGAAGTCTGAGACATCGGTGTATAGGGAGTTATATCTAAACTGGCCGTGGTGGGTTTTTTATGTTGGTATTTGGTGTCTTTTTACGAGATTTCACTAGATTTTTATGTGGACTGGGTTGATGGAAGCTAAAGAAAGGTCGAGGGATACAACGAGAGACAAAGAAACAAAGAGATTGATGGCTAGACTAAGATATACGTTGAGTTAGAGACTACCATACCTATTTATATCAATCGACTTAGCTACATACATATTAACTGACAGATGCATAGGTATGAACTGACGTACTGATTGTATTATTAATTTTTATTTTGTATTATCATTTTAATAATACAATTGTATTTAAATTATGTATAAGCCATTGCATTTTTAATTATGGCTAAACCCTAAGAAAATATGTTACAAGTATGAATTAAAACCTAGATTTACCTCTCTTGTCGCTAATACAATAATAATATTAATGCTAATTGAGGTGGGGGGGGGATAATGATGGCGGCTGTAATGAAAAATAGTAAGAATAACAGTAATAAAAATAATATGAATGGCTATATTTAAAAACAGACATGACAACTATTGCAATAGTAGTAATAATGCAAATGGGAGAAATAATAATAATAATAATAATAATAATAATAATAATAATAATAATAATAATAATAATAATAATAATAATAATAATAGGGTGAAGACCAGGGAGACAGAAAACGAAGCAAATACACGGACCATACCAGAGCACTAGGAACATTTCCGAAGAAGCTTGAAAAAAAGACTAGGAGAAATTGAAATCAAAATGAAGACTGAGACCATACAACGGAAGGTAATGATAAAAACAGCTGACATCCTAAGGAACATCCTTAAATGCGGA
>OY744539.1:19773778-19828778 GCA_963556195.1 Sepiola atlantica
ACTCCTTATAAATATATACATGTCTCTGTCTATGTGGATTTGTGTGTATATGTCTGTTTGTCTGCGTATGTTGTATGGGGAGGGGGAGGCAAATAAATATAAAAGCTAGCTGTTGGTTGGTTGGGTGAGGATGATGCGTTTTTACCAGATGGGAACTTAGAGTTTTTTTTTTCTTCTGGTGGTAGGTCTCTGTGGAATGAGTTCTGGAGTTTGGAAAAGAAGAAGAAGAAGAAGAAGAAGAAGAAGAAGAAGAAGAAGAAGAAGAAGAAGAAGAAGAAGGTAAATATGAAAAATATGAAAGGACAAGAAATTTTTTTAAAAGTTCAAGAAGAAATGAAACCGAAAATCAGAAAATCTTTGAAAAAGAAGAGGAGATTAAGAAAAAGAATCAAATCAAAAAAGGAGAAAAAAGAAATGCATATAAGATATTTCTAAATTGTGTATCTATCAATATTTTTTTTAATATTTTTCGAAAGTTCTTTTTTTTTATTGAAAACGAAAAACCTTCAGGTCATCGCAGACATACAAATACAAATACACGCTCCTTCTTATTTTAACTATCGATATATTGTAGAAACTCCACGATTACATTATTGCTTCTTGCGTTCTGACAGAAGACCCCGCTCCCTGTTTTGATAAGCTTCTGGGACTGACTTCCATCCCAGCACTAAAGTGGAAGTCTTACATCAGATACATTGCTAAGGTAACTGGAAAAGGGGTCAGATCATTCTACCGCTCCAGAAAGTTACTATATGAAAGCCAGATACGTCCTAAGATGGAACACTATTGTCACATCTAGAGACGGGTGCCGCTAAAAGCACTTCCTCATTGTAAAAAATCGACTTCGAAATCTCGAGGGGATGTCCTTCACACAGAATAAACGTTGCTAGTTTTTACCGACTCTGTCGTTATTTTCATGGTAGATGCTCGACCAGGCTCCAATCCCTGGTTCATCCCTGTAAAACATTCACAGCAAAAACCCGTCCAGCTACAACCACTGTAAAAAATTATT
The DNA here is from genome assembly GCA_963556195.1 of Sepiola atlantica. Classification (NCBI taxonomy): domain Eukaryota; kingdom Metazoa; phylum Mollusca; class Cephalopoda; order Sepiida; family Sepiolidae; genus Sepiola; species Sepiola atlantica. The sequence goes on from OY744539.1 coordinate 19,774,791, forward strand.
TCTTCTTCTGTGTACCTAAAACAAAACGAAGTTTCTATGGGGAGAGTTGTTTTCCAAGAACTGCCCGTCTGTGAAATGCAATAGCACGGGCTGCTTCCCAGCGTATTGCAGCATAGTTGTGTTCACGTTCAATGTTAACAAATACGTGTCTAGGCTGTTAAGTAATCAAATTATGCTCATGGTTCAACCATCGTCTGCAATCCGCAAGGTGTTTTTCTCACCATCCAACTGACACAAACTATTAACCCCTGTTCTCGAATAGGCTTTGGGCTTTTATAGGCGGTGACTCGTTTTAAAAAGACTTTAAAAAGAGGTGTAGTAATCCGTCTACTACTAGTTTGAATGATTTATCTCCCTTTTTTAATTTGGCGCATGCGTATTCGCAGCGTTATGGTCGTGACTAACGGTTTTAAATAATAGGGAAAAAGAACAAGAAAGATCATTATATAGATATATGTTTACAATAGTTTAAGATGCCTGAAGATATTGAATAGCACTGAATATTTTCTTACAGAATATTTTCTTGCTCATTGCAATAGATCCGATATTCAGAATCTTAATAACATCACATAGTCGTTGGTGTGACAGGGCGAACGGTTCTGGAATCTCTGTTCTAATTAAACTGTCTTTTTCCGATTTTGCCAATTATTTCGCCATCTTGATCAACTTTCTACTGCTTACAATTATAAATATCTAGTTACTTGCCTCCCCACGAGAGCAATGTGAGGCACAAGGTCGGTTTTAATGAATGGAAAGTCCAGATCTAAAACAGAACTGGAACAATAATGAAATTGCCCAAGTCTAGAAGTAACACTCCTCCTTTGACCTCTTTTATTTTAAAATTCTATTTTACGACGCATACATATATATATATATATATATATATATATATATATATATATATATATATATATATGAGAGAGAGAGAGAGAGAGAGAGGGAAGCTGTCGAAAGTTAGTCCAAGGTCCACGTTCTACTCCTCTTATATTTTTTATGTGTCGTAAGAAGTAAATCAAAACTGTTTGGAATTTTTTATGATAAAATGTGTTTACTTGTTACATAGCTGGCAAGTAGCGAGTTACAAATTGGCATTATCCTGAATTTACTTGGTTCTAGTCTGATGACGAGTGTGTTAGTAATAACGATAGTGATGATCGTCGTTCTTTCATTCCACCATCTAGGATTTGAAGCGCGACTTTCAATCTGTAAACAAAACTGAGCATAAAATAACCAAGAACACTTGCTGTCACGGTTACAGCGTTTATTATAGTTCTCCGGAAGACAAAAGTAGTGAACCGTGGTTGTTTTTAAGGATTACGGAAAGGAGTGCACTCCGAGAGGTCTAGACAGCAGTCGTGGGCGAACGCGTTCGACTTCAAGTCCAATTAAAAAGGAAGAGAGACCAATAAGGAAACGAAAGTCGCACCAGTTTCTTTCGGTTCTAATGTCACCATCTCCCAACTTAGTCGGGGAAAAGGGAAAACCTACTAGTATTTTCCTCCCATTACATTAGGTAATATTCTGAGACCAATTCAATTTGAAAATACTTGTTTTATTTTGTTTACTTTTGGGAAACGTTGTCTTTGAGTTGTGCAAAATTGATAGTATATGTGTGTTGCTTAAAAGACAATATGACCACTAAAAATAATTTATACTCGAAAGTCCTTTTTTATTTCATGGTCCGAGGTGATCTAGACAGGTGTGTCAAAAGAAGGTGTGTCGTCATACTCATGTCAAAAGAAGGTCACATTTTCTTTTTAATGAAATATAATTTTCTCACGGATCTAAATGTTATGAGAAAAGTAAGTTATTGAAACATTTAGTATTACTAATGATAAATTTTGTTTGGAAAGAAGTTTGATAAACGAGTCATGAACCATAATTCATTGTAGTATTGATTTACTCCTCTCCAGGAGTTAGGCACAAGGCCAGTTTTTATCTTACTCCCACAAGTAAGATGTGACACAAGGTCGAGTCGGGAAAGTGGGGTTTAAAAATTGCCTGGGCAGCCCTGTCGGCATTCCCCGGTAGGGGCGCCTCAGGCAGTAAGCAATAAACTTACTCTTCCCCAAAGAGGGGAGGCGAAGCCTGGGAGGGTGGACCTCCTAGAACTGCACAGGACAGACCCATAGACCGGCGTAAATCAAGCCCCGAAGGCCAAGACAATACCAGTCTATGGGGTGCAGTATCCATCAGAACAGATACTACATTTTCATTGAAGTAGCCATTATCAAATGTATCGTTTAATTGGTTAAAAATACTTGATTAACATAAAGTTAAAATAAAATACATTTGATTCAAAATATATCAGCTTCAGTCTCTGGTAGTCTCAGAGCGGAAGTCAATGTTAGCGTTTTATATATAGCCATGTTTCTCAGGCGCGGCTCCATTTTCACCTGGCTATGATAAGCCGGATGTAAAGTCAAAAGGCGACAGACGCTGAAATATAGTTATATATTATGCACAAGAAACTGATTCCCTTCAATATCAAAGATGCTTAATAGCAAGATGTTAAAATATTAAATAGATTTATATGAGGTGTATTGTCAAACAGCTATATATCACAATCACACGACAACTAGTCCAAGCAGCAGACGTATGCAGGCGCTGTTATCTTCAGGCTTCTAATATAGCTAAATAAACCTTAATACAACGCAGCATGTGATTATTTGTAGCTTTTCTCATACCAAGAAGAACGTCTTAGTATGTGCATGGGGTAGTGGTGCAAATGGTGTTGCATTAGAATAAATGTTAGAAAAAAATGGAAACCACTGATCTATATCCACTCATAATATAAAGGGGCACTTTCTCTGTGTGTCTGTCTGTCTGTCTGTCTGTTCGTCAATCGCAATTTTAAAAAATCAAAAATATTGCATTAATAATAAATAATAGATTCCCAACAAACAAAACGGATGTCATGACTGGAAATCGAAACTGAAACCTTCAGCTCTTCAGTCTGATGTTCTACGAATTGAGCTATTTTGATTTTCGTTGGAGTAGATCTTAAAACACTTCCTTAGATTTATGTCATGTTTCAAAACATGAATTCAAACATAAGCGATAATAAACATGAATAAATGAATGGCTAAACATTATTAATAGCGTTGGAAATACTTTTAATAGTCACAAACAATTTATTTTGCTCTAACTACGTATTGCCCTTATGAATTATTTAATATATAATATATACTAGAATTTAAACTCAGAAAATTAGTAAGAAAATAAATTCATAAAAGAGTACTTATGTAGTTTAGGGACCGGGCTGAAATAATTACGTTATACTTTAGAAAGCCATTCTTAACATGGGGAGGTGGGGGGTGATTCACTATTCTGTACTTTCACCTAACAATTTAATAAACAGAATAGTTAATCACCCCCTCACTCACCTTCCCATGTTAAGAATGGTTTTCTAAATTATAACGTTATTATTTAAGCCCGATCTCTAAACTGCATAAGTACCCTTTTTAAATGTATGTTCTTACTAGTTCTCTTGAAATTTTCTATAGGTTATATTTACAACAAAAGAAGCCGTTTGAATGATCTCCCCCTTTCAACTAACTCTTCTAAATTAAAGATGAAAAAACATCTGTCCACTATAATACAGAAGCACCAAAAGTTATTGTTAAGAAGTCTTTTTTCCGAAATTATGCATATAAAACGAGGTTCCATCGAATAGAATATTCCAATGTTTTGGATTGTTTAATTTTTATATATAAAAATACGAGGGAAAAACAATTTTTTGCTTTGACAAGGAAGTTTTACCTTCGAAATCTAAGCTAAGTTTAAATGAATGTTATTCATTTAAACAATAAAAACACACATTATGTAAAGTTTTCCCAGTTTAAATATTTTCCTGCGACAAAAATGTTTTACATTGTTTCATTTTACTTCACTCGAAGTTCTCAGAAATGAAGGGGTCCATTCCTGGGGCTAACACTTAATCTCTTTATGAGATACCTGGATGTTCAAGTGTTCCATTAAAGTTCTCCTCTACCCCTCAAACGCCGAGCCAGTAAAGAAGTTAAGACCATTAATTTTATTCTCCCCAATTGACAAGTTAACTATGTGATAATATATATTGATTGTGGTCTCTTGGTCTTACCGAATTTCAGGACAAGAATCCATCTAGTCTGGTGGAGTATCCAGCTTAGTGTTGTTACTAGAAGCAACATCACTTGGACAAGGTGCACCAATTCTCGTATAAGCTAGTGTTGGGTAGCTATACAGAGAGGATCTTATTTGGGCTTCGAATACTATGTTATTTTGAATATTTTGTCAGGGTTTACTTGTAAAGTGAAGCATTATCATGCCAGGTTGTCCTGACAAACCCCTGTACAGAGAGATCTTAAACACTCGCGGGCAGTGTCTAGTATTCATTCATGTTCTCTCCTAGAAATGAAATAAAATATGTCTACACATATTTTTATTCAAGCGGAATTCGAATGGAAAATCGATTTATGGATAGGAATTAGAGTAATCGAATGCAGAACCCAAGAAAAAAGAAAACAAAAATAAAGAGCAAAGACAAATGATCGTGTAATAAGAGGAAAAAAAACAGAAAAGAAAGATGAAAGAATAAAAGAAAAGAAAGAAAGAAGTAGGAACATGGAAAAAGAAAGAAACGAGTAGGAAAATAAATAGAATAAACTGAAAAATGAAGAAAACAACGAAGGAAAAAACAAAAGAGAACAAAAAAACGAAAGAGAGAAAGAAAGAGAAAAAACTCGAAAAACGCCTTGAATTATAAAACAAAAAGAACATGAAAAAAACAAAAAAAGGCATTTTGAAAAATGATGGAGAGAAATCGGCAAAATTGGAACACATTTGAAAGTACTTGAACGCAAAGTCCGAATTCAAGAGGGAAACGTCTAATTCCATGGATTACACACACATATATATGTATATATATATATATATATATATATATTAGGAAGAAGGCAAAGTGAGGAAGTGCAAGTTTGTAAGTGATAGTGTACGTGCCACTCCAAATCACTCTCCCAAAACTAATAAATCCTTCAAGAATTATTTACATATATATATATATATATATAGAGAGAGAGAGAGAGAGAGATAGAGAGCGAGAGAGAGAGAGAGAGGGGGGGGAGATAGAGAGAGAGATTTACATGTTGGGTACAACAGTTTTAAAACGATTTAGGAAAGTTCATTCATAATAAAATGAATACCGGCAATAAGGGAAAATCTCAAAGCCAGAACGGGAATATCAAAACAGCTGACCAATTTCCGCTATTCATTCATCGGATCTGAAAGCTACGAATTGATAACGATTATATAAACAGCTGTCAGTGGATGACTATATTTCATACTAGCTCACCCGACCCGTGTGTGTCGTTGTTTCTTACGGAAGGAATCTGACTTCTTTATCTGAAATCTGTTAATAGTTTAGGGACTGGGTGTAGGGGCTGTAATTAATAGACGACTAGAAGAATACACGTCCCAGGAGGAGTAAAATTAATTCCTCGAACAGAACAGTTTTGCACTATTTTATAACCCCTTACAAAGATTAAAATAAAGATATAATCATACTAAACCTTACGACTAGAATCCTTATTCCAATTTGAATCACAATTCATTACATGATTTGTATTCTTGAAAATGTCTTAAGGGGTCTTAAGAAGTAATTTAAATTTTGAAATTCAGGAAATCTAGTTTGATTAGTGTCTAAGTATGGAGAAAATACAATACAAATCTGTATATTGAAATTGTCAAATGAGAGATTGCGCCCATACTCTGAATCCCTAAAGACCCTTTAAAATGCAGAAAAGGAACTGAAATTTTGGGAATATATATTAATTGATGTATAATACCAATTGTTAAAATTTCAAAGAATTTTAAGTATCCGAATTTTCACAAAAGATCTCCACTTGTATGAAACTTTAATTTAACTAAATATAGCCCATATTACGACCCATTACACATAGATAGAGTGTTCTATTTGTGAATGTTTGGGGAGCAAAGAATATGTATGTTAATGAATACACTAATGCACACAACACACACATATATTATAGAGAGAGTTTGAATTACCTACGGTCTCTCTGTAGAAGGGTTTGTCAGGACAACCTGGCATAAGGAAACTTCCCTCTAAAAGTAAACTCTTACCAAATATTCAAAATAACATAGTATTTGAAGCACAAATAAATCACCTCAGTATGGCAACATACCGGCTTATACGAGAAATAGTGCAGCTTCTTCAAGTGATGTTGCCTCTAGTAACAGCACCAATACATCATCTCAGTATGGTTACATACCGGCTTATACGAGAAATAGTGCAGCTTCTTCAAGTGATGTTGCCTCTAGTAACAGCACAAATAAATCACCTCAGTATGGCTACATACCGGCTTATACGAGATATAGTGCAGCTTCTTCAAGTGATGTTGCCTCTAGTAACAGCACAAATAAATCACCTCAGTATGGCTACATACTGGCTTACACGAGAAATAGTGCAGCTTCTTCAAGTGATGTTGCCTCTAGTAACAGCACAAATAAATCACCTCAGTATGGCTACATACCGGCTCATACGAGAAATAGTGCAGCTTCTTCAAGTGATGTTGCCTCTAGTAACAGCACAAATAAATCACCTCAGTATGGCTACATACTGGCTTATACGAGAAATAGTGCAGCTTCTTCAAGTGATGTTGCCTCTAGTAACAGCACAAATAAATCACCTCAGTATGGCTACATACCGGCTTATACGAGATATAGTGCAGCTTCTTCAAGTGATGTTGCCTCTAGTAACAGCACAAATAAATCACCTCAGTATGGCTACATACTGGCTTATACGAGGTATAGTGCAGCTTCTTCAAGTGATGTTGCCTCTAGTAACAGCACAAATAAATCACCTCAGTATGGCTACATACCGGCTTATACGAGATATAGTGCAGCTTCTTCAAGTGATGTTGCCTCTAGTAACAGCACAAATAAATCACCTCAGTATGGCTACATACTGGCTTATACGAGATATAGTGCAGCTTCTTCAAGTGATGTTGCCTCTAGTAACAGCACAAATAAATCACCTCAGTATGGCTACATACTGGCTTATACGAGAAATAGTGCAGCTTCTTCAAGTGATGTTGCCTCTAGTAACAGCACAAATAAATCACCTCAGTATGGCTACATACTGGCTTATACGAGATATAGTGCAGCTTCTTCAAGTGATGTTGCCTCTAGTAACAGCACAAATAAATCACCTCAGTATGGCTACATACCGGCTTATACGAGATATAGTGCAGCTTCTTCAAGTGATGTTGCCTCTAGTAACAGCACAAATAAATCACCTCAGTATGGCTACATACTGGCTTATACGAGAAATAGTGCAGCTTCTTCAAGTGATGTTGCCTCTAGTAACAGCACAAATAAATCACCTCAGTATGGCTACATACCGGCTTATACGAGATATAGTGCAGCTTCTTCAAGTGATGTTGCCTCTAGTAACAGCACAAATAAATCACCTCAGTATGGCTACATACTGGCTTATACGAGAAATAGTGCAGCTTCTTCAAGTGATGTTGCCTCTAGTAACAGCACAAATAAATCACCTCAGTATGGCTACATACCGGCTTATACGAGAAATAGTGCAGCTTCTTCAAGTGATGTTGCCTCTATTAACAGAACAAACTGCATAGTCGACCAGACTAGATGAATTATTGTCATGGAATCCGGTAATACTAAGAGACCACAATTAATATATACTATACATAGTGCATTGGAGACGGGATAATTAATGTAATTCACTTTTTTATTAACTTAAAGTTTGAGAGGTAAAGCAGAACTTCACTTGAACACTCGGATATCTATGTATCTCTTATAGAGATCAAGTGTTAGCCCCAGGAATGGGTCCCTTGATTTCTGCGAAGTTAAACTGAAGTAAAATTAAACAAAATATAAACACACACATATACATATATATGTGTATAATAGATTGATCGATCGATATGTATATATATATATATATAAATAAATAGATAAATATAATCACACACACACTCACACACACACATATATATATATATATATATATATATATATATATATCGAGAGATCCCAACCGCTCGACAGATGGCCGATGAAACAACACTCAGGGCCGCAATAGTTAAGTTAACACTCGAAGACAGAAAAATCGCTTGCCCCGTCGAGAAATTACCAAGAAAAATTACAAACACAGAAAGTTCTATAGTCTTTAACTAGGTCTGCATTAATATATATATATATATATATATATATATATATATATATATATATATATATATATATATATATATATATATATATACATATATATATATATATGAAATTATTTTAATATTTTACCTACGTACGACGTCGTTTCGAGCTTATGGCTCTCATCAGGGAAGGCAAGTAACAATATCAGACGGTTATAGGGCGCGAACCAGGTTCACAGATACACTTTGGATCTGTAGGTGTTCACCAAGTCCCACTAGGCTGCGAGAGATTGTCACGTAATAAGGGAGAAAGTAAGTGATGTTTACACTGCAAGCGGCGAGCATAGACATCTAAACATTCGATAGCACTAAACGACAGAGTTGGAGCATTGCACCGAAGCTTTTAGGTGAATGTTTATTTAATTTTTAAATATATACATACATATATATATATATGTATATATATATATGTGTGTGTGTGTGTGAGTTTGAGTGTGTGTGTATAAATCTATAGATAGATGTGAACAAACTAATATAGGCAAATAAAAATGAACAGACTAAGAGAAACAATGCTTGTATTTTTATGTGTTATGGAATGTAATTAATTTACCAAGACAAAAGTCTAGACCTTCTATTTAACCGCCATATTCATTATATTTCTCGCCTTCCCTGTCTTCTTGTTTTTAGGTATCAACTCATGAGAGTTTATATTTTTATTGGAAGCAAATTAATTAAACTCTATAATAAATCACTTTTGAAACATAAAAGAGTCCAGATTTTATACTTAAAATCAACATGTGTGTTGGACTTAGCTTTGAAGTTGTATTTTGGCTATTAGACAAATATGACTTCAGAGTTATGCGCACACACACACGCACAGACACGCACACACACACACATACATATATATATATATATATATATATATATATATATATATATATATATATATATGCTGATGAGTCCAGATTAAAAAGGACGAAACGTATACGTACATAGATAATAAACAATAACAAATATATATATATATATATATATATATATGAAAATATTTGTTGTTGTTTATTATCTACGGACGTATACGTTTCATCTTTTTTCAATCAAGACTCTTCAGCGTAGAAGTTTGACTATTCACTACTGGTCACACGATTCGAAACCCTGGATTATAAGTATTTTTCAACTCCAACCCAACGTCTTAAACCTCGCGGCCAATATCTGAACGGCTGATAAACAGTGGTAGATTAAATACATTTATAAGCGGCGATGACATCGCAGGCATTCTCCTTATATTAAGGAATGATGCATTATAAAGCAAATGACGTCACGCTGTATTTGCACTACGACTAAAGTGCTCTACTAATAATTAAGGAGCGACAAATATATATATATATATATATATATATATATATATATATATATATATATATATATATATGTTATACTCTATAATAAATACTCTTATATATTTATTCGTATATACGAGGCATGTCTAAAGAGGATCCGACCTTTTTTTTTTCGTGCGAAATAAAGATAAGACGGCACCACTTTACATAGTGCGGGAAGACACCTTCATGCGAATGTGTGAATTTTATCATCGTCAGTCGCTGCCTGTCGGTCGCTGAGTGAGGTGCTACACAACGTGTTCGTCGGATTACCGATTCTCTCAAGATGACTGAACCTGTTGAGCAAAGGTACTGCATCAAATTTTGTCAAAAGCTTGGTGATTCTCAAAGCTAAACAATTCGTAAGATTTAACAATGTGTTTGGAGAAGATGCGATGGGTGTTACACAAATTAAGGAGTGGTTCAACCGATTCAAACATAGCCGCACATCAGCAGAGTTTGACCAACTGTTGTGGAGAGGGTGCGACATTTTGTGATGGAATATTGTCGTTCAACCGTGCGGGAGAACGCCCAAGAGGTTGGAGTGAGTAAAGATTCTGCACATGCAATTTTGCGTGATGATTTGAACATGCATAAAGTGACTGCGAAATTTGTGCTTAAGTTGTTGTCGCAGAAACAAAAGGACCTCCGTTTTCAAGTTGAACAGGACCTTCTGGAAACCGCCAACACTTATCCTGGGTTTCTGAACATCGTGATAACTGGAGATGAGTCATGGGTGTACGGGTACGACCAAGAAACAAAAACGCAGTCGTCGCAATAGAAGCATCTCGAGTCTCCAAGGCCAAAAAATGCTCGACAGGTGCGACGCAAAATCAAGGAGATGCTGACTGTCTTCTTTGATATCCGATGAATTGTGCATCACGAATATGCACCGGAAGGACAAACAGTGACAAATTGAAGACGCCACTGAAACCTTTGAGACTAAAGAAGAGATAATGCGGAACGCGACGGTGGAGATGAACACCATTCTAAAAAGAAGACTTTCAGGGGTGTTTCCGGCAGTGGATGGATCGGTGAGCTAAGTGTGTGTAAGCACAAGGGGCTTACTTTAAAGGGGGTTAGGGTGGCAAACCCGTCAGGTGTTTGAAATATTTTTCTGGACAAAGGTCAGATACTTTTTAGACAGCCCTCGTATAGATAGATAGATAGATAGATAGATAGATAGATAGATAGATAGATAGATAGATAGATAGATAGATAGATAGATTTTAATCCATTCACGCAATAGTTCGACACGTGCCCTTTTCCGACTCTCGGACGAAACTATTTCTGGCGGTAGAGGAAGCGAGAAAGCAAATAGCATGTCAACCAACAACGTCAAACTTGCCTCGCTGCCTAAAATGAATTTGGAAAGAAATCCTTCACGCTATAAGAAAAAAAGCAAAGGTGGGTGTTTTCTTTTTTTAGGTTGTCAAATATGATAATGATTTATATATGAAAAATTAAATTACTGATGTAATTCTATGAGTTCATGCGAATATTTTAATAATATGTCTAGATTAATACCGAGTTCGAACACTACGGAAGCATACTTTTTTGCCGTGGGTGTACTAATATATAGTACATATATATATATATATATATATATATATATATATATATATATATATATATATATAATAAGAAATAAGGTAAAATAAATACCTTTGAAGAATTTAAAGATGCGATATCAATTTTAAAAGAAAAATAAATCGAAACCGATTTTTTTTTCCTTTTATAAACTTTCATTTTTTTTTAGTTTATAGTGATACAAATATTTCGCCAATTGAAAACTTGGCCTTTTCAATGTGTCTGTATATCCTGATCTTATCGGATTTGTATTTTCCCGGCTTCTGTTTGTTCAACCGGGCTTAAGGGATGTTGTTGCTGTTTTCCACTTTCAAATATGAGATCCTGAATGTACACGAGATAGGTATAAAATTTAGGGTTCATATTTTTTTTAAGCATCTAATTCAAATGTTATAAGAAATAAGGTAAAATAAATACCTTTGAAGAATTTAAAGATGCGATATCAATTTTAAAAGAAAAATAAGTCGAAACCGATTTTGTTTTCCTTTTGTAAACTTTCATTTTTTTTAGTTGATAGTGATACAAATATTTCGCAATTGAAAACTTGGCCTTTTCAATGTGGCTGTATATCCTGATCTTATCGGATTTGGATTTTCCCGGCTTCTGTTGGTGCAACCGGGCTTAAGGGATGTTGTTGTTTTCCACTTTCAAATATGAGATCGTGAATGCACACGAGATATGTATATAATTTAGGGTTCATATTTTGTTTTAAGCATCTAATTGAAATTTAATAAGGAATAAGGTAAAAGGCTTCAAAGGTATTTATTTTACCTTATTCCTTATTAAATTTCAATTAGATGCTTAAAAAAAATATGAACCCTAAATTTTATATATATATATATATATATATATATATATATATATATATATATATATATATTATGGCCTTGTTTAGAGGCCGGAACGATAACACGGACACGGGGTTTAGGTAAAACAAATATATTGGAGAAAAGTAGTACGTCAGTACTGACTACCAGTGTAGACTGGGTTTGAACTCAAACGCTGAGAAGCCTATGCTTCCCGCACCTATTTAGAATGGACGAGTCCAAAATGTTCGCTATAGGTACGGCAATATAACACCCCCCTTCCAAGTCTTACCTCCTCAGCAGTATTAATATCGTTTCCTTTTTGGATTGATTTCGATAAGATCCGGAGACTTCCGTTTTCTTTAAGATTACCGCTATTTTGGGGCTACTTGGAGTACTGGCATGTTAAAAGTATCGAATGTGATGTCCATAACTTCTTCTTCTACTTGGGAAAGCTGTCAGTGTCATCTGACAGTCGTTTCCAAATTTGATTTAGGTGTCTCTTATGAAAAAATTGAGGTCCTTGGATTATGTAAATCATATTTCCAATTCTATTTTTATTATACCAGGTATCCAAAAAGACGATTTATTTTTAAACATCTTGCAAGATGCTTTGCCTCCTGAGATGTATCGCTTTTTTGGTACAATAAAGGTTAGACCTTTTTGGTCTGTTTAGGAAGTAATTTGTCAAAAATGGATCTTACTTTTCGCGCAAACATCATCTATGCGGGATATAGGGTGATGGTATGTTAACGTTTAGCGTGATCCTGTACACTTGTAAAAACTGCTGCAGGGCAGTTTCTTTGGGAGTGCCGCGAACTTTTGTCAGGGCTCTTTTTAGAGTGTCTACAAAGCGTTCCGCCTGGCGGTTTGACCTAGGATGATACGGGGGAATCGCGATGTGTCTGATCTGAAAGATCTCACAGTAATCTTTGAAGTTGGAGGACGTAAACTGTGTTCCGTTATCACTGACTAAACAATCGACCACCCCAAAACGAACGAACAATTCGTGCAGAAAGTTGATTGTTACCTCCATGGTGGGTTTTTTACACCGTAACACTTCGGGCCATTTCGAAAAACTATCGACTACAATTAGATAGTAAAATCCCTCCAATGGGTCCGCAAAATTCACGTGTATCCTTGACCAAGGTCGGTTTGTCTTTTGCCACGGACTATGTTTGATATGAGGTGCCTTTGCCGCCAAGGCAGAACCTTTACAAGTATTTACGACGTTCTCAATGTCCTGATTCATTCTAGGCCGGTACACTAAGTTCCGCATAAAACTCTTCATTTTGTTTTTTTTTCCGGATGGCCAACGTGAAAATCCCTCAGGATCTTCTTTTGTAACTTCTTTTGTAACTTCTTTTGGAACTTCTTTTGGAACTTCTTTTGTAACTTCTTTTGGAACTTCTTTTGGAACTTCTTTTGTAACTTCTTTTGGAACTTCTTTTGGAACTTCTTTTGTAACTTCTTTTGGAACTTCTTTTGTAACTTCTTTTGGAATGATGACTCTCTCGTTGTACATGAGTACATCGTCGTATAATGCAAAGCTGTCTACAAACTGTAGGCATTTATAAGCCATTTTAGTTTTTGTACTCATGACAAATTCATCATTGAAGGTTTCCTTTATAATTTCATGTAGAATCACCGGGAGCTCTCTTACTGCGTTGCACAATATAACTTTTCTATCACCTTCCGCTTGCAGGGAAGCGATCACGGTGTCTTCTAGTGGCTCTTTCTGTCTTGGTACCAGTCTAGATAATCCATCCGCGTGATAGATCTTTTTTTATGGTAAAAATTCCATTTTGAAATTATAGTTCAATAAAATGGTTCCCCATCTCTGTAATCTATTTGCCATATACACCGGCAGGCCTATTTTCGAACCGGAAATGGTGATTAGCTGTTTATGGTCCGTCTGTATTGTGAACAATCTAGAAGTGTATATAGCGGTAGAACAATGTGAAAGTGTATATAGCGGTAGAACTTAGTTACAGCAAAAATTATTTCTAACGCCTCTTTCTCAATTTGGGAGTACCGCTTCTCCGCCAGAAGCAGGGTTCTTGGTGCATGCGCGATGGGTTTATGCGTTCCATACGGCATTACATGAAGAATGCCTGCTCCTAATCCATATGAACTAGCGTCGCTAGTCACTATTATGTCTAAGTCTGGGTTGTAATCTGTAAGGAATAAATCTGATGTTAGCATTTCAATAGTTTTGTCGACTGCTACCTGGCATTCGGGCGTGCGCTCCCAAACCTTATCCTTTTTCAATAGTTCATTCAGTAGATTATGCATCTCTGAGATAAAAGCCTGGTAGTAATTTACCAATCATAGAAAGCTCTGTAGTGATGTGACTTTTACTGGAGCAAGCATGTTCTTGATTGCGGTAGCCTGTTCTGTCTATTGTATGACCCAGATATTTGATTTTTTTTTTCTAAAGAAAAATCACATGTTTTCGGTGTTGTTCTATGTCTCTATTGTTCATTAAAATGTCGTCAAGGTTTGCAATAGCAAAATCAAGTTTGCGCAACAAGGTATCCAAATTGTTAGCCTTTCGAACTTGTATAAACCACGATGCGTATTTTTACACAACAGCTTAGAACTCTCTTCTTCCACGGGTATTTGGAGGTACGCTTTACGCAGATCAATTAATTTTGGAAAAATCTGCCTCCAATTAATTTTGAGAAAACTTCCTCCGGAATATGCAGTTGGTAATGATGATTTTTTAGTGCTACATTTAATCCCATTGAAAAATCTTCACACACTCTTTTGATTTCTTTTTCATACAGGCCGTAAGTGTTGCCCACTGACTTTATTCCACTTTGGATAATATATCGGCCGTCACTAGTCGGTCCAATTCCTCATTTATTTTGTCTAGCGAGGCATAAGGCACATTCCTTTTTTTTCTTAAATACGGAGTCAACGTTTTCATTCAGTTGAAATTTGACCGCCATCTTTGTGGATCGACCAAGGCCACCAGAAAAAACTTCGGGAAAAGATTATTTTAAATCCAAGTTTAGTTTTTCTGATTCCGTTGTCTGACTATCTATTTTTTGCAGAATGTATTTATTGATAACTCTCATAAATTTAACGTTTGCATCCAATCAATGCCAAACAGGTTATTAGTGTCTTTTAACACGAACATTTTTAATTGTTTAGTATTTCCCATTAGGGTCACATTATTAATTATCTCACCCTCAAATTTAATTCTGTCACCAGTCACTGTACTGACTATCCTGTTATTTCGTAACAGGGTGGGTATATTAAATCTGTTCCACGTATGTGTAGATTTATTATTGACACGTCCGAGCCCGAATTCAATTGTAGTTTAATATTTTTATCCAAGATGTTTACGTGCACATATTTCCTTATATTAATGCATTCCTGATCAGTTATACTTGTAGCTTGTACCCGCGTGTTATTTCCTTTATTCATTCTACAGTGCGAACTTTTGCGTCCAATCCTGTTACAAGTCAGGCAAATCTTAAAAAGAAATTGGCATTCTGTTATCCAATGCTGGCTTCCGCACCGATAACAAGGGCTCGGGGGTAATTTATTTTTATAAGGCTGGCTTGTATTATAGGCGTGAAAATCCGGGGTTTTTTTGCTTTGAATAGTTTTTGGATGTGTGTGTGTGGGGAGGTGCGTGTGTGTGTGAATAAGAGAACAGGGAAAACAAATCAAATACAGGAATGAATCATCAAAGAACGAGAGATTTTACCGGTTACGTTCAGATCAACTAACGTCTTTAGAAGACGTGAAGAGTTTAAAATTTATTGACTAACGACAAAACATAGGAAAAAAGAAGAACGCACAACGGGCCGTTTTTGGCACGTGCTTACTATTTAAAAAAAAAAAGAATTATGCATCGCGTGCGACGAATACATTTAAATTGAAAAGGGGGTAAGAAAATGAAAAAGAAAAAGAAAACGGAAAACAAACGGAAAACAAGGATTAAAGGTAGTAAAATGAACAGTTACTTTAAACTTGGTCGAAGTTTTTAATGCAGTGGCGAGATATATTGCATTGTTTCAGTACGGTTTTTGCCAGATTTTTCTCTACCAAGTGACAACACAGCTGAAGATGGCCTGGAGGTTAACGCTTTCTGGGCTTGAAACCAATGGTACTGATGTTGTGCTAATTTTCTGTACCGAATAATAAATTTAAAATTAGAGAGAGAGCGATATATATATTTACAGACTAATAGAAACCCATATAATCGTTAAATGTTTATTTAAAATATTTTTTAATGAAAATATTTTTTAATGAAAATATTCTCAAAGTTTCTTTTTGAAGAAAGTTTATGATTCTGTTTTCATAGGTCTCGATCTAATATGGCCCAGAGTTGTTCGATAGCGTTTATAACTGGATCTTGACTTGGCCCTGGAAGTTTTATAATCCAATTTTGACGCAAGCAATCTTGTGTTATTTTAGCAGTGCTGCAAAGTGCACCATCTTCGATAAGTTAGGACTCATTTTTGTATCATTCTTCCACTTAAGGATATTACAAATAGGCCCCTTCCAATAAAGCCCTATACCAAGATCAAGCAGAACTTTTCTCGAATGTGATGAAAAGAACTCTTTACTTCTTCTCTGCTCCGGAAGTGAATTACTTCCCTTAGTTACTTCCTTTTTCCTTTCTCTGTAAATACGCCATTACTTCTTCGTGGAGGCCTCGCTCCCTGCGTTATATCTCTGCTGAATAAAGCTTTATCAAAAGTAAACTCAGTCTCCTCGAACTCTTTCATTCATTCATTCATTCATTCATTACAATTTATTCAGCAGAGATATAACGAAAAATGGAAAAATACCTCAAGCCTGAACGATTGGATTTAGACCCGTCAAAAGCCGACGCAGGCGACACGTGGCGACACTGGAAAAGATCCTTTAATATTTTCCTCAACGCCGTTAACTGCTCCCAGCTTACCGACGAACAAAGACTCAATTTATTGATCAACCTTGTGTCGCCAGCAATTTATAAACACATTTCGGATTGTGACAATTACCGCGAAGCTATGAATGTTCTGGAAGAGGTTTTCGTACAGCCCCGAAACAGCATTTTCTGCCGGCATCTATTGGCGACTCGTCGGCAACGGTCTAACGAAAGTGTTGACCAATATTTACAGTCCTTAAAAACACTCTCTAAGGACTGTGATTTCCAGACTGTTACAGCCATACAGGCGAGAGATGAATACATCAGGGATGCGTTCATAAATGGGATTTCGTCATCCCACATTAGACAAAGGCTGTTAGAGAATAAGAAACTCGACCTACACACAGCCTACGACCAGGCTCTGACGCTAGAAATAGCCCAGAAACAGCTAAGTTCATACGCCCAGACGGACTCCTTGGCGGCTGCTATCCCCACTGCTGAAACACTGGAACAAAGGGACGACCGGTCCACGTGCGAGAAGGAGCAACCCATGTTAGCCGCACTCTCCGAACAGAAATGCTTTTTCTGTGGATACCCGAGACACGACCGAGCGAGGTGCTCTGCCAAAAGCGCTATTTGCAAAAATTGTAAAAAAAGGGGCATTTCGCTCGTGTCTGCAGATCACCCACGGCGGCTGCTATCAACTACAGTGAGTCCCTACTTGCTTCATCTGTTCCCTTTAACTCCTCGGAGAGTCTATCTCGTTCGTCCTTGTGGGGGAAAATAAAGGGTGAGCCTATGAGGATACTCGTCGATACGGGGAGCTCCGAAAATTTTATTCATCCGGATAAGGTTAAAGGGCTCGGTTTGGCAGTCACACCAAGTTCTGAGAGGATTCTGATGGCTAGCAGTTCTCATTCGTCCTCTACCCTCGGGCACTGTGTCGTATCTCTCAGTCTGAGTGGTAGGGAGTACCGTAATGTTAAACTAGTAATTATGGCCAACCTATGCTGTGACGTCATTCTCGGGCATAAATTTCTGTGTCGACACTCATCTGTGGAAATACCTTTTGGAGGACCCCTTCCCCCTCTCACTGTCTGTAGGCTGACCGCCATTAAAAATATCCCTTACCCTTCTCTGTTTACCAATCTAACCTCGGACTGTCGCCCGATAGCTGTTAAATCCCGGCGACATACCTTACCTGATGCTAAATTTATTAAATCGGAAGTCTCCCGTATGCTAAAGGAAGGTATCATTGAGCCCTCTCAATCCCCGTGGCGAGCTCAAACGCTTGTGGTATCTCCAGAAAATCACAGAAAGAGACTTGTTGTGGACTACTCCCAAACAATAAATCGGTTTACTCTCCTTGACGCTTATCCTCTTCCTCGAATGGAGGACATGGTAAATGAGATTGCCACCTACAAACTATTTAGCACTCTTGATCTGACCAGCGCTTATCATCAGGTTGCTATCAGGCCAGAAGAACGAAAATACACGGCCTTCGAAGCTGCTGGATCTCTGTATCAGTTTCGTCGAATCCCGTTCGGAGTAACCAATGGAGTAGCGAGTTTCCAACGAGTCATCGATGATGTCATAAAGCGAGAAGACCTTCGAGGAACCTATGCCTACATCGACAACGTTACCATTTGTGGAAAAGATCAGGCTATGCATGATACGAATTTAAAAAAATTCATGAATGCAGTAGTGAAGTACGGACTGACGCTGAACAAAGACAAATGTCACTACTCACTTACTTCTGTAGACTTGCTTGGGTATACCATAAGCAAAGGCTCCGTAAAACCTGACTCTGATAGGCTCAAGGGATTGATGGACTTGCCAGAACCTCGAGACCTCTCTTCTCTTCGCCGTGCAATGGGGATGTTCTCTCACTATTCCAGGTGGATCTCGAACTTCTCTGAAAAGCTACACCCCCTTACCAGAGTTACCAACTTTCCTCTCACTAAGGAACAAGCAGACGCCTTCAGGTACCTGAAGAAGGAAATTGCGAAATCGTCCCTAGTGGCCATAGACTCTTCTCTCCCTCTCGAGGTCGAAACCGATGCTTCGGAACATGCCATCGCCGCCTCCTTAACCCAAAACTCTCGTCCCGTAGCTTTCTTTTCAAGAACTCTAACTTCTGCTGAACAGAAGCACTCCTCTGTTGAAAAGGAGGCATACGCTATCGTGGAGGCGATCCGGAAATGGCGACACTTATTGCTCGGGAAACATTTTAAGTTGATCACAGATCAAAAATCTGTCTCTTTCATGTTTGATCCTAAAAGCAAGAGCAAAATAAAAAATGAGAAGATCACAAGATGGAAGTTGGAACTTGCTTGTTTCAGCTACGATATCACTTATCGCCCGGGGAAACAAAATGCTGCTGCAGATGCCTTGTCTCGCATCTGCTCTACTACTACCTCAGCTGACAAGTTACATTCCTTGCACTCAGACTTATGTCACCCTGGGGTCACCCGAATGCTACATTTTGTCAGGAGCAAGAATCTGCCCTACTCTGTGGAAGATGTAAGAGTGGTAATAAGAGCCTGTCAAGTCTGCTCGGAGATAAAACCGAGATTCTTTAATGCGCCACCTCAAACGCTCATAAAAGCGAGTCAACCCTTTGAAAGACTAAGTGTAGACTTCAAAGGACCATTACCTTCAAATGCCCGCAACCGCTATATACTAACCGTTATTGACGAATACTCTCGCTTCCCCTTCGCATTCCCTTGTGCCGATGTCTCAGCTGCAACTGTCCGGAAACATCTAACAAATCTATTTTCTGTTTTTGGAAATCCCTCTTTTGTACACTCTGATCGCGGTACAGCTTTCATGTCGGAAGAGCTAAAGGAATTCCTGCGCTCCCGAGGCATTGCTACCAGCCGAACAACCGCCTTTAATCCTCAAGGTAACGGACAGGTGGAGAGGTACAATGGTATCATCTGGCAAACTGTGAGTCTTGCTCTCCGGTCGAGAGATCTCCCTGTTACCGATTGGGAAAAAGTGCTAGATGTAGCCCTCCACAGCATCCGCTCGTTGCTCTCCACCTCCACTAATTGCACTCCTCATGAACGTCTCTTCAACTTCCAAAGGAAATCAGCAACCGGAGATTCCATACCTACATGGTTAACAAAAGCTACATCCGTCCTCTTGAAGCGCCATGTACGCGGAAGCAAATACGAGCCCCTAGTCGAGCCCGTAGACGTACTCGAAGTCAATCCAAACTATGCCCACGTGCGTTTCAACAGTGGACGAGAGACTACAGTGTCCCTACGCCACTTGTCTCCATGGGGCGATAGAACAAGCAGTTCGGATACCGAAATTAATCCTATACCAGAGAACCTACAAATACAGACTGCACCTCTCCAGTTTAACACTTCTCCTGTTCACGAAAAGTTCATCGTTGACAATTTGGTTCCTACCCCTGGCCAATCCCCATCCTCGGAAGATTGCCAAAGTATATCTTCAGAAAATGCTGAGGAGCTGAATGTTCGACGTTCTACCAGAATCCGCCAAAGTCCTCGGTATCTAGCTGAAAACTATCAGCTTTGAACCTTTGTTTTTCTCTCCTTTTCAGTTTAAGCAGAGGTCACCACCTGAGAGTCCGACAAACTTTCTTCCCCAGACGAACATACAGCCCTGAACTTTCCTGTGTGATGGAGAATGTGATGAAAAGAACTCTTTACTTCTTCTCTGCTCCGGAAGTGAATTACTTCCCTTAGTTACTTCCTTTTTCCTTTCTCTGTAAATACGCCATTACTTCTTCGTGGAGGCCTCGCTCCCTGCGTTATATCTCTGCTGAATAAAGCTTTATCAAAAGTAAACTCAGTCTCCTCGAACTCTTTCATTCATTCATTCATTCATTCATTACACTAAATGGGGAAATAAGTGGTAATAATCCTGCTACAATGGTAACAAGTTAACAAAATAGCTATTCCATCTCCGACCTCGGGATTCGCTGTCGCCCTGCACACAGGTTCGAGAATGTGCAGTAACTACAGGTGCCACTGTGGTCAGTCGGTCGACATATATGACATCGATACCGTTTTATGGAGAAGAAACTCCAGCATATTCTCTAGGCGAAGCACTCTGAACGATATCGTCCGACGGACCTTAGACATTGCTGCCTTCTCGTCGACCTTCGAACCTGTTGGCCTCCAAAGTGCGGATGGCAGGTAGTCCGATGGTATGACTGTGTTTCTCTTTACAAATAGCAAGTCACTTATATAGGATACGACTTGTGTTGACACTTTTCGCTCTTGTCAGTAACAGAATCGGCGACAAACACTGACTATGTCGCAGAGTCGGTAGAGGACCGTAAGCAATCAAAATACGCCGGTCTTCTAGACAGATTTGTGCTAAAACCGATCGCCATTGAGACGATTGGAGCGATAGGCCCCGCCACGCGGGACTTCGTTAACAGCCTTCGTCTAGTAATTACGCGCCACACCGGGAACCATCTTGAGTTGATTTGGCTCTTCATCGCCACTATTCGAGGAAACACCTTGTGCCTGCTCTCGGACAGTCAAGCCAGCAGGACATCTGTTGAAACTTCTTCGTATTTGCATATTAGTTTTTAAAATCGACATAGTATTAATTAACTACTATTTTCTGTTGTTGAAAATATGTTATCCATTCATTATACTGTATGAATGCGTTTAAAATAATAGCGTTGGGGCTGCGTTCGAGTCTGATATCAATAAACATGGACGATCATGTTCTTACTTTGTTTTATTTTTATCATTCACATCTTAAAAATTGAACTTATTTTGATTATTCGGACTGCTGTTCTCATCTGAAGTGTTATTCTCACAACGTTCTGGCCGATGTAACCTCCGACCTTCTTCAGGTGTATCTTGTCGAACTCGGGAATCTTTCTGTCGAACTCGGGAATGTGTACAGAATTTCGAACGGAACTTTTTATTGAATCCACAGATGTAGCTTGCTCTCGTTCTGTCAGTCATGACCGGGTAGAAGTCTTAAGTAATTCGCAATCATATTCTTAGTATCGTCCACGCTGAGAATTGAACCTTCAACCTCCAGAAGACTGTCACTTAGAACTGAATTTACTTAGTACTTTGTCTTTGTGATTTCGACAAGATACACCTGAAGAAGGTCGAACGTTACATCGACCGAAACGTTGTGAGAAAAACAATCAAGATGAGAACAGTAGTCTGAATAATCCAAGTAATACAAATAATCAATCTTCATCTAAAAAATTCAGGAACATTGATAAAAATTTAACATTTTATAAATTAGTAAATGATAATAAAGATATTAATATAGGGTTTAGGGTTGGGAGCAGTGGTACAGTGTCGAAAAACACCGGGTATGTCTACTAGTACATAATATGTTTTGTAAATTTAAACCGTTTTATTTTTTCAGTGTTTCTCATTCACGTTTTTTCATTCCGTCTTACTTATAGTACTTACTTGATAAATTCTGGCATTTTAACCGCCTCGAAATTGTGTACCTCAAAATAAAGCCCCCAACAGCGTATTTAATACTGCTTTTTTTCTTTCTTTCTCTCTTTCTGTTACCAATATGGGTGACATTTTGTGGAGTCTCCGTCACCAGCATTCCCAGACGTCACCTGCCAAAAGCCACAATTTCCGGCACGAGAACACGAAAGTTGAACGATGGGAATGTATCGGGTTTGAGGTAAGCGGGGTGACGGGCTAAGGGGCTAAGGGGAGCAGTGAAATAAATATCTTGTTTACATACATGTGAAACCCTTGAGGATTGTCAAGTTTATGCTTTTTCGTTTAAATTTGTTCCCCTCTAGTGAGTTGAGCTCTCTAGTAACGGAATACACGGTTTCCACTTGGAGTAAAGCATAGGTTATAGTAAAAGCATTGAGCATTCTGGGCAGTCGATAATTCAAATGTAAACATATATAACACATTATGAGTTTGATTACTTTCCGACTAATGGTAAAAGCGTAGAGGTATAAAGTCCCGACTGCTGAGCAAACGGTTGGGTTTTGAATATCAGCGTGAAACACTCCTCCGTTTAGCCGCACTGACGATCTGCGATACAGCGAAATAACTGTCAGTCGATAACGACATGTGCTTCCCATCCGTGGGTTTATCTCTCTAGTAAGGGCATAAACGATTTCCACTTAGCGTAAGGCATAGCTCTTCGCAAAAAAAGTGGGTACATTCGATAGTCGATAATGAAAATGAAACGTTTTGGTTTCGAATTTCAGCATGGAACATTCGCTACATCTAGCCACACTGAAGAAGTGTGAAAACTATCCTCCACTTTATAATAAAGACCAATGTGTATGTACTTCCCTTCCGTACGTAAAAGTTAGTGAGTAAAACATGTGCTTTTTTTTTACATGCCGAGCGAAACCACTTCAAATGATGAGGGGAATCGGGAAAGGAAATAGCAAGTCAGACAACCACCTTAGACTTAATCCGCCGTCTGAAATCAATTAAGAAATCAATCCTTTACTCTATAATAAAAAGTCAACATTTTTTCTTTAGGTCATCAGAAAGGATGATAATTATTTTTATGTGAAAAATTAAATTACTGATGTAATTCTATGATTTGATGTAAATATTTTCGCAGTATATCTAGATAAATAGCGAGTGCGGAGAATATACACTAGTGTGTATATATATATATATATATATATATATATATATATATATATATATATATATATATATATATGTGTGTGTGTGTGTGTGTGTGTGTGTGTGAGTGTGTATATATATATTGTTGAATATAAGAGACAACTCATGTCTAGATATCCTTTGGTAGATCTTTTCAATAGTCCGAATAAGGATCTTAGTTCGGAGGGGAATTGGCCGATGAATTTGCCCTAATTTGGATTTTTTATGAGTTTAAATATCCTTTGGGAGACTGTGTCTCCGACAACCAAGAAAAAAATATATACATAGGTTTGACTACCACGACTTTGTCGAGAAGATGGACGATGCATTTGTCTGATACTAGCGCCATAGTCCAACACTTAACTAACAACCACTCCTGCTCCCGATCGGAATTCAGAAAACTCTTAGTAGAAAATACCAAAATCTTAGAATTTAGTACTAACAAACAAAAACTCCATATATTAGAAGCCTTATATATAAAAACCAAAAAATCCCTAATTAATAGAATTAACTTTAATATCAGTAATAATATTCTAAAATGTCTATAGCTCTAAATATATTTTCGTACTTAGTACATAATTCCCGCCAAAAACCTTCTATAATACTAACACATGGTCTGTACCTGATTAACCTCATTCCCCCGAAGATGGACCCAGATGGGTCCGAAAGTACTTGGGAGACAAATCAAAATTATGGCAAATTCATCAGCCAATTCCCCTCCGAAAGAGAAGATGCTGCCTATATATATATATATATATATATATATATATATATATATATATATATATATATATATGCATATATATATATATATATATATATATATATATGCATATATATATATATATATATATATATATATATATATATATATATATATATATATATATATATATATATATATATAGGAAGGAAATGACGGTTTCTACTTGGGCGTAAAGTAAGAGTCTTCCGTAAAAAGAATTGAATCTACTCTTGTGTCAACATCGTAAATAAAGTAAGAAAAATGAGTACAAACATCATTTTAAAGGCGATGCATATCTCTTCCATGAATAAGCAGGGAGTAAGTGTTGGGCTGTCTTTATAGGTAGTGACTAATGTCCGGCGTTCGACTCTTGTGTCTAGCCGCACTGATGAGTTTTCGAAAGACAAAGCACGGATAACTATATTTTAAATGATGAGTTCTGAAAATACGAAACACGTGTCTGTAGATTACTAAATGATGAGTCTTGAAAAGACGAAACACGTGTCTGTGGATTACTATATTTTAAATATATATTTTTACATGATATATTTTTAAATGTTGAGCCTTGAAAAGAGAAAACACGTAGCTGTAGATAACTATATATATATATATATATATATATATATATATATATATATATATATATATATATATATGTGTGTGTGTGTGTGTGTGTATATAAGCCCTTTTTACAATGCGTGACAAATTTACTTCTTTTTTCTTTTTTTCCAATTAATTTCGGAGGAATCCTCCATCATCAGAGATATATTTTTACTCTTTTTTTTTTATAAAATAAACAAACTTTTACTTTTGTTTATAGGTAAGACGTCCTTGGGTTGGTGTGACGTTATCCGCTAAGTTGTAATAGGCGGTTTTGAAAATACATTTAAATCATTCTGGTGTACGACTACTTCTATTGTAAAATGTTATTGTAGGAAATAAATAACAAGAACAAGTCACTTACAGATAGCTGAAACTCATCGCTTTGTTTATTAAATTCTTACCGTTTGATTAGACTTTTTTAGAAGTATGATAGATAGATAGTTTTTACATATATAGTTTTATTTCTTTTTACATTTTCCGTTGCGGGATTAGAAATTTTCGCCAACTCCTGTTGGCTTTTTCAACCAAAAATGAAATCATGAAAATCAGTAGAGAAATGCCGTTATTTTAAAAACACGTACAAAAATGGCGTTGCATTGTTTATAAATTGGTGTCAACCGTTTTATGCTTTGTTCTTTTATCTTCTTGTGTGGGTTGTTTTTGTTAATTATTTTCTACAGTAACATCTCAAAACAGAAATATTCGTATTCAAATGTATTTTCAAATCTACATGGAATTTTTCGAGTGATGTGTTGTATCTTGATTTTCATCTTCGTAAGAGGATATATAAAACTGTTTAGTTAGACACGAAGTCAGTTTTTAGTGCAGGTGAAATTCAGCTACCTAAAATAAGACACTTTGAATATGAACAAAAATTTAAATTGCCTCAGTCTAGAATGACTTCTCCTCCACTGACCAAGGGCAGAATAGACTAAGTGTAGCATTAAAACAGCTGCTACACCTTTTTCCTAGCCAACAGTGGATTAATTTTATTATAAACTAGCAAACCGGAATGTATTCTGCTAGTTATATACATAACTCTATGTTAAGCCACACTGATGAATCGCAGAAACGACGAAACACGTGCCTGAAGTTAACCATATATATATATATATATATATATATATATATATATATATATATATATATATATATATATATATATACTGGGTGATTCATAAGTCACTTAGCTATTTAAAATGATTACCATATGAAGCACATACATACTATGAACTTTTGATAATTGTTATCTTACTCTCTAATTACTGCTATTTGTTATTCTTAATTTGTTCGTTTATATATTTGTTTCTATATATATTTATTTTTATTTATTTAAATTTGTGTAAATCATCATATGTGCTTTTTTTTCAGGCAGTATGTCATTTACAATTGAAGAGCGAATTTTTATTGTTATTCATATGGCCAAATTTGATGAATCTCCCACACTTGTTGAAAGGCAATGACGACCTCAAATCAAAAATCACTGCCGAGTTTGTTAAAATTAATCAATCAAATATGCTGCAAAGAGTCGTAAATTCCTTGCAAAAAAGAATGGAGCTATGAATGCAGAACGAAGGTGGAAATCTTTAAAAGTTGCTGTAATTTTAAACTCCCATAAATGAATTTGTTGAATAAGCTTTTTGTTTTGTATTACCGTATTTTTTAACTTTAGAATTTCAAAAATAAATAGCTAAGTGACTTATGAATCACCCTGTATATATATATATATATATATATATATATAAATATATATATATATGTAAATATATATATATATATGTAAATATATATATATGTAAATATATATATATATGTATATATATATATATATATATGTAAATATATATATATATGTATATATATATATGTAAATATATATATATATTTATATATATATATATATATGTAAATATATATATATATATGTAAATATATATATATATATATATGTAAATATATATATATATATATATATATATATATATATATATATATATGTAAATATATATATATATATACATACATATATATATATATATATATATATATATATATCGTTAAGCTATGTAAGTAAAGCTTACACGCCAGTGTGTTTAAGCACTCTTTGATCTCGGAACGTTTGAAGCCTGACGCTGGCTTTAAATGTATCTTCATTTCAGTAATGTCTGTGGCGATTTCCGTTAACCTTATAGATTAGAGCGTGGAATCGTGATACTTTTCTGAATCTACGAACTGCGTTCGAATCCGTCTGACCGCCTAAAACCACCACTTTCTGCACTGATGAGGACTTAAGTCCGAAAGATCGTTGTCTGTAGGTTAATACATTTTAATAATAAATATTCATAGTATATATATATATATATATATATATATATATATATATATATATATATATATATATATATAGCATTTATAAATAAATATTAAATTATTAATACATACAGATGCTAGCGTTTCAAGCTTATTACTCTCATCAGTGAAGGAAAGTAACAATTTCGGCGAACGGAAACTGTCACTATTTAAGGGAAATTAAGATCTATATATACCTAGATAGAGGACTAGTTGAGAGTGTTCGACGAACGTATTCGGAACTTTGCATTATAGCTTTTTGACCGTCTATTTTTGACATCCCCGAGAGTGCTCAACTTTAATTTCTTAAAGGGGCTTATTATAACATTTATAAATAAATATTACATTATTAATACCTACAGACCCTAACGTTTCGAGCTTATTGCTCTCATCAGTGCAGGAACGTAACAATTTCAGATGTGTACGTATGTGATGGTGTGTGTAATACAAGTGTTCCCATTGCTTTTCCTTGGGCAGAGGCCAAGCAATGTTAAGTCGAAATTCCTTTTCCTTGCATGATAGGAGTTTCAGTCAATGTCTATAAGAAACCATTAACGCCGTTTCACGCGTGATTCTTTTCATTCTTTCTTTTAAGCTTTTGACAATGGTTGTCAACATTTAACGGACCAGCGCGACACATGGATCATTGGATTCTCGCGGAAGTGTTCTGAAAAGATAACGCGATCGGACAAAAGAGATATTAAGGAGTCGGCAGCGGAGCAAATCGGGAATCGAAAAAATTCAAATAGAAATAAAAGTTATTTATAAAATTAAATTAAATTTAGAAAAAAAAAACGGAAGAACAAAAAAGAGAATGAAAAGAAGGAAGGAAGGAAGGAAGGAAAGAAAGAAAAGTAAAAAGTAAGAAATCCTGATCGTTGAATGGTCATAACTGTCTGCGGAAGCAAAAATGATGTTTGCAGGAATGATACCAACGTTTTGAATCATTCACGCATGATAGCCTCTTTTGTAGACGAGGATTTTTCTGGAGAAAGAAGAATGATTCTCGAAGACTCGCGTTAGTCGCTCCCAATCCTTTTTTGTTTTTGTTTAGTTGCGAGACGTTTCAGTGGATTGCGAACAATCGGACTTCGACAGCCTCATTTGAATTTTTCGGAGTGTTTTTCCTGATTCTTTTTTTTTTTTTAATCCACAGTTTATTTTTTTTTTTGTATGATTATTTGCTAGTTTGATTCGAAAGCTTTGTGTATTTCTATGTTTATTTATTCGTGTTTTGTCTGTAAAAACAAATGTAGACGGTCGAGCCTATTGAGTGGGTGAGGCCTTCAGGAGGGGGAATATGATACCCAACGGAACAAAGTTGAACGAAGCCATTTTTGGTTAAGGGAGAAGTAGTACAAAGACTTATATCTAAGTTATGCCTTTTCTCATTCAGAGCGATCAGAGCAGACTCGACGCGAACTCGACGCGAACGAGTCGGAAATTCTAAATTCAGTTTTTCCACTTATAGCGGTATATCGACAAACTCTCGTACGAGTGGGATATTTAGTAGTTTATCGACAGACTCACTTACGAGTGAGATATTTAAACTACAGTTTTTCCACTTACAGTAGTGGATATGGACAGACTTTTACGATGCTGGATGAGTTCATTCGGATTCACACGGCAACCCCTCAACGAGATCGACAGACTCTCTTGCGAGTGGATGGCCATTTGCACGACATAGGCAAACTGTTACGAGTCAGACTCCATTGTTTTACCAGACACTGTTTGGCGGTTTTCTAGAGGAACAATTCTTTTAGCAAGACCTTTCCCCTTCGACTACTGACTCGCCCCCCTTCAGGGTACATCTCGGATGAAGATATTGGATATATTTTTTATATTTCAAATATTTTCTGTTTTTTCTCCCATGTCCGTTTACTAGTAAATTGATTTTAATTATTTGTTTACCTTTTTGTTTGTGCTTTTACAATAACAATAACTTTAATTGTGTGTTGATTTGTACGTATGTTTGTCTGTTTTGTTATGGAATTAATCTGAATTCTTTGTTTAGTGGAGAGTCTGTTACTTTCGTGTTCTGTTATATTAATTTGAATCCTTTTATGTTTGTATTATTTACATAATTCGGACTAATGTTCCCATCTTCGTTGTTATTTTCACAACGTTTCGACCGATGTAACCTCCGAACTTTGTCAGGTATACTTTTACGAACTTGGGTATTTTTATCTCGAACGGAATTTCAAACTGAACCTTCATTTAATCCACGGGAGTAGATTGTTCTCGTCCCGTCAGTCATGAACGGGTAGAAGTGTTAATTAGTATGTTATTCTTAGTTATAATCTACATATAATATTTGTTTTGTTTATTACTTATGTACGTATACGTTTCGTCCTTTATATCGGGACTCATCAGCATAGAGATATGACTATTCACTACTGGTCATGCGATTCGAAACTCCGGATTCCGAGTATTTTTACAACTCAAATCCTGACGTCTGGAACCACTCGGCCAACGCTGAACAGCTAATACACAGTGATAATTGTAACACTTTATCCGGCGGCTTGACGTCATAAGAGCGTTCAACTTAAAAGGAACGATACATTTATAGTTAGCGATGTCATGCTGTGTTAATACTACCCGTACAGTGCCCATCTAGACGGGTTTTCTAGAAGCTACAAATAACAAGCCGCGCATGCGTGGTCCCCCTCTGTATGTGACTCGATGTGGCGAGTATAAAATGCAATAAATTTAAGAAATTTGGGGCATTTTTGACCCTTATTGTACCCCCTGGCGGCGCAAACTAGAATTTTTCTGAGGTCAAAGGTGCTCATTTTATATCCAGAACAATTGCCTCTACATTTTGGCCAAGTTTCAAAAAAATTGAATGGATGGATCAAACGTTATAGGAGAAAAGGGTCATTTTTTGCCATTTTGGGGGCTTTTGACCCCCTGGGGGCGCGAACCAGATTTTTTCCAAGGTCAGCGATACTTATTTTCCATCAGGAACAATTGCCTCCATATTTTGGCCAAGTTTCAGAGAAATTGAATGGATGGATAAAAAGTTATGGGGCAAAAAATGTCATTTTTTTGCCATTTTGGGGGCTTTTGACCCCCTGGTAGGCTAACCAGATTTTTTTTCCAAAAATCGGAGAATGTCACTTTCTAACCTGACAAAAGTTACAACTTCATGCAAAATTTCAGAGAAATTCAATGGATGGTTGCGGAGAAAAATCCGGACGGACAGACGGACGGACGGACGGACGGATGGACGGACGGACGGTAATGCCTCAAAACATAGGTCTCCCGATTTTATAAATCGGGGGACCAATAAATATTTGTTTTGTTTATTATCTATGTACGTATACGTTTCGTCCTTTATAATCGGGACTCATCAGAATATATATATATATATATATATATATATATATATATATATATATATATATATGCATATTTGTGTATATAGATTTTTTAATTAATTAATCTATAAACTAACTTTTTCATATATAGATTTCTTTAATTAATTTATAAATTTATTTTTGCGTGCACAAATATATAAATTAATTAAAGACATCTATATATATATATATATATATATATATATATATATATATATATATATATATATGTGTACAAATATTAGTTTATAGATTAATTTATTAAACGATCTATGTATATAAAAATGGATGGCACGTTCGATTAAGGGCATATTTTAAAAAATTCGGTCGTCTGCATATTCTTAAAAAATAAATAAACCGCTCAGGATAGCGACAAAAAAACGCCTCGGTAGACCCCGGCCGTCTATCGCCTAAAAACAATAACAAAAATGCAACGTTATATATATATATATATATATATATATATATATATATATATATATATATATATATATATATATATATATATATATATATATATATTATTGGTGTAGTTGGATAAAGAGAAATCAGCTAAAATGCTCGATTCTTTAAACATATATGTATATGTTTTGCAAAGATTTGGCAAGAAGAAAATTTTTTTAAAAAACTGTTTGCAAAGTAATGGTTGCTATCATTTAAACCTAACACTAACCCTAACCTAGTCGGTAAGGTTTAAAAAAGAATTGTCAAAATGAAACTAATAAACAAAAAAAGTTGTTGCTCTATATTTTTTTCACCAAACAAAAATAAATATTTATTCATTAAACTTACATATGATGAGTGTTGTAGATTTGGCATGAAACGCATGTGTGTATGGGTTAATATGAGAAATGTGTGTGTGTGTGTGTGTGTGTGTGTGTGTGTGTGTGTGTGTGTGTGTGTGTGTGTGTGTGTGTGTGTGTGTGTGTGTGTGTGTGGTTGGTTACAATATGGTTTTCTCATAAGCCAAACTTGGGATAAATCTAAGTGGAGGCGACCATACGGAATTTTGAATTTGTTGATTCGAAAGAATCAGACTCGAATTGCTTAGAGGAAATGACTGATAAGAATAGTATTTTCAGGTTTTAATATAAGAATTAAACAGATAAAGAGCAGATCAGTTGAGACTTGTGGACAGAGAGAGAGAGACAGACAGACAGACAGATAGACAGAGAGAGAGAGAGAGAGAGAGACAGACAGACAGAGAAAGACAGAGAGAGAGAGAGAGACAGAGACAGAGACAGAGTCAGACAGACAGAGAGAAAGAGACAGACAGACAGAGAAAGAGAGAGAGAGACAGACAGAGACAGACTGACAGACAGAGAGAAAAAGACAGACAGACAGACAGACAGAGTAAGAGAGAGACAGACAGACAGACAGAGAAAGAGAGAGACAGACAGACAGGCAGAGAAAGAGAGAGAGAGAGACAGAGACAGACAGACAGAGAGAAAGAGACAGACAGACAGACAGAGAAAGAGAGAGACAGACAGACAGACAGAGGAAGAGAGACAGGCAGACAGACAGACAGCGAGGATGTGACACCACCGAAAACGACATAGGGGAGATGTGGTCCTTATTACGATGCAACTCTCTTCATATTCCTAACATGAACAAAGAATCTGTATATAGAGTTCTAATAAACACTGATCTTGATCTATATGCTACTAAAACTCTGTGGATCTTGCTCGTTCGGTATATTCTTATCCTTTGCATGCGCAACTTAAATGTAATCATTATAAAGTTGTAACATTACAGGATGACGCCACCCATTTAAAAAGAGATGGGGATAATTGAGAACAGCGGATGACGTCATCCATCAAATAAGAGCAACAAAGAGGATGAGAAGACCGTTCACGGGTCGTCTATTAGACAGACGGCTACTCCTCCCTGTGAATCTAGTATACTTATAAAACTCTGTGGATCTTGCTTGTAAACTTATTTGCGTGCTTGTTTGTGTCCGTACACAGTGGATGACGTTACAAAAGCATAATGTCATCCGTGAAAAAAACAAAGACAGAGGGTAAGATATATTTGATGACGTCACATATAATGAATGATTGCTTGTTTGTGTGTATCCGTGCACAGTGGATGATGTCACAAAGAGAGATGACGTAATAAGGGGTGGGTTGAAAAAGGGGGAAGCGATAGAGAGTGAAAAAAAGAGAGGGATGAAAACATAGAGGAAGAAAAATGACGAGTAGGGATAGACATGGAGTAAATAGGGGGAAAGAAGACATTAAGAAAGAATGATTATAATTAAGCAGAGGGACCGGCGTTGTCTGGGATCCTAATCTTTATCAATTTTGTAGATTTGTATTTTACTAATGAGTCACCACTTATCAAGGTCAAAAGGTCACTCTAGGATAAGGGTCAATGAGTTTGTCAAGTGGACGGTGAGACAACACCGTGATGATTGGTAACGATATTTGAAACTGGGCAAAATATATTATTTAATAAGAGGATGGTCCAACAAGAAGTTTCATTGGATTTGAAGACGACCATGTTGTAGTCAGCTAGGAAACGACCACGCGGTATTGTGCTCCACAGTTCTAGGAAATAAACTTTGCTCATGGAAGCTGCGTTTAGTTTTAGGTAAACAAAGGGAGAAAGGGAAATTATTGACAGTGGCTACACATTCTGAGGTGTCCCACGGCTGACAGTTTGTTTTCTGTGGGAATTTCTTGGATGGGTGATGATCTCGATACCAACGGTTAACCAATGATTTAAAATATTTTTTAAAACTTAAAATGCAGAGTAAAAATGTATGGTATGAAAGATCTGAGGCTGTCCTAGTCAGCTGTCGAGTATCGATACACTGTACGATGGAGAGGAACTTTAGAGGTCTTGTTTCACTTTGTTTTCAACTTAATTGAGACAACTGGGTTATTAGAAGATCTCAACGGAGACAGAACTGGATGAGAACAGTTATGGACAAGTTGTCAAGGAAAAGAGCAAGAGACTTTCAAAATGTCCGTCAGCATCGGGTACGGGAGTAACTTTTTCAGATAACAGAAATGTTAAACTAAACAATCTGCTTCATATGCAATTTGAAATGTCAACAATTAGGGACAACAGCAGAATAAGAATAGTTATGCACCAGGTTATGTTCGCGCTAATAAACTCTAAACATGATGACGCTATTAAATACATTCACGAGACTCAATTTTTGTTCCTTCCTTTCTATTTCTTTCTTTCTTTCTTTCTTTTTTATCTCTGTCTCTCTCTCCCTCTCTCTCTCTCACTTTCTCTCTCTCTACCTCTCTCTCTCTCTCTCTATCTATCTATCTCTCTTTCTCTTCATGTCTTTTTAGAGGCAGTAGTCTGTCAACCAAAGAAAAGGTACTACAGGAAGGAAGGAAAGGGAACAGTAGAAATCAATACTCTATTTCCCTCTTTTTCACTGGTAAATTCGGGCACAGTATCAAAACTTATGCCTGTTAATAAGAACTACTTTGCTTTTCTGTATTTATGACTAATTAAATAACAAATAGTGACCTGGATTAAATATAAAAATTGTTGAAATCGATTGAAAATAATTTTAGCTTTTTGACAACAGAAACCAATATTTGCCTTACATAAGTGACGAAACAGATTTTTCTATGTTACTTGTACTTAAGAAGGCTATTGATCACAAACTGGACGAGGAAAACTTACTTTACTTTATACATAAGACTGCTTTAAAATTGTGACGTCATAAATGGAGAATGGTAACTTTTAGCAACTTTATAGATAGACTAGATGACCTGTACGGTACAATCACGTTGACACACCGGTTCCCGTTAGATCACCGAAATTAAGCGACGTCGAGCCTGGCCAGTATTAAATGGGTGACCATTTGGGACTACCAGGTGCTGTATGTGCTCTCTGTTTATCTCGACATTGTTTCCAGTCGTCTTGACCTGCTTGCCATTGGAATCAAGCAGTGCCGACTCAGGAGAGGTGTTGTTAAGGATTGCGCAACCCTTGCTTCATAATTACACGCGCAGCCAGCCCCTTATAGGGGTATCCATAGTCTCTCTAGACTGAACGGAGGGCTTATAAAGATGACCTGAGACCTGTCGGGGTAAAGAGAAAAGAAGACATCTATTGTTACGTAAAAATGTTTTTACGGTTTTATCGATCAACCAATTATCGACGAGACAGAAACCAACAACTCTAGCACATGTCCTAAAAGGAAATATCCTTAATCATGATTCTCTACCAGGGGAATTTTCTCCGCTCGCGAATTTTCCAGCAAGATAAACACCGGGTTTTATGGACAGGAAGATGTAGCACAAGGCCGGGAGATGAGGAGAATAGGCCAACGCACAAGGTTGTTCATTCTGGCCCCTTAATACTTGCCTGCATTCCCCGATGAGGGTGCCTCAGACGGTTAGCAATTAACTAACTCATTTCTCAAAGTGAGAAGGCCAGGCGTAATAGGGTGGACCCTCTAGAGCTGAACAAAACATATACCACAGCCCGACAAAAAAGAAAAGAGTCACTGCCTTTAAAATAACCCAGTCTCTGTTGGAGAGATTGGTATGCTTAGGCGGGGGAGAAGCAGACATCTTTCGCCTGCTAATTCGTACCTCGTTTTACTTGTGTTTTTCTGATGATTTGTTGCTTTGTTAAATTGATTTAAATTAATTTGTCTGTGTCTTATTCACTTGTGTGTTTATTTTATGCATTGCTTGTTTTGTTATTCTATTGAATTGAATCAATTATTTGTCCATCCGCTTTTATGTTTATTTATTGCTTTGCTATCAAATTGATCTGAATTCTTTGTTTATACGTTTGTATATATGTTTTGTTTTTTAGCAAATTGATTTGAATTATTTCCGTTTGTCTTAGACTATAGCCTGGAATTCTGCCAACATTCTGTTAAGTCTGAAAATAAGAGACACCACTGAAAATATCTGTTAGTGATGGCCATACCAGTAAGGTCTGTGTGAGCACGGTTAAGATTGATGGGAAGGTTCGTAAATGCCTAGGATAGTTCAAGATGGAAAGAGATGAATCGATGAGTCAGACATGATATATAATTGTTACATGTATTAGCCGTAGGTGGAGGCGGTTGAAGATGCGCCCTAATGTCGTTTAAGTAATTTCTCTCTTACAGAAATGTAATGTTCGAAAAATGATATTGATATATATTATACATCTGATTTTGTGTTCAATTAATCTAATGTATGAAGTTTAGACGATTTTACCCCCGTACCTTCTTCAAGAATAGGAAAATAACCACATGCATCACAGGCTACTAAACTCACCACTATATTACGCTTATTCACTAGAGCGTGTTTTAGTAAATTTGTTATTTTTCCCCAGCTAACAATCAATATTACTTTTAGCCGACCATCTTCGACTCTCCGCAAAACACACTCCATATAAGTGGTAGCAAAAACTTTTCCCCCTAATACTTAAGTACTGACACACACCCCCATCGACACCGGGAAGCAATAATCACCGTCTACTTTTCAAAAAATTGTCCGTTATTATTTCCTATTTGTCTGCTATTAATTTACTACATAATACAAAACATTACACCCACATTTAATGAATGCCCACGCTAATTCCACTGAATTTCGAGAATATCAGATTACGTTATTTTTACTTATTACGTATACATTTATAATCATTTCGGTTTTTAGAGAATGCAATTAACGAACATAGTTCTTTGCAGTATTTCACCTTTCAACATGGCGACTACAATTTCTTCAACGACTCGACTCCCGAATTAAGTCACTGTACACCAAGACACTCGACAGAATTCATAAAGTGTACATTTTCTGATTTCTATACCTTTCACACGCATAATATCCAAAAATTGGAAAAATAACATCTATTTCTTGGTATAGAAATGAACCAAAACTTGGGACTGATGGACTCTAAATTCGGTCGTCTTACGGTGACTCGTACGATAACACACATGCCGACTCGCTCTGTTTAAATAATCTATCTTTTCATAGATTTTGTACTTGCTCCCATGGCCGAAAGGTTAGCAGCGTTGATCAAAGACCGAGAAGTTTACGTTTCGATCCCAGTCATCTCACACAAATTCTTTTTTTACATTGTTAAACTTCTGCCTCCGAGGAAGGGTGGAAGAAAGGACTATAAGCCGAATTTTTAAAAATTGTGCAGTCATTTGAAAAGAAAACAATGTAATATGTAGTACTTAACTATTGTGAATCTATCCGCGTTCGATCGGATGTTGACAATTTTTAATTCATTCTTTTCTATTTCTCCCATGCAACGCCGGGGGACAGGTTCAGCTAGTGAGTGATAAAAAGAGATGCGAACCAATCAACTCAGAAACTAATGAATGATTCACCAGGCAAGAAGAAGTTCCGGCTTGCAACCAGGAGAATAACCACTAAGTAAACAATGTATCATTGTACATTTGTACGTTTGTCTAATTATTCGTTGTTGTTTTGTTGTTATATTAAATTAAAGTGAATTCTTTTTTTTTTAATGACAGGTAAAATGAATTCGCCGAACAGAACAGATTGACACTAGTTTAATATCTATTTACGAAGATTAAAATCAAGATCAAATAATATTAAAGTTTATGTATACAATCCTTATTCCAATTTTAATCAAAAGCCATTACCTTATTCTGATTCTAGAAAATTTCTTAGATTAAAGGCTTAAGCTTAAGAGAACTTAAGAAGAAATTCAAATTCAAGAAAATTTGCTAAATTAGTGTCTAATGACTATGAATCAAATTTAAAATATTTGCATTTTCAAACGGGAGGTTGTGCCCATATTATATCCCCTAAAAAAACTTTAAAATACCCCAAATAAACTCAATTTGGGAAATATTAATAAATAGATTGTTATACCTGTTGTTGCAATTTTTTCAAATCGAAAGTATCTTAATTTTCACGAAGGTCTCCCACCCGCTATTTTCCGCCTTTGCGTCAAACTAAATATAGTCCATATTACACACCCTTCCACCTAACAGCTGTGTTCCAAAATTCATAATGATTGGGTAATTATTTTATGAGTTAATCCTTTACCTAGAAATATATAAACATTTATAAACTAACTTTATGGATATATATACTCGCAAAACGTGACCATCCTCCCGGCAGCCATTAATCGGGAGGGGCGTATCGTAAAAATAATATGTTTTTACTTAGAGAATTCCATGATTTTAACAACAAACTTTGGTAAATTTGTAGATTAACCCGCTCAGCTTACACTCTCCCTAAAAATAAGATTCTATTTTTATACGCGATTACATGTGAACATCTTAAAAATATGACAGAAAGAAGAAAAAAACAATTGCTTTTACATTAAGAGTGGGGGATCAGTTTCGTATATAAATTTAACTTTAAATTATCCTTTATTTCCGGGTAAGTATATTCAAATGTAAGATGCCTATTTTTACTGTTTTTTTTTTCTTTTAATATATGACCGGATTTGATTAAATAATGTATTTTCCCCGCATTGATAACTCGATTAATCCATCTTTTGAACAATGCAGGTTTATTTGCCTTGTATTTTGAATTTGGGAACAAACTCGAGTCTGTTGTCGGGCTCAATGTCAATACATTGTGTTTGTCAATATATATATATATATATATATATATATATCAAGGGAGGCGCGAGAGCGCTCTATCCCTTAATAGAAACACGAATGGCCTATGCTGGAAATCTCATTTCTTTGATCAATCATAACTCAAAAACCAATAAACCGAATTAGTAAAAACTTTGCACAAAATTTTTATTTGATAGGTTCTATATGTGTGTAGAATTTCAGCATCATTAGTCAAGGCAACCCAGATATCCAGAAAGTTCAATCATGAAATCATGTGATCTGTGTGTACGTAAGTGCGTACGTATGTGCCACCCTGTATCTCATCAACTATTTGATGGATTCAGCTGATTTTTGACAGAGATAGAGGTTCCAGGGTCTAGTTGATGGAATTTTAATTTCAGTTTACCATATCCTTTAGTTTTCAAGAAATTCCAAAAAACTTTTAAAATGACCAGTATTCATACACTTTATTCTATATCTTATCGACCATTTGATGGATTCAGCTGATTTTTGGCAAAGATAGAGGTTCTAGTGTCTAGTTGATGGCATTTTAATTTCAGTTTACCATATACCTTAGTTTTCCAGAAAATTCTAAAAAACCCTAAAAAAATTACTAGTCTACATACAGTTTATTCTGTATCTCATCAACATCTTGATAGATTCTGCTGATTTTTTGACAGAGATAGAGGCTCTGGGCTCTAGTTGATTGCTTTCTAATTTCAGTTTACCAATATACCGTAGTTTCTCAGAAATTTTCAACAAACCTTAAAAAATGACTAGTCCACATACACTTTCTTCTATATCTCATCAGCTATTTGATTAATTCAGCTGTGTTATGGCACAAATAGAGGTTGTATTTTGTTTTCCTTTGTACACTGAATATTTTATTGTTTACTATTGTGAATAACTTTATTACATTTCTCCCTGCTCCTAAAATTTTTGATTGATTTATTTATTTCATTCAAATTAAATATTTTTGCATTGTGTCCTTGTCAATTTTCAAACACACTTACGGTAAAATGATTGAATCACCATTTATTGTTTGCAATGAATACATGGTAACATTTGAAAAAAAATTGTTGTAGTTTGAATTGTATCATGAGTAAATATACACTCATCATAATTTTTTTTAAAATATTTACCTGTGAATATTGGGAGAAACATTGATTAGTAAAACTACCAACTATATCAGTTATGAGAAGGCATTGTACTGAGGCATAGCCTGTACAAAAGTAGTGACATTCCATGAAAAATGCCAGTATACTGAAATCATGTGCCCTTAATAGGGTCCAAAATTCATATACACTAAATGTACAAAAGCAAGTAAATTCCCAAATTGTTATATTTTTTTGTCATTAAGGGTATGCGAGCACAACAGGGCTATGTATTTTACTGGTAGGAATTTTTCTTCAGCGCACCTCACACACTTCATCCACTCATGCATAGAGAGTTATACTTTAGTGATGTGATAATGAAATGGTTTGGTTGCTATGTAGTCATACCGTTAATGACAATAAATGTTTTAAAATTTCGGAAATTTCCTTGCTTTTGTACATTTAGTGCATATGAATTTTCATCTTAACCCTATTATACTGGCATTTATCATGGAATATATATATATATATATATATATATATATATATATATATATATATATATATATATATATATATATATAGTCTCGGAAGTTTTTCAACCATTAAAACTATATGAAAAAAAAAGAAAAAAACACTTCAGTCCCAAGTCGTTCGGTGGAAAATTACTTTGCTTGTAAGTCAATTTACTTTTACAGTCACTATATTAGTTTGCTTTTAAGAATTTACGTTAGTCTTAACATTGTTTTAGGGATCATCAGGTGTTTACCCTGAAAAACTGTTTCGGGAATTTAAAAACAAAACAGTAGTTTATCTCATGGCTTCCCAGCAGAGTTGATCAGACCCCACTAACCTTAAAAGACAAGAACAAAAACGTTCCGTATATTAGATCAAAGTTTTGTTCCAGATTAATGTTTTGCTAACTTATTTTGTTATTAAAAAATGTCCTCCTTATCTGTGTTGTTTGTCTGTGTCTAAGAAAATGTATCCGTTATTTACAAAAAAAATGCTGTATTTTAAAGTGTTCGGACGAATCCATTACACTACTTTTTAGGTGATTTATAGTTTTATGTATTTTTATTATTTTATTATATTTACTTTCATATTAAAAATATTTAAAAATTAAATATATATACATGTATTTTTAACTATATGTGTTATATATATACGTTCATACATATTCTACATCATTTTTTAGATAGTTTGGGATTTGCTCTATCAATTTACTTTGATTAATTTGATATGACTTAAAGGCGTCAGGATGGCAAGTAATTGCCTTATTTAATTGTCTGAATATTTTATTTTGATCGCCACCTTCTTTAATCATTCTTATTATTACACCAGAAATTGGGGGTATAAAATCTACTAATTTGAAGGTAACACGAGCAATCCTCAGAAATTCGGACATAATGCTCCCGTAAAAAATATACACAGGGCAGGTAATATTTTTATGTGGCATACACACGATATAAAAAGGAAATGAATTTCTTTTATCAAACAGTTTATAGATAAATATTTTATCTTCGATTTTTATATCCAAATCAAGAAATGTAGCTTGTGTTTCCGTATAATTTTAACTCTTTAGGGTATATTAAATGTTTAGTATTTGCAAACTCTTCGTTATCATTAATGCATAGAAGGTCGTCAATATATCGCCTACATCCATGATAACTATACGCTCTAGATATATCATTTTTTATTAATGATGACATATATATATATATATATATATATATATATATATATATATATATATATATATATATATAAGTCTATGTAAATAAAGATTTGCCCCAAAAAGTGAAGGATCCAAACCTATTGGAATACCTATTGTTTAAAGTAGTACTTTGTTTCCTATTTGAAAATAACTCTCTTTTATAAGGTGACATATAAGCGTTGTCAGACCACTATTGGAAACACTAGTCTTACCATTTTTAGTTTTACACCAAAAGGCTTTAGATTTGAAAAGTCTATGTATTAACCATTCCCTCCTGCAAAAGCTAAATCTATAGTATTACCTAATTCTTTAATAAGTTCTTTATGTGGTATTTTTGTATATAAAGTACTAAAATCATATGTTGAGATTGATTTAGCCTTTTTACAAGAATGTATACGATCTAATTTTTCTTTTACTAGATCTGAATTATTTACCACCCAAAATAGGTTTATATTACTATAAAATATATATTACTATTATTACTATAAAATATATATTTCTATAAAATTTACTTTTTTATTGAAAATTATTTATTTGATGCACATATATATATATATATATATATATATATATATATATATATATATATATATATATATATATATATATATATATATATATATTAGTAGAATAGCAGTCCAAGGTCGGGTATAATCAATTAATATAGCATTAGTTTTTTTTTTCTTTGGAGAGTATGGTACGGTTTTCGCGACAATCCCTAAATAGTAAAGATTACAAAAAAGTTAAATGTGCCCACGTTACTCACCCTGTAGCCTAGCATATATATCCCATAATTCATAATGATGAGTCCAATAGTTTAGCAGAGGCGTCGAAAACGATCACCGATCTTTTAAAAACTGAATTACTGTATATAACTTTAAATTTCATGTGGAATAATTCCTAATTCCTTCATGTATTATTGTTTTTATATTTAGTTCATGCTAAAAGAAAACAGAAGAAAAACACAAATGTTCGATGAGATATTCAAATGGACTTTCCGTTAATAGCTGCACAACGACGAAATAGCAAGTGAATGTCTGGCATTCAGTGGGATGCCCCATCTCAATCAAAAATAAAACGTTAAGAAATTTTTTAAAAAAGAAAAGAACCCGGTAGGCAGAACTTAGAATTTAGGGGCAGTAACTATTTTCCAATGTTTTTGAATAACTTATAATTTTCTTTGGTTTCAAAAGCTTAAGTTTGAAAAAAACAATGTTGGTCCGTCATGCTTAAGCTTGAAATGATATTCTTTCGTTTTAAATGGTGTTTTTTTTATTTGTCTGACACGTTTAAGTTAAAAATAGTTTTTCATCTACAAACGCCCAGATTGACGAAACGACTCTAAGGAAAAGACGTTCTATTTTCTACTTCATTTTTATTTCTTAACGAAATTCTATTTTTACTTCGAACCCATTGCTTGTTTTGGAACAGCCATTTCAAATATGACGAACAAGCATGGAATAAGTGCAATGTAGCCTCCCCGTTCCTTCATCACCAATCATCACTTCCTCCGCCCAATACGCAACACTAAAGTTGAAGTTGCCTCGCACCCGTCATCTGCGAGTAATTTAGCTACACTCTATTGACAAGAAAAAGTACGTAAATTGAGTAAAAGCTTCAAATGTTTATATACATATATACATATATATATACACATATATATATACACCTATATATAAACACACACACACACATACATATATATATATATATATATATATATATATACATATATATATACATATATATATATATGTATGTATGTACATATATGTAATTGCATATACATATATGTAAATATAAGTATATATTTATGTAATTATATATATGTATGTCTATATATGTATATACATGTAAATATATATGTATATATATATTTATAGATACACACATATATATATATAAATATATATATATATATATATATAGAGAGAGATAGATAGATAGATAGATAGATAGATAGATAGACGTGTATATATATAAGAACAGAACCTACCGTAGAAAGGGAAAAAATTCAATTCGTACGTTATGTTGTTGCGCCGAGTAGACACTTAGACATACGTTTATTTTGAGTAAAGAATGTGATATGATGATATAAACATTTTAGATGAAAACACTAGAAAAGAAAAAACATGATATATATATATATATATATATAAAAAGAAAAGTATATATATATATATATATATATATATATATATATATATATATATATATACTTTTCTGCACCCAAACAATATTGCACTGATACGTAAGGGACACCTGTGATTATGAGTCGGAATTATAGGGTGCATAAAAAGTGGGGACTTGTGCGGAAAGATATTTGTTCACATTACATTTTAATTTATTTCATTTCTGCCTGTTAGTCGGGGAAACAGGAAGCAGAGAATGAATTCCAAAACACGCAGTCCGAAGAACAATCTAAGCGGAATGTCTTCCTTTATCTTAGGACCTCTACAGTGAAGGAGTGCGATTTTGCTGCTAATGCATTTGGGCGGGGGAGTTTACATTGAAGGAGTACAGGTGCAGTTAGTTCATCGGGGCACATTCCATGGGCGTACTTGTAAAACCACGAACTAAATAAAAGGATTGGTGAACTTAAAATACATCTAAAAAATAAAAATTTCCTGAATGCACTATTCTCATATGCATTACAACATGATCATTTGTTTAACTTCAAATAATCATTTAAAATCAATCCTCGGAAAGACTTATTTAATCATCACTCATTATAAACTCTAGCCTAATTAAGCAAGGTAACGGCTTCTACAATGTATCTCCTTTAATCAGAAAATGTATATAAACAGAACAAAACTTTAATTTCGATCCAATGTAACTATTTTACAGCACATTACCAAAAAAAACTTTGTACATAATATCGATAATAAAATAAATAATTTTAAAAATACTTATTCCATGACATGAACGCATTACACATTTCGAATCTGACAGCTATGTTTCGTTCGAAAAAAGAAGAAAAACATTTTTCAGTTCTAACGTCGTTTAAAAAACATTCTATATCATGTAGGCTTTATACATGTAAAATTCTAACAATTCGTTCAAAAAAAGAACAAATGAATTATTTTCACATCACAAACACACAAAATATGTTCAAGTATTGTACTTGTCTTTCATTTATTCAAATCAATCATCCTGAGGGAGTTTTGAAATAAAGACGAAACGGTGATGACTACATAATTATTTTTGGTTTTTACTTTTCGTTTTTGCATATATATATATATATATATATATATATATATATATATATATATATATATATATATATATATATATATATATAATTGTTGTTATTGTTTTTTACGAGCCAAATCATAGTCAAGCACGCTGATGAGCCACAGTAACGGCGAAACACGTGTCCGTGGATAACTGTTTCATCTATAAATAAATAAATAAATATATATATATATACATATATAAGTATAAATTTGTATTTATACAAACATTATTGGTTACATCTGTGCATACATGTTTCGGTTGCGCTCTTCGCAGAGAGTCAACCTCATCAGACTAAGGATTCAGAGTGATGAGATGAGTTTGCAGATTTTTTCAGAATAAATCCTTGTTTGGGATTGGTTATTCTCTATTTCTATTTCTTATGAATTGGTATCGAATTACCTATTTTACTTGCTGACCGTTCTTCAGCCTTTTTTACGACCTAACCATCCCTGTTTTTTATTGCCCTCTTAGCCATGGCTACTTTTCAACCCATTTTAATTCCCTAATCCTACAAACACATTTATCTTATCTATCAAAATACACACATATAAACAGATTTAATAGGTGCATAAGTACACATAAATAAGCAGACATCAATATACACACAGATCTAACCATGAACACACACACAGATCCAATTCCAAGCAAAAAATATATTTAAAAGCACGTACTTGCATATTAATATACTTTTAGTATATAAAGCAGTTTCAATATA
This sequence comes from Sepiola atlantica, assembly GCA_963556195.1. Lineage (NCBI taxonomy): Eukaryota > Metazoa > Mollusca > Cephalopoda > Sepiida > Sepiolidae > Sepiola > Sepiola atlantica. The sequence goes on from OY744539.1 coordinate 19,819,586, forward strand.
TAAATTAATTTTAACACAAGAAAAACATCCGCCTGTACAAGTAAATACCTAAGCACCACACCTATATACATACACGAACACACATACACATAAATATAACATATATATATACGTATACACATACACACATGTACATACACCCATGTACATACATACATACATGTATACATCCACAACGCGAATATAGGATGGGCCCTGTAGTAGGTATTATTAACACAGCCGTTGGTTTCAATGCATGTATCTTTTAGTAGTCGAACACTTTAACAACGACTGCCTTTAAATAGGATAGTTACCGGATAGTTGATGAATGCCGTGTGAGGTAAGATGTCGGAATTTGAACTTGAAACATGACTCGTGTTCCGGGGTTCGAGACCGGCGATCAGTATTAATAATCTTCTTTACACTGACGATTCCCGAAAGAATGAAACGTATAATAATGTGGATAAACACACACACACACACACACACACACACACATATATATATATATATATATATATATATATATATAATAAAAGTTTTTAAAAAGATTTAAGGCAATGCGAAGATCCGGGTTGCTGGAAGCTGTGAAGAACAAAAACAGAACAAAACCGAAATAAGTCGGATATAGATCGAAAGGTTTGTTTATTTTTCTAGACAGCAAGGGTGTTAGTTTGTAATGTCCGGATTATCAAGAATCAATTTGATATTTCGAGAGATTATTTTTTTTTCTTCTTCCTCTCCTTGTCAAAAATAAATAAAAGAAAAATCCCGGGTACCGAGAAAATGCCAGGAGCGCTGGGGGGTTAAACCGGAAGTGTTCAGAGTAAAGTATTCAGAGGAAAACTAAATAGATTCTTTTTATTTATTTATTTTTTTTTTTTTTTTAAATATATATATATATATATATATATACACCCATATATATATGTAATTGTCTGTTGTTTCTATTTATTTAATTTTTATTTTTATTTATATATTTACTATTATTGTTATTTGTTTTTGTTTTTTCGTTTTTTTTTGTTTTTGTTTTTTTTTCGTATATAAAACGTAGTTATTACTTATAGTATATATGTTTGTCAACAGGCTGATTCCGGCATTAGATTTTAAATGTGTTGTAGATAGCTAATTATTTGTTGTCGGTGCAGTATATTAAAATTTAGTTATGTCTGGTTAAGTTTAATCTTTATTTATTGGTTTTAATTTATCTCTTAAATGCCTATTGTTTTAGGTATGGAAAGTTTGCTGGTTAAGGGGAGACAAATCTCTTTTTTTTGGTATTCTGTTATTCTGTTAATTGGCTTTGTATGTTGAATTTATTTACCTAAAGTAATGGTCAATTCTTAGTATAACGGATATGATTTGTGCAAATAGTGTTTATTATGGGGGGGGGTATTATCTGGGGATGGGTTCGGGGGGGGGGGGGTAGGTTATATGATGAAGGTAGAATTTAATTCATGTCTTTGATTCAAAAATGGGCTAAGTTTGGAAATGAGAATAGCTTCCATCAGTCTTAGGTCGCCTAGGTTCCTGGTCGAGGCTAAAATGGAAACTTTTATGTCTTGTTGTGTAGTATTGCCTGAGGAAGTATGTTTGAAGAAGGAAGATATATTTGTATTCATGTGTTCTTTTATACGTTGGTGTAATTGTCTTGTAGTATATCCAATATAGGAGTGGTTACAAATAGTGCATGATATATTGTATACACAGTTAGTGCGGTGGCATAGTCCAGTGGTAGGAATGGGACAATTGGCTAGGGAGCATGGTTCTTGGGTGCGTGTAGTGCGTTTTTTGGAAAGGTGTTGGCGTAAGGTGGTGCCGGTGTGGGTGAGTTGAATGTCTAGTTTTTCTTTATGTATTGCACTGCGGATGGCATTAGTGATTCTGTCGTTAAAGAAAGGTAGTTTTAGGAAGCATGTGTTGGAGAGTGTGTTGTGTCTGCGTGATCTGGTCTTGCTGAGGTGGGTTATTGTGGAAGTGGGGTAGCCGTTGGTGATTAGGGTTTGATGGAAGTCTTTGGTGTGTTTAATTTTATTGGCAGTAGATGAGCATTTATTTTGTATGCGGGTAATTTCATTACGGGCATAGTCTAGTTTGGCTTTAAGGGGCAGGGCAGATTTAAAATGAACAAATAGGTTTTTACAGGCAGGTTTTCTGTAGAAGTTGGTCTGTATAGAACCGTCTTCTGTGATTTTGAGGTTGAAATCGAGGAGAGATAGTGAGCGGAGTCGCTAGGGTGTTCAATAGTAAATTTTATATGGGGGTCGGTGTTGTTGAAATTGTCGAAAATGCTGATAGCTTCTTCACGAGATGAGGTGAGGACAAGAATGTCATCTATGTATCTAGTGAAGAAGACTACCCTATATATATATATATATATATATATATATATATATATATATATATATATATATATATATATATATATAGCGGTTCCATCTGATATGATTATTTATTGGTGAGAATTTCTGGCAAATACCTAGACACTTACTTGCTGCACAGATGTACGGGCCTTTTTTGATTCGATTAATGTGTTGCGACTTGATTTAAGTTCTCTCACCAGAGTGAAATTACATTGTTGAAGATTTTAGATTTTCAGTTTACATTCTTTGACGTTTTGATGCATAGAAACTCAATAGTTTTTGTCTGCTGAAATTGTTTTAGTTTATGCTTCGAATTTTTTATTAATTGATACTGTTTACTCTTTCTGGTTCTCTTTCATTGGCTACAACACATAAATGTAGGGAGGGCGACATTTTTATTTACTGTGTTGCTGTACTTACCTTGTGTCACATCTTATAATACTGGGTGTTAAGTAAGTCGGAATATTTTTATATTTTGTATGACTGAACCGATGATTGAACCTTGGCCCCTCAGGTCATAACAAACACTCTAACCATTATACAACATGATAAGATGTTAGTCTCCTTCGATTACTGTTTACCTACTTTTCTGTTGTGGTACCTTGCTTATAATGGAGTATGAACTCTTCCATTCATTATAAATACTGGGAGAACCTGCTCCTAAGTGTTTATCTGTCGGTTTGAGGAATTTGTCCTAGGTAGTCCTAGGAGGTCAACCCTCCCATATCTTGCCTCCCCTCTTTGGTGGAGTAAGTTTATTGCTGCCTTAGTCGCCTCGGTCAGGAAATGCTAACGGAGCTTCCCAGGCAATGTTAGAAGCCAGAGTGCTTATTCTTTAGGGGTGCTGGCTTGACTCCCCCCCACCTTCCGGTCTTGTGCCACATATTCCTGCGGTGGGAAGTAATTAAATACCGAGTCAACCCCAGTCGATACTGGCAGTCAAGACTGACGTACCACCACTCTTGTTTCTCTGTTGTATTCTCCAATATATATTTTTTCTCTAAACCGCGAGTTGGTGTTTTCATTCAGGGCCCCTCTACAGGGCCACAGCAACTGGCAACCAAATATTCAAACATACACTGGAAGCCACAACAACTCGCGAAATCCCTTTAAAAGAACATCACAGCAACTGAATACGAGGTATTCGAACATACACGGATCCCCACAACAACTCGTGAAAAATCTTAAATAGATCCTTACAACAACTTACACAGGAAACACCAACAAAATTTAGGATTTTTATTGAGAAATTTAAAATGGACCCCACAACAACTGACAACGTGGGATATCAAACTTATACTACCACAACGACTGACGACGTGGTTACAGTAAAGATTCTTGAAAACCTTAAAATGGACGCCACAACTGGCAACAGAGTATATTAAGGGTGTTTTCGGACAAACGTGGAGAAATCAACAGCAAATTCACCAGACGACGTCCTAGTTCTAAAAACTGGCTTTACCGATGGCTAAAAGAACCTAAAAGACCAACTTATTTTTCTCTTATTGAAGGTCAGTGATTTTTATTGCTTTTCTGACTGCTGTTCATTTTTAACAAGAAAGGAATACATGATTTTATTTCTTTTCTCTCCAAAAGAGAAAAATCTTAGTTCCTAAAGAGAAAATATTAAAACCGTATTTTTATTTTTCTCTGTGGACTAAAGTACCGATCGCAAATGTTACGCTTACGTGAGAAGCGTACTAAAACAAGTAATTTTTATTTTGATCGAGAAAAAAGCTTAATTCTCTTTTTACAACGAAAATTACGTTTAGCAGCGTAATATCAAAAGAAAAAACTTATAAAAAACCGTATTCCAAAAGTTTAAACATGGTAGTGTTTAAAGCTACTGTAACACAACTGGTAAAGTATCAACTGCAACAACAACTAGAACAAAACAGAAAGCCGACGAAAAGCTAAAAAAGGTGTACAAAGACAGCAACAACAACAAGTAGAACAAAAAAGGCCGACGAAAGGCTACAGAAAACTGAATAAATATTTCAACGGTTTAACTAGAACAAAAAAAGAAGTCCATGAAAAACTTCTAGACCAAAATTAAAACCTTTTAGAACAGAAAAAGGAAGCTTACAAAAAAACTTCTAGAACAAATTAAAAAAAACTTTTAGAACAGAAAAAAGCCCAGAAAAGACTTTTAGATCAAAATGAAAAACTTTTGAAACAGAAAAGAGAAACCGATTAAAAGATTGAAGTATTAATGCAAACAATATCGATTAGGGGTCAAAGTAACAAAAACTTTAATGCTTTCTCGCAGAATGCCGTTTGGCGTGCAATTGACAATTTCACTTATTCCCCAGATGAAAATAAAACCATTGCTTTATATTTTAGAGGATCTATACAAAATATATTATGAAAATTGGGCAGACTCTCACCTACTGCTTCGAAAATTAGACACAACCGAACATACTAAGTCCGTGGATTTCATTTTGACCCGAAAAACGATCGATTTGACTTTTGCTGAAGCTGTTAATCTTTTAACTGAATTATTTAACCCCAAGACTTCTTTGTTTCACAAATTCTGGAAGTGGTTGAACCTGGTAAAAAACACAATGAAGATTATTCAACGTTCGCATCATCTAACAATAAGCAGTGTGATGATTTCAAATTAGCCGAACTTAGTGCTGATAATTTTAGATGATTAATTTTCGTATACGGATTGGTATCAGGCAAAGACGCTAAGATCAGACGGAGAGTTCTAAATAAATTAGAAAGTGAACCGAAACATTACAGAAATTAGCTGAAGACTGTCAGAGATTTATAAGTGTAAAACAGGATTCGAATGATATCTAAGAGTTGGGCGTTGCACACATTAGAAAAGGCACATACATATTGCAGCTATTCAACGTCTGGGGGTTACGAACCAAGGTTTTTGCCAGAAAATAAGAAATCATTCGATCGAGTCAGAAAAACGAAACAAAAGAATTTGTTTCAACCATTAAAAATCGTATGAAATGGACTCAAAATAAATTGTCAACAGAAATATAAGCACATAAGGACACAAAATTCATGCTGCAAATAGCAAATACTAAACTGATAGAATAACCAATTGAAAATCAAAGAGAGTGAATTCATTGTTTCAAGGCTGGAATCGCTAAAGTGTCAACTCAAATAGGTTTTAGAAATGCTAAAAACTATGAAAGATAAGATGACTTGTCTTGAAGTTGAATGTCAAAGCAAAGAATACATTTTTTCAAAATTTAAAGATGGGCTCCAAAATCAGAAGTTTAGAATTAAAAACTAGAGGATATCAGATCTGAATCTGATAGAGACCCTCCGTTCTCTCATAAGGGACACCTAAACCAAATTAGGGAACGACTATCGGAAGACACCAACAGCACGCCCCAGGAAGAAGTTATGGTTACCAGATACAACACCTTCTACATACAGCTACCTCAAGCAACCTAAAAATAGCGTCAATCTAAAAAGGAAACGCTACTATGACTCCTGAGGAGGTAAGGATTGGTAGAGGGTGTTATGTTACCTTAGCTATAACGGACTTTTGGCTTTTCCATTCACCATAAATACTGGGAGCAACTGCTCCTCAGTGTTGAATCAACCCCAGTCTATACTTGCAGTCAAGACTGATGTACCACTACTCTTGTTTCTCTGTTGTATTATATTTTCTCAAATATACTTGTTTTCTCTAAACCGTGAGTTCGTGTTTTTATTTTGTTACAGGGCCACAACATGTTCCCTTTCTTTACCTTTTCTGGTAAAAAAACACGATGACTACGTTTAAAAATACTTACGGTTTTTAACCACGATTCTTATATTTACAACGGACTGGTTCCTTACATATGACATAATCACGTTGACACACCGATTCTTGTTAGAGCATCGAAGTTAACTAACGTTGAGCCTGGTTTGTACCAGATGAGTAACAATTTTAGAATAACAACCATTCATGAATGAATTATCTGATCAAAATGGCGGCTCCCTATATCTACGCAGATTTGAGATAAAGAAACTACACAACAATGTGCTTGAATAATCACGCATAAAGTTGTCAGTTTCTGGGAAACAGCACAGATAACATCCGTGTAGAAGTATCATATTTTTAACAAGAACATAAGTCAGTCGTGAGACTGCATACCTCAATCATACAAAGTAGGGTTAAGCTAAAGTGCTATCTAGGCTTTACTTCTCCATATTGTATGAAGTATGTCCGATGGAAAACGTTGATAACTCTAAGACTATATATCTGATCAGGCTGAGATTTAGCATAATAGTTGCTGTTTTCAAAGAGAATCGTACCCATACCTAAAATTTGAACATTCGGAAATTGAAATACTGTAAAAATTTTGACCATGACTGGACTTTTATAGTCAGGGATAAATACCTAGGCCAGTACCATATAAGATGCGGAACTTTATTGGCTGTAACGAGTCTCTACGATGAAGAGAACCGAAGTTATCGCCAAAAGTGCGACTTTCACCGTTTCTGTTATTTTGATCTTGACCTTTGACCTATATATCTCGGTTCTTGTTGCTTAAAGGTACGAAAACAATTGTTGTTGTCTTTTCCTGAGAGAGAGTTAATTAAAGGGCAGTAACTGTGAATTGTAATTTTGAGCCAGATTTTGTCTTTAATATCTAACAACTTTGATTTTGTATTAAATTGCGATTATGGATCTGAACTTGTTCCAGTTTGAAGACCTACTTTATTTTACTTCCGAAAAAGCTAAACGGATCGATTTCTTGCAAGCCCATGGGCTTATTTCTGGCGAAGATTCCTGCAGTTGTGGGCATAACATGCGACTTGTGCCATCACCAGTGAAAACTGATGGATTTCTTTGGCGTTGCACGAGTGGTTACTGTGCAAGTATGACGTCGATTAGACGTAACTCGCTGAATTTCGTTCAGTGATTTCATTCACTACAAAATTCAAATTTAAACCAAATAAATTCTTAAATTTTCCATTACTGTATTCTTTTACGTTCATTTATTAATAATTAATTTCCAGTTAATTGCTTTCGATGTAATAACAGTTGGATAGAGTTACTGCCCCTTAATTAACTCTCTCTCAGGAAAAGACAACAAAAAATGTTAGTACTTTTAAGCAACAAGAACCGATATCCCAAAGTTAAATCAGTTCTAAGTTAGACCATGTCCGATATTTTGACCAAGTTTGGTGACGATTGGTCAAGTGCTGTTGACGCTGTCCGCGAGCAAACAAACACACGAACAAACTCGATCAGCAAGGTCTTTGAATGCCTACTAGACACCATAATCGAGTGTCTTCAGTCTCTTTTTATAGAGTTTGTCAGGTCACCTTTTGTTAAGTTGTGATGGCGATCTACCCTATTTCGTTAATATATGGATAGTGAAGATTATGACTCAATCTCCGAACAGTCTTTCTGTAACATACTATTCTGTGCTTTTGTAAGTGCACACTCTGGTTAATATACCACCGTGTTGCCTTATTTATTATCGGCCGCTCAAGGTCAGAACACCTTGACATCAGAATACTTTTCCCTACAATTAAGCACTGATCGAATATTTAATTAGCATAGTATTCGAAGTCTAGACTAAACCAATCTGCATGTTACACATTAGCTCATACAAGGAATGGTACACCTTTTCCTACTGAGTCTACTTCCGATAACAACACTAAGTTGGATGCTCTACCAGACCAGATGAATTCTTTTCATGGAATCCGGAAGACTAAGTAATATACTTCATTGAATTGCTAACGCAAAGTTTGAGAAGTAGGGGAAAACCTTGAATGCACAATTGAATATCTATGTAGGAAGAGGCGCTTGATTTCTGAAAGCTACGAAAAAGAAATAATATTTTGGTATGGGTATTTAATAAGGCTGAAAGCAATGCAGAAAACCGGAATGGGGAAATAGATAATGAACAAAACAAAAAACAATCGAAGACGAAATTTGAGGTATTAATCTTCACACTCATCTATTTACTTTTCAATAAATCTTTCACATACAATACGAATAAGTATAAAACTTACTGTTAATATTAATAAAATCCTACCATCTCTCACAACCATCATAGATTTCTAGAAACTTACACAAGTATTAAATCTAAAGTATTAAAGTAATACTGTTAATATAAATAAAATGTTGAGTTATGTTAAGTAATACTGTCAATATTAATAATATTTTGAGCGATATTAAGTAATACTGTTAATATTAATAACATGTTGAGGTATGTTAAGTGATACTGTAAATATTAATACAATTTTGAGATATATTATGTAATATTGTTAATATTAATACAATTTTGAGTCATATTAAGTAATACTGTTTATATTAATAACATTTTGAGTTATGTTGAGTACTACTGTTAATAGTAATAATATTTTTAGCTATATTAAGGAACACTGTTAATATTAATAAAATGTTGCGTTATGTTAAGTAATACTGTTAATATTAATCAAATGTTGAGTTATGTTAAGTAATACTGTTAATATTAATAAAATGTTGAGTTATATTAAGTAATACTGTTAATATTAATACAATGTTTAGTTATATTAAGTAATACTGTTAATATTAATCAAATGTTGAGTTATATGTAGTAATGTTAACGTTATGTTAAGTAATACTGTTAATATTAATAAAATGTTGAGTTATGTTCAGTACTACTGTTAATATCAATAAAATGTTGAGTTATATTAAGTAATACTGTTAATATTAATACAATGTTTAGTTATATTAAGTAATACTGTTAATATTAATCAAATGTTGAGTTATATGTAGTAATACTTTTAATATTAATAACATTTTAAGTTATGTTAACTAATACTGTTAATAATAATAAAATGTTGAGTTATGTTAAGTAATACATTTGTTAAAGGATTGGTGCGCGCATGAGCGTTAA
>OY744539.1:19836278-19856278 GCA_963556195.1 Sepiola atlantica
GGAAGGAATGTAAAAAGGACGGTCTTGTGATTTCAGAACAGGTACTATACTACCCCATTAAAAGATAATACAATAATAGATTAAATCATTTTTACTGCATTTAAAAGTGACTAGTCATAAAGACATTACTTTTATGGTTCCTTGAATTTTTGCCTAAGATCAAAGTGTAGTATTTGTTGCCAGCATTTGCGTATATATAAGAAATATGAGAATGCAAAAGTACAACTGTATATTATAAAATATTAATTTATTAGGAGCTGTTTGAAGTCTACTATATATGGCATTGCAAATTCTTATGTTTTTTTACTATAGAATACAATAAGCACAAACTGTTTTCATATTAATCTAGTTAGGATAGATGGAAACATATTTCACATTCATTCATTTAGATTATCCGTTATTTCTTTCTTTCTCTCCCTGTCTTGTCCTCGCAATTCTATCCTCTCTCTCTTCCTTCTTTATCTCTCTATTCTCACCCTCTTTCTTTCTCTTTTATTGCGCTATTCGCCTCCTCTCACTACTTCTCTTATTGTGAGCCCTTTTGTACTTTATTCTCCTCTTCTCGAATCGTTCGCTGGGCACAGGGACTTTTAGTACGTCATCGATTGTGCACAGTCAAAAGCAAACGAGATACACATAGTTTAATTATATATATATATATATATATATATATATATATATATATATATATATGTAGAAGGATGAAAAGGAATTAGAAAAGCAAAAGTCAAATCGTATTTCTATTCAGTTGCTCAGAGCAAGGTATAGGTTTTACCATTCCTAAAAGTTCGCTTTTAGTTCACCACTTATATATACATATATATACATATATATATATATATATATATATATATATATATATATATATATATATATATATATATATATATATATATATACTGTAAATATTTTTAAATATTAAAGTATTTTTGTACCTACAGACGATATCGTTTCGGGTTTTCTGCTCTCATCAGCACAGGAGTGAGGGTTGCAGGTATTCGCATGGGATCGAACGCAATTCGTAGATTACGACTAGAATCACCATCTTAACGTCTATGCCCACGCGACCACGAGAAATCGTCACAGACAGTAATTGAAATTAACGTACACTTACGCGATCGGCGAGGGCAGACGTTAATGTTGTCGAAAGTGTTCGACGCTCGAGCGGAACTTTGCCTAATCGCTACTGACAACTAACTTTGTAATTTTAAACAGTGCTCTACTATTAAGACTATTAATCTTAAAGGGGCAATAACTGTGAATTTTTAAATATTAAAGTGTTTTTGTACCTACTTACGATATAGTTTTGCGGTGTCTAACCTCTTCAGTGCAGGAGTGGCAGTTGCAGGCTGTCGCATGGGGTTGAACGCAGTTCGTAGCTTCGGACTAGAAATAATATATATATATATATATATATATATATATATATATATATATATATATATATGTTGATCTTAAGTAAATTAAATTATTTATATCTACAGACAAGCTTGTTTCGCCTTTTGAAAGCTCATTGGTGCGGACCTACAACCGCCCGGTTCGAACATCAGACCTTGAATCTAGTAACTAAACATCTATGACCAAACACACAACAGATCAGCTGTCCGAATGAGACGCGCAAATACTGCTTCTAAATCAGTACTATTTAAATGTATCTTAGATGGTTCAACCAGTTGATGGAAATTTTACATTATTGCTTAAGCGACACAAAATGATTTTTTTAGAAAAAGTGTTATTCCTTTATTAAGGGGCTTATATAATTATAAATATTAATACTTAAATTATTCATATCCACAGACAAGCTTGTTTTGCCGTTTAAAGGCTCATCAGTTCTCATCTCAAACTGATTTGCCGAACTTCAGACATTGTGTTTAGTAATTCAACATCTATAAACAAAAGGGCAAATACTGCTTATGAATCAGTACTGTTTAAATGTATCTTAGATGGCTTAGCCAATATATATATATATATATATATATATATATATATATATATATATATTTTAATCAATGAAACAGACGGGTGGAAAAAAAGGAAAATTGTTAAAATTACCTTAAGGCCTTATCGTCTGACCCTCTAAGAGGAAACGTCAGAATGGTAAATTAAAAACTAAAAGTCGAATAAGATATGAGCGGAAAAAATTGTTTCAGTTGGAGAAAACGATTGATAGAGGAAAAAACAGGTAAATCTCTCAACGTTATGGTGGCTTTGAATCATTAAAGATCTCCAACTGATGATTCAAAATCTTTTGTCTACACAGGCTAGGTCGAGAATTGTTAATAACTAACGCCTCAATAATATTGAAATGGTAGTTCGACCTGGCACTGTGTAAAAAAGAAAACAATCCATCGAAATAGTTGTCAGAACAACTATTTGTACTAACGAGGTGATTACCGATGGCTGATTCCTGTACCTGAAAATACCCGGATGATCTCGAAACCTTGTGTAAGCGAATATCACGTGGTATGTGTTGGGATATTCTAAATTCTAATCTTTGAGATGTCTTGCCAACGTAGTCAGCTCCACACTGACACATGAATTCATAAACAACAGAATTCTTTGGAATGGCTGGCAAAACATCCTTACGAACAGAAGAGAAAAAGGTTCGAGTCGTGTAAACAACTCTCAACATTGTTGCTGGAAAACAACGTTGAGTAGAAGAAGAAATCCTTCGACTTTTAGTTTTTAATTTACCATTCACACGTTTCCTCTTAGAGGGTCAGACGATAAGGCCTTAAGGTAATTTCAACAATTTTCCTTTTTTTTCCCACCCGCCTGTTTCATTGATTAAAATAATGCTTCCTCTAAAATTGATCCTACGATTCTGTTGAACACGAAATTTACTTACACACACATATATATATATATATATATATATATATATATATATATATATATATATATATATATATAAGAAACGAACAAGAATATTATTAAATGAACATACTAATTTGTTTATTTTCTCTTTGTATATTGAAGTCATAATTCTTTAAATCCGGACATTTCGAAAATAATACTTTTCTCGTCAGAGGGATAAAATTTTGTGCTATAAAAAGATGATTCAAATACTATTTGAGATATTCATTTTAAAAAGTGAAAGAGTTTTAAAAGGTTTTTTAAATACCTTTTAATTGTTTCTAACAACGTTTTTTTGTAAAAGAATCTTTAAACAACTTTTTAAAAATTGAATTTTTCCGTTAACGTAGCATTTTAAATTTCCTCAGATATCGAGAACTGGTAAAGTCCTTATGGTATATCTATCATAAAAAACACTGTATGATCAAAAGTAGATATTCGAAACATCGGTATGAGCCAGAAGCTTCCCCATGTTCCGATCAAAGGCTGACTTTAAATATATCTCTGCATGGCAGAAAAGTGACCGTTAGGTAAGATTCCACAAAACCGGATATATATATATATATATGTGTATGTGTGTGTGTGTGTGTGTGTGTGTGTGTGTGTGTGTGTGTGTGTGTGTAGAGAGAGAGAGTGTGTGTGTGAGAGATAGATAGATAGATAGATAGATAGATAGATAGATAGATAGATAGATAGATAGATAGATAGATAGATAGATAGATAGATAGATAGATGCAATCGATTAAGATATATCGACAGGTAGTTGGATTACAAAAGGAATCAGTTATATAGATATATTAACAGACTGATTTAGATGTAACATATTCTCCAACTACTGAGACAGAAAGAAAAACGAAATAAATTAAGATAAGAAATAAAAACGTCTGAAAAAATACAGGATGAAAGAAAAAAGAAAGGAAAAAAGGTGAGAAATTAAAAAAAAAAAGAAAAGGTAAAAGTTAGAAATAAGAAGAGTCTGGAAGAAAAGGTGAAAGAAAGAAAACGTCTTAAAAGTAAAGAAAGGGAATAAACGACTTAAATGAAAAAAGAGAAAAAAGAGAATAGTTAGAGATGTATGAATTAAAAAGTTAAAAAAGAAAGGAAGGCATGAGAGAGCAAATCAAAATTGTAAATGTCTCTCGAAAGTCACTGAAAATATTGAAGAAAATATAAATATATTAAGAATTAGTGGATAAGCATGCCGACAAACTAGTAAAATAATGGCACACACATGATTAAAGATAAAGCAACATAGTCCCCCCTTGCCCTTTTACATTCGCTTCCCTCCTCGGATTACCGGCTAGACTTCACTATAAAATGTTGAGTTCTACTTAATAAAGCTTATTGTTACCAAATTAATATATTAGTTAATCTTTAATAATATATTTGTCTCCTTATTTCTACTATTATGTTGACATGCTTATCTACTATTCTATAAAAACTAATTTTCCATTTTGTTTTGTTTTTTATTTCATATTAACTCCCTCGTATATGAAGAAATAAAAAAGTATATCTTTTTATAAAACTAAAAAAAAAATCCTAAAAACTGAAAAAAAAATGAAAAATATTATAAAAGTAAAAATAAGAACCTAAAAGAGAAGAAAAAACTTAAGCGCACGTTCCGGCGGGAGTCGTCCGCCCGTCAGACAAAAAAAAACCGACCCAGCGAGTTTCCGGTGAATAAGATGGAAGAAACGGGTCGGTGTGTTTAGGGGTGGGACGAGAAGGTTCTCCGCTGTGCAAAGTGAATGTCAGGGAACAACATGTCGTCCGTCTGAGGAATCGTTTCTTAGTTTGCTTCTTCGCGTCGGGGAAGCAAAGTGAATATTTTCAAGAACTCCACGGCATCTGCTACTTACGTCAAACACCGGCCGGGAGTGGGTAGCCTTTTGTTTTCACACAAAACCTCGTCGGGTTGGCTCCCGTTGTGTTGGTAAATGCAGAAGACATGGATTAGCTAAAATGGCCGCCAGTTAGAGAGAACACGGCGGGAGAATTGGCGATCGCTATCTTTACAAGGAGCAATCCACGCTTTGTGTCCTTTTCTCTTTTTTATATTTACTCTCTCTGGCTTATATCCCTCTCTCTCTCTTTCTCTCTCTCTCTCTTTCTTATTCTCTCTCTCGTACCTTTATTCCTGTACGTCGACTATTCCACTTTCTTTATGCTCAATTTATTTCTGTTGCATTTAGCTTTGTTCATTCCTCTCAGTTTCCCATTCTACCTCTCTTTTTACCACTGCTTTATATGTTACCTCTCTTTTACCACTGTTTCCTGTTTTACAACATTTTAATTCTTCTTCTTATTGTATGAAAATTATACTTCTGTTTCCTGTTTTGACACTCTGTTAAACCTTTTTTTTTCTCTGGATCATATTCCATCTTTCTTTTAACCCTCTTTTTACCACTCCTTGATATGTTATTTACCGCTGTTTCTTATTCTACACCTCCTCTTACAACCGCTTTATACCTTACATCTCTTTTACCTTTCTTCCCTTTATTCTTCTTCCTTTTGTATCAAAATTTTACTTCTGTTTTTTTTTTTATTTCTACACGTTGTTAAACCTCTTTTACCTCGAGATCATATTCCATTTTTCTTTGAAACCTATTTTTACCACTCCTTGCTATCTTCTTTCATCGCTGTTTTCTTATGCCACTAGTTTTAATACACCTTCCCATTGTATCGGAATTGTACTTCTATTCCCTTGTTTTAGCGTCTCTTAAAGCTTTGTCGCTGTTTTGCTCTCTCTCTCTCTCTCTCTCTCTCTCTCTCTCTCTCTCTTGTTATTTAACTTCTCTAAATCGTCTATTCCACTACTATGCTCAATGTATTTCTGTCGTATCTGTCATTCTTATTGTCTCAGTTTCCAATTCTACCTGTCTTTTTACCACTGTTTTACCACTGTTTCCTATTTTACTACTCATAGTTCTCCTTCGTATTGCATAAATATTTCACTAAGGACGATAACTGACGAATGATTTCTATACACTGTTTTATCTTCGTTTTCTTTTTCAGTCTCTCTCTCTTTTTCTCTCTCTCTTTCTCTTTCTCTCTCTCTCTCTCTCTCTCTCTCAAACATCTCTCTTTCTCTTTTGTCTCTTCATTTCTCTACTTCAACGCTTCCACTTTCTCTACCCTCAATTTATTTCCGTTGCATGTGACTTTCTTTATCCCCTCAGTTTCACATTCTACCTTTCTTTTTACCACTGTTTTGTATCTTACCACCATTTTACCGCTGTTTCATGCTTTACGGATCTTAATTCGCATCGTTGTATCGAGATTTTACGACTGTGTCCTATTTTTACCCCATGTAAAACCTCTTTTATCTCAAGATCATATTCCATCTCTCTTCTAAACCTCCTCGATTTGTTACTACAATTTTCATCATTTTTACCACTATTTTTTTTTCTTCTATTTTACAATAAACAAAAATATTTCACTCGTCGTCAATTAATAAAAAAATAAATAAAACAAAAATGATTAATATAAAATAAATCCATTAATGAAAAATAAATTGTTGAAAGTTTTAAAAGCCAAAAAAACACAAATATATTTTATTTGTTTTATTGTTATATTAAAAAATTAAAAACATTTTTTAAATGAAAATGAATAGGAAATCAAAAAATATTTACAATAAAAAATTATTTAAAAATAAAAAATGTAAAAAAATTTTAACAGTAAAAATATTTTTTTAAAGTAAATTTTAAAATTTTTAAAATAAATGAATAACATAAGCAAAATATTATATATATATATGGGCTGGTCATGTAGCAAGAATGGACGAAGGGATGATACCTAAAGCACTGATGTACAGTCAGTTTGCTTGTGATAACAGAAATGTTGGTCGGCCCTTGCTGAGGTACAAAGATAAATTGAAAGATGCGTTGACGGCAATTGGAGTACCCCAAAAAAACTTTGAAGAAGACAGGAAGACATGGCGAGCAGCTTGTTGCATTGGACTGGAAAGATTCAACGAGACCTGTGTGGATAATATGAGAACTGCCAGAGTGAGGCGAAAAACTAGAGAGAGTGCTCCACACCTGGCATCCGATTACTCACACTCTTGCACTGCCTGCGGCTTTCCTTGCAGGTCTCTTGCCGGACTCAGGTGTCATGAACGATCTAGACACAAATGAAAGCTGTTGGAACCTCATACGTCGCAATCGACGGGAGAGTCCATCATATAAATATATATATATATATATATATATTAATATATAATTAACTTGTTACAAATATCCAGGGGGTATGAATCCGAAGGAAGTTGAAACCGGGTTTATGAGAGTGCTCAATGAAAATTCAGAGCAAAATATATCAAAAAATATATATATATTAATATATATATATATATATATATATATATATATATATATATATATATATATATTTACATATGTGTGTGTTTTGTTTTGGCTTCTAAAACTTTCAAATTTCAAATTTCTCAACGCTTGCATTGAGGAAGAATTTCTAATAAAATGTATAATTGTACAAGGCAAAAGATAAATTACTAAATAGAACATTTTATTTTCAATGTTCTGCTGCGCTTAATATATTCTGGAAACCTTGCACATATTATATAACTGCCATCTTTGGACGTTCCATCTTTGTAAATAGGATGAACGTTTGTTTTTGAGAAAAGTAGGGGTATACTCGAAATATTAAAATATTTACCAGCATCTCAAATTCTATTTTTCTTCTTCTTTGCGTGTCTTTGAAGCATGTGGTCATCTGACAGTTTCCCACATTTTTTGCAGTCCTTTGCAATAGTGTTGTACTCTGCAAGATCTTTCTAGCTACACCGGTTGGGCAGTAGAGGGCAAACCAGGCAGTGTTGCAACCTTTCTATATTAACAAATGGTTGGGTCGGTTTTGTAGCCCATCTACTCATAACAACTTTTGATCGCCCCATTCCCGTTCTCAGAAGGTTTTGTTTTCCACTGGAGCCAGGGTGCCTCTGAACCGGGAGGGAGTTCCTCAGAAGCAAGGATTCCCATATCGTTATAAAGGGGGGGGGGATCTTCTAGTCGTCTGGTCCACAGCAGTAGTTTGATCTCTTCCTGAGATGTTGTTAAGAGTTCGACATGGCTGAGGACAGTAAGTGAAAAGTTTACTGAAAATAGATAAACTATTGAAGAAAGATATTGCATATATTGTCTTTAATTATTTGTTTTGTGCATCCCCTCTTTCATCGTTCTGTTTCCCCCGGCATTGCATACAGTCTTACTAAATACTTATTTCCCATACTATTTTATGGAAATCGCTCCCGACAAGGGATGAAGCCACTTGATGTAAGGAGCTAACAAGAACAAATATGATTATCGCAAAGACAGGAGATGCCTATTGGCCTTAGTATTGAAAAGACCAAGGCTATAGGTAGGAGGAAAACAGTCAGCAGGAAAGGAGTTCCATAAGCCTGCAGTGCTTGGAAATAAGCTACTGGAATAGTAAGCTGTATTACGATGAGGTATGAAAACAACGAATTGATGGAGACTACGACCAACCAATCAAACAAGCTGTAACAAAGGAAGCCGGGAATAGATCAGACAATTCTGAAGAACACATGCCATAATAGTATTTATAGAAAAGACTGGGTTAGCAACATCATGTCTGTAAGAGAGAGCGTGTGCCATACTCTTGTATTTTTTTATTTCAAACATATTGATCAAATAATCCACAAATAATTATAAGTTTTAAGTTTACATATGTATCTATGATTATTTTTTTTTATTTCACTTTGCTTCAGTAAGTTCTCATAAATCAAGCGGCCCCTTTTCTGGGGACTAAAGCTTGATTTCTTTATGAGATACATAGATATCCGAGTGTTCATTTACGGTACTTGTCCGCTTCTCAAACTTTCAATCAGTAAAGCAGTGAAAAAGAAGAATGTTCTATTCGCCAATGTACCAATTAACTAAGTTATAGTATCTATTTGCTTGTGCTCATTGCTTGGTTTTGCTCGATTCTAGAACCAGAATTCATCTGGTCTAGCGGAGTATCTGGTTGAGGCATGCCCTTCGCCGTAAACCAAGAGAGTTTATCTACGAAGCAATTACCTCAGCTCCCCTTAAGGGTTGGAAAAAGCTATGTGGTAGACAAAGACAAACCTGGTTGACGACGGGTTAAGTTAACCTGAAGCCCAACGTAGACCCCCGAATCTACAGAGTTTTACGTTGGAACAGTGAGTTGCTAGAAATCACCCAATTGTTGACTTCAAATCGTCAGGCTTGGTCGGCCTTCGTGAGAGATGCAGTGGCAAGGATGGCTGGAACCGGCTTAACCCACCCCGGGGGTGAATGCTGTTTCAAGTAAAAGTAGTGGAGTATCCATCTTTGTGTTGTTAGTTATGGCAACATCACTCGTAAAACTTGCACCATTTCTCTTATAAGCCAGTGTATAGTCATACAAAGGAGGTCTTAATTATGCGTCGAATTCTATGTCATTTTGAATATTTGCTCAGGGTTTACCTATAGAGTGAAGCATCATCATGTTAGGTTGTCCTGACCAATCCCTGCACAAATAGACTGGAGAAGGTCTAGTCGGCATTCAAACTTTTTCTGAATAAATATTGAAAACTTCCCTAAAATCAGACAAGTTTCTTATTTTCAGTGATTTATCAAAGAGTGACAAGCCGTTATTTGATAACATTTAAAGTTGCGACAACTGTCAAATTTGAACATCCTTAGCTAAAAGTTGTCAAAAAAAAAACAGATGTCTGAAAATGATGAGACAATGTGAATCATAGTAGTAAAATAACGTTGTCAAAAGGATTGATTATTTCGCCAGATTAAATCTTTTTTTGTTATTTCGTTTCTTCGTTCCAATTATATTGTTCCAGTTTTTCGATATACGAAAGATACAAAGTCAATTATACGAAACAACCGCCATTACTAAAAGGTTAAACTGAAGATCATCGCAATGGCCACAATAGCCGAGTAAGTCTTTTTGATACATTTTACAAAATTATACTCAAAACTTTTCGATTCTTTTTGTTGCTTACGATGTATTTCTATATCTTAGTGAATTTATTTTCAGCTGAAACCTTTTCGAAGTTGACTTTCGTCTGTCTTTTTTTTTTTTTTGCTTATAAAACATGATTTGGTTAAAGTATAGAATTGTTAGCGCTCGATGACTCTTAGACTAAAAAACACATAATTTATATAAAATACATTAGAAAAAGATTTTCTACCGACCCTGGCGAGTTTAACATTTGGAAACGATTTGTAATATTTTTTAACCGATAAACAAAATCTTACAAATCGTTTCCATACTAAAAAAAAAAGGTATGGCAATTTCAGCCACTTTTAAAATCAACTTTTAATGTTTGTATTTAGTGTTCGAGTTTTATATTTCCTGTTAAAAGTCACATTCAAAAATGCCGCGTTCGATAGAATTTCATTCTAATGCGTTTTACATAAATTGTGTTTTTGTTGTTTACGAGTTCTCGAATGTTAACTATTCGGTACTTTTTATCCATTTAGTTGTTATAAAAGTCAAGATTTGTCGTTAAATGTTGATAAAATGCAATTTATTGATGAAAAAAATAATACCCCGTTTCCCAAATAGATATTCACGAAACTGACGAATATTTCTAAAGTTAAAGAATAGGCATACTTGATTGTATATATATATATATATATATATATATATATATATATATATATATATATATATATATATTACTGGTTAAAGTCAGGAGTGTTTGACTTCCGTATTTAGATCCGCAGACGGTGAAACTCCAGATAACGGCCCTTTTGATTAATGATTATCTCCTTCAGATAACGTGAAAGCCCCCCCCCCTCTTTCTTCCATGTTTAGAATGACTTTCTAAATAATACCGTTAACATGGGGAAGGTTATTTTTAAACTCCTCTGTACTGTCACCAACTATATTTGGAGAAAAAAACTACAATTTTATTATAAAATACTAGCAAGCTTCGCCCGTTAGTTTTCGTTTCATATTATATATATATATATATATATATATATATATATATATATCATCCTTATTTAATATGTATTAAATAAAGTATACATTTCATTGAAATTGGACCTATTTGAATTTTCGGTGGACCTATGGTTAAAATTTCAGTGTGTGGGGGGGGGGGGCTTGTGCTCCCTGGGACCCTCTTAATATTATCCAAATCTGCTGAAGTTTTGGGAATGGAAATCATTTTTGGTCATTTACTTATGATTTAAATTTAATTTGAATCAAAGGGAAAACAGTTTTCGGTGGGGGGGGGGGGCGCCCGGGTACCTCCAGCGTTTAAGTGATATATTTCTTATATAGCCTGTGACCTTCACTGAGAGGTCAGTAGTTCACATCCCAATTCTCAAGCAATTCTATCCAGCGGTTTGGGTGAACATAAGACACAATGATCAGACAGACACATACACACACACACACACACTGTTACTATTTTATATATAGAGATTTTATTTAGAAAAAATGTGATCGGAAAAAAGACAAATTCGGGCATTCATTTGTTTTAAAAACAAAATCTTGACGAAATATATTATTATAACATATTTTATTAAAAATTTAAAAAAATTCTGACAAACAGATGAATTCTTTTGTGCATTTGATAAAAATCTTACATTTTCAATAATAAAGAAACTATTTGTATTAAAATAAATACGGTTATAGTAAAGACTGTACTAATCAGTAATCGGAAGGGACTTTATCTGGGTTTTCACCGTCTAAATCGGAAGTCAAAACGAGCAGCCAATCATGACTTAACCTTTATATCTTTTCAAGTCTACCGAAAATCAAACATACACTAATACTGCCACCACCACGACACAATAAAAACGGGCCTCATAATAGGACTATGCATTACAGCCCTCAGAATATGTATTCCCTAATATCTATAGGAATTAATTAAGTATGCTTTCTAGCATACCAAAATAATTCATATATTGTAGTTTCTGCCAGTCTGTTCACGATCTATGATTTTGGAGATAGACCCTCATAACCATATATATTCTGAAACTACATTACCGAAGGTACTTGGATACGTATATTTCATTTTGATCAAAGTGGGTGCAATATGTGAGGATCAACGGTTTAAGTTTGATTTAGACGGTTTCAAACCGATAAGAATGATTGCACATTAACAAAAATTAAATTTTAAGAAATCGATTTTTTTTATAATTCGAATTATTTGATGGTTTGGCACTTGTGCAGTTTAGTAAACAACGGCATATAATCAACAGGAAGTAACGACCTATGGGTTAAGACATTTTAATAAATTTATTTATTTAATAAAATATAGTTTGTGAAAAAAAACATTGTAATAAAATAAAGTTTATTTTCAATAAAGTAACATTTTGGCCAAAACATTGTAATAAAATATAGTTTCTGAAATTGACGGTGATTTTTTTATTTATAATTTAAAATGTTATAAAACAAACATAGTAATTAAATAACGAAAACACATGCGCAAAAAACAATCATCTGTAGACCAGTTTGCGTTACATACATTGGAAAAAATACATAAACTATTTTTTTACTTAAAAACAACATATGGTCGAAACTAGGTTGATTTTTTTTTTTTTTTTTTTTTTTTTTTTTGAAATCTTTATTAAAAAAATCCTTTCTCCCTCCATATGCCTGGCGTTAGGGACAATTTTCTATAGAAGGGCTTCTTTGCAAGAACTTCCCGCCTGTGGAACACATTGCCGCGTGACTGTCTCCCTACTGATTACAATTTTGTCTTCAAGTCTAATGTGAACATATACTTGTTAAAAGTCGCTCCATAAGTAATAAGTTAATATCATTAGTCAATGTCAGTGTAGCCATAGTTTTCTTCATCTTTCAGTTGACAATAAGTTCAGTCTCATTAACCATTATCCTCGAGTGGCGCTTGGCCTTGATAAGCAGTGAATCAATAGAAAATCTTCAAAACGTTGCCAATAATAAATCTATTTTTTATACTAAATGTGAACTTGATATCCTTTTTTTTTAACTCAGTTTACCCCAAACAAAGCAAGTTGCCACTGTAGACGTAAGGAGCTACTGGGAATTAGGGTGAAAGTTTAGGGGGTCATCCTTAATTGGTAGCTGTGCAACAAAATGCTTGTTCACATTAGTTTTAAATTTCTGCATGTCAGTACAGTCGGGGAACAGGGAGAAGGGAGGGTTTTCAAAAGGCCGGCAGCTCGAGGAAAGAAGTTATTGGAGTAGAAGACTCTCCGGCATCTTGGAACCTCCACAGTGAATGGATGGGATTTAGATGATTGTCGAGTTGGTCGAGTGTATTTACGTCGAGGGGGGACCCAAGCAGTAAGTTCATCAGAGCACATTTCATTGAATTACTTGTAAAACAAGCACAATGATTCAACATTGCGGCGATGGCACAGGGGCTGGAGCTTGGTAGAAAGTGAGGAACCTATTAGATTCGCGACTCTTTTTTTTTACCTTGTCTAAGAGGGAGAGATGGTGCAACAGCCCAGATTTGATTTCCTTGGGATTTTTGGAACTGTCACTTTGAACTTTATTGGGTTGAACCGGTGGATTACTAATTATACTTCATACCTTTCCCTTTGGTGCTACCAGATAAGGCTGTCTGAATATATTGGCTTCCTGACCTAAAATGCACCAAACATTAATGGTAATGTTTTTTCTTTTCCCTTTGCAAAACTCAATCATGTTCTGCAAAGCAAAATACAACAATTTGCCTCTAGCAAAGGAGCCCACCAAACACCATAAATACATATTTGAAGATATAAAGAACTTAAAGTATAAAATATTTTACCAAAATTACCGAATTCGGCATTAAATAATCCTAAAAGGGTTGATATACCGTAAAACAAAACAACCAAACAAAGCACAGGATACCTTTCACAACCTTATTTAAAATATATTACTTCATTCTTTGATTTGCTTCCTCCGGTTTAACACCTACATGAATTTACGCGGGTGGGTTTGTAGGATGCATCTATGTTGGTTTACATGTCGATTTTGCAGACGACCGGATGTTAAAATCAAAGCGGCGTATGTCGGGCTGCTTTGAACTTGATAAATTTTAGGTCAGGGTTCTATCTGATTAAAAAAAAATAGAGTAATAAAAAAGTAAATAAATTCATGAATAACTAAAACCCTAACGGTTAATAATATTTTGACGTAATTTTAATTGATCACGTGTTTATATTTAGAGAGTCATTTTCTCAGTGCATTAAATTAAGGCTTTAAAAAAACGTTTGCCTTCAAGAAGTCTAGCTTTCAATAGCTGTGACCGAAACATGTTTTGCAAATGTGTAGCCAAATAATCTTTATATGAATAAAAATATGTATAACTATATATATATATATATATACATATATATAAAAATATTTGTTATTGTTTATTTATCTATGGCCGTATACGTTTCGTCTCTTTTCAATCGAGACTCATCAGCATAGAATTATGACTATTCACTACCACTCACACGATTCGAAACCCTGGACTACAAGTATTTTTCAACCCCAATCCAACATCGCTAACCGATCGGCCAATTCTGAATAGCTTATAAACAATGATAATTTTAACACATTTAAAGCGGCGAGACATACAGGCATTCTACTTCTATAAGGGAAGGAATGATGCATATAAAGCAAGTGACTTCACGCTGTGTTAGTACTACCATTTACAGTGCTCTACTTTTTTACGAGGAGCTTCAAATATAAATATTTGTTATTGTTTATTTATCTATGGACGTATGCAAGACCTAAATAAATGTACTTTTTCAAATATGAAATCGAATCGATACGAGGATACGTAGGAATAAACAAATTACGATATTTCGACTCTCGTGATTTCTTTTATGTTGTTCGGGTGCTACATTTCTTATTTTCAGTCCACGGTCATTGAAGAGAATGTCCTTCTAGATCGAGGCAGTTATTATTTTTGTCACAATCTGAGTAGCCCTTTTGGGGAGCTGGATTTTCCACAAATAAGAAACCAACCGTGTCTAACACTGCCCTCGTGGGATGGAGGCAAGTAAATAGTAACTCTCATGTCGTTATTAGTTTTCCCAATGAATTATGTAATAACGAGAGTGACCACGTGAAGGTTGCCTACATCCATACTAAAAAAATGTTTATAAAACCAACATGACTGCGAACGCGGCATGCCGAATCGTAAGTCCGCGCCAGTATGCACCTTTCCACTTAACTGCCATGTAGTAAACTCCGCCTAAACTTCGGCTTGAAACTAAATAAACTGAATGTATACTTTATTTGTACTGGCCTAATGTAGTTGCATAATAGTTAGTGTGCGTTAATGAGTCGGGAGACCAGGGTTCAATCCTCTGTCGAAGTCATACCAAAGACTCTAAAAATGATACTTGATACCTCCTTGTTAAACACGCAGCATTATAAAGTGAGGATCAATGGTAAGTGGG
Source organism: Sepiola atlantica (assembly GCA_963556195.1). Lineage (NCBI taxonomy): Eukaryota > Metazoa > Mollusca > Cephalopoda > Sepiida > Sepiolidae > Sepiola > Sepiola atlantica. Next base: position 19,851,515 of record OY744539.1, read on the forward strand.
GAGGTGACCGTTGCTAAGTGGTTAACGACACGGACTTACAACCTGGGTGTGCCAAGTTCGAATCCCGTTCGTTCTACAGAAACACTTTCATTTAGGATGTTAACAACCTTCACGTGGTCCTTCCCGTAAGTATCCGACGTCTTTCTAGAAACAATTCTGACTAGAAAGATATCGCGGGAAAATAATGCCAGCAATAGAATCATCAGCTTGAAAAATTCATACAAAATGGATGAATTTTAAGTGAGGTACTCCTGAGAAATGAGTCGTCCCCCTCCCTTTACTCATTCGTGTAGTAGCTACTAAAAAAAGGAGCCTTCGTGTCGCCCTCGACTAATTACGATATTTCGACGTCCATGATTCTGTTTTAACGGCATTGGTTTTCAAATAAATAAAGTACTCACATGAGTGACCTCGTGAAGGTTGCTTGCATTCCTAATAAAAAATGGTTTTATGAAACCGACAGGACTACGAACGCGGCATGGTGAGTCGTAAGTCTACACCGGCATGAACTTCGCCACCAAATAGTCGCGGATGCAAATTCTGTCTCGATTTTGGCTTGAAACTGCCAACCGCATCGGCTGTGAGAGGCTCGCAGTTTCGTCGGTTCAAGTGTGCATGCTGAAAGCTAAATAACCCGGAGGAACTTACCGAAGAAGCGTCGAACACTTCGGATTGCAAAATAATTCGGATCGATAATTCAAGGCATTAAAAACCGGCCGACAAGCCAACAGAGAGAGTGTGGGTGAGGGGGGGGGAGCACGAACGATCTGCCTTGGGCGATTTCTGTTGCGAAAGATGTCAGATATCGGCTTTTCACATAACAAACAAAAGCCGGCTGACATTAATAGCGCCTAAGTGAAAGTGCTTCCTCGGTTCAAATTTTTCTTGCGTTTAAATCTTTGCTGAATAGAAGAACCATAAAATTGGGGATTTTTATTTATATTTTATGGTTTCATTGCGAAGCTTAAAATGGAGAAAGGGGTGCCATTATTTGAAACTAACCGAGATACCCGATCTACGTAGGTTCGAACCAGCATCTCTGCTAGGACTACCTGAAGCACCAATCTACGTTGAATTACAGATTATCTTGTTCATATGGATAGTTTTGTATGACTAAAACTGCGTCATATCCACAGGTGACATGCGCAAAAGACTCGTGAACCCTATGATCCCAATGCAACCATGAATTTCATTTAGATTATTCTGGCAACTGTTCTGATCTTGGTTGTTATTCTCACAACGTTTTGGCCGATGTAACATCCGACCTTTCTCAGGTGCGTTTTGTCGAACTGAAATCTGTTCAGAATTGTGAACGGGATCCTTTATTTAATACATGGGGTAGATTGTTCTCGTTCCGTCAACCATGACGTGGTAGAATAATTCATTAATTCTTAATTATTTTTAAGTATCGCCTGTTCTTGAAAATTAAACCTTTAACCTCGAGAAGACTGTCCCTTAGAATTTATACTGTGCACTTTATCCATTGCGCCATGGATCCATGTGGACATAAAGTTTCCCGAGTTCGACAAGACGCACCTGAAGGTTACAGTTGGAGGTTACATCGGCTAAAACGCTGTGGGAATAACCTCCGAGATGAGAACAGTAGTCCGAATGCTCCGAATAATAAAAAAACATCAATCCCCATCTGAAATATGTTGAATCATATAAAGTTAATTTCTTTAGTTCTTTTTATACTTCGCTTTCTCCGGACAAGACAAGGCATGAAGCCACTTGATATAAAGAGATAATCATAATAATTAAAAAGATAGAAGATAGAATTGTAGCAGCGAAGTTTGCCCGTCGGTGTCCAAAATGAAAGTGCTTAAACTCGTTTATGCGCACACCGCTTTGCGCACGAATCCGCTAAATTAATACAAACAAATTATAATATTTTGAACCAATCAGCGGATTATTCTGAATTTATAGAAATGGTCCTTTTCGAGCCACCTCGACCTCATATAAGGCCAGATTTCTCCTTCAATAAACAGTTGAGACAAGAATAGCAGGACAGTGCTAACATCGTTTTCTCTCGCCCCATTTCTTGTTACAATTCTCAACTCACTCAAACACACACTGTCGTACACATACACACACTAAAGACGATACACGCACACACTCCTTGAATCACCTTTCAATGTCGTCTGCTGATTTACGCTGATTGAAAACAAACTTATAAACTTAACCATTTTAATGCTTCATACATTTCTCACTGAACTTTCTAATATGAAAACAAATGATTATTGACTCTATTTAATAACTTTCAATGAAATGTAATTCATGTAATTGAATGAGGAAGTTTTGATTACAATTTATCCGACCCGTGGATAATTCACAGATCTTAAATTATCGACTCCGTCTTCCTCGATATCTTAACTAATGAATCCCCCTTTTTCAGCAAGGATACTCAAATACTGAACAATTAGTCTACGTTTTCCTATATTTGTAGACTTTCATTTTGACATATATAAAATATATCTTTTGGGAATTTGTGCTTTTGAATTTATTATTTTGCTTGTTGATCATATAACATTTCTCTCGCTCTCTCACACATTTGGATATTACTTAAAACTATTTTTCTTTAAAATATTTCTATAAAACTCGGCTCTCCCAAAATCTTTCCCCTCAAAACTGGAACCCTAAAAAGAAATCTCCAAAAACTTGTCCTCTAAAGGATAACTACAAGACAAATCAAGCCTGAAAGAGACCCCACCACAGCGTTCAATCCCCTGGACGTAAATCAGACTTGCCAAGAAGTAAGATCTTCAAGAACCTAATAGGGAAAGAAGCGGTTACAAGGCCTGCTGACGAAAAAGTCTATCCTTAAACTGGTGAAGTGACTGACGAGAAACCTGTGTTTTTATTACGACATCACCAACAGAATATTAGGTTTAGAATACTTTTTTTTAAATCCTTGAAGAAGCAGCAAGAGAAATATACCGTTTACTGATGTTCTTTAATAGAAGTGGAAGGTTAGCATTTTCTTTTAATCCTTGAAGAAATGTAGACACAGCAACACACCATTGTCTTATGTTGTTCAATAGTAATTGAATTAACTAACTACACTCATCCTCAAGAAGAGGGAAATTTATTCATCTCTGTGAGTTGACCGTCTAGTGCTGAAAATCAGTGGAGAGATGCTGATATTATAAGCGCATATCTTAATTATTATACGTCGTTAGACCATCCTAAAATTACGTCTGGTCGATTCAAACTTCCACACCAGATTCCCTCTGGTGATACCAGATCAGGCTGCCCTGTGGCTCCCTGAGACGAAATTCACCTACATTGACGTTTTTTTTTTTAGTTTTTTTTTTTTGTAAAACTTAATTATGTTTTACAAAACCAAAAACAACAGCCCCTCTCCCTTTCTCCCTCCCCTTTTTTATTTTATTTTTAGAACTTGAAGCATAAATCTTTTACTATAATGACCAGATTCGGCATTAAATAACCCAAAAAGGGTTGATATGCCGTAAAACAAAACTACCAAACCAAAAACGATGATTAAACATTTGAAGATATAAAGAACTTGAAGCATAAAAACTTTTACTATAATGACCAGATTCGGCATTAAATAACCCAAAAATGGTTGATATGCCGTAAAACAAAACTACCAAACCAAAAACGATGATTAAACATTTGAAGATATAAAGAACTTGAAGCATAAAAACTTTTACTATAATGACCAGATTCGGCATTAAATAACCCAAAAAGGGTTGATATGCCGTAAAACAAAACTACCAAACCAAACCAGATTCCCTCAAGATAGCAATAGGTTCAATCTCAATCGCCCGTCTGACGTAACATCCGGCTAAGTCACCGAGCTTAACAATTATCACGATACAGTCCATAACCTGAATATAACTCTGCTGATAATAACTCTGATTATAATACATCCTGTTTACCTGCACAATGTAATATATGTCCGTTGGGCGTTATACCATTCCACCAAGCGAGCAACAATGTCACAGGAGGGAGTATATATTAATAGTCTATATAAAAAAGTCGATATATTTCTTAACTTTTGTCATCGATAGCTTCTGCCTCGTCTGAATAGCCATTCTTATTTGTTGAACATTGGTCTATGTTCTTAATATGATGTTAATGTCATTAGTGTTAATTTCTTCCGAATAATAATTTTCCGGTCGGATTTATTTTCGTATAGCAGCCATTATCTAAAGGGAGGTAACTCTGTATTTATCCATTTCAGACTTATTTACTTTTGTTTGAAAGCGAAACATATTTGAAGATTTCGCTACACTTGTTTCACTATAGACTGCCCACACAAAGAACTTTTACAAGAGGTATCCATTGTCTCTCTGAACTGAACCGAGACCTTAAAATATATATATTAATTTATACGTAGATAAAAGTAATACATAGACACGTGTTTCTTGTTCACAGCCGGCATCAGCATAGCTGACTTGGACAAGGATCGAACCGTAGATATTAATGTCTATAGTCTGGCGTTTTACCTCCGGACCATGACGCCTTACCTGGAAATATGTACGATGTTTGTTATCTAAATATTTAATGTATTTTTATGTAATTATTTTTTATTGGTAGTTGTAGCGTTTGTTGCTTTTTCTTTTACTACGATTTCGATTGCTTCACTTCGTAAGTGATAAAGATGCAGAAGATCACATTATTAGTCGCCCTTAACTTTATAAGATGTATTTTTCAATATATATGGACTCTCTGTAAAGAGTACAAACGAAACATGTATGCACATATGTAACCAATAATGTTTGTATAAATAAAAATGCA
>OY744539.1:19861278-19863778 GCA_963556195.1 Sepiola atlantica
CTTATTGAGTGATGTGTTATGCTAGTTATTAATTAAATCTTCTTTCTAAATCAAAGTTCCAAAGTATGACAACATGATTCGGGTCAAACGGTTACTAGCAAAATTAGTTTTGTTTAATATACGTTGAGGTGTTATATCTCAGAGGTAACGTCTGCAATTTCTGCATCATTTACGTATTTACGTATTAAGAACATTCAATATTGAAAAGCTGTTTTTATTTATGAACTTTTACCGGTTGAGTGTGAGTCTCGGTACACCTGCAGTTCGTTGAGTGTGTGACGTAGCGTCTTTTGGGGATGGGATATTTCTGAGGTGAACAAATAACTGAAAACAGTTGAATGGAGTTGCACAAACAGTTGATAAACAGTTGAATGGAGTTGAAGTAGGACAAATTTAAAGAGTATTTTAGTTAAAGGATATATCTACCAAGTTATAATTAAATATATTTTGAAGACAAAAATGAACAATTCGAATGCAAAACGCCCGAAGTGCCATTTTCAAAATTACGAAACTATCACTACAAAAAGTGTGTCGTTTAAACACTTTATCACACACCCAAATCGTGGTTCACATGATATCATGTTGGCATAATTTCGTTTTGCTTTCTATTAAAGTAAGCTTTTAGTCGAAGTCTAGATTCAAGATATTCGTCCCTTTTAATTTATTTCTCGTTTAGTACGTGGACATTTTTCCGGCTTTCTTGCTCACAACATAGGTCAGACACAACACAAGAAAACAGCCTACCCATAAATCAAGACAATGCTGTATCGGACCAAGGCAGTATGAAATTGCCGATCAGCCAATTACTCAAGACCCTGACTGAGTTGCGTCAACACAGGAGTTCTGCGGATCTTTTAAACACTAGGTGGACGTAGAAAGATTGATAGAGCTACCAGTCGGGACGCATGTGGTCATTGTAGCATCGGACCGTATTGAACCAATGGCCAACGTCGGTCTTTTTTTATAGTTCTAACCATAGTTGACGTTCTGAACCACCTTTGTGACCGGATGATAGTCTGTGACTAGCTATAATCCAAGTATATCATTCACACGCATCTCTTTTGCCAAACCCGGCTATATGAGTATGCAATTCGATCAAGTAGCTATGATAAATATTGGAGGCTACACTCTTCCTGAAAAAGGCCTCTCTGTATGCTTATCTGTTGGGTATAGTCTTTCACTTGTCAGTTCCAGTCTACATGTTTCCATTTCTATTCATAAGATTGATCGTTTTTATCAGATATTTTGTGAATGTGTAAGCACTCAATTATCCATGATTCGATGATTCTGTCGTCGGCTATTTAGTGGGTATTTCTTCTCTATTTTTATGACCCTTGATCTTTTGATATGTGTAACACAGGTCATGTGTCCCTCTTGTCGAATTTTCCTCAGAGAGTAGTCTACGATTATTAAAAGAGTGGTAAGTCTCTCTTCTTAGTTTTGCCCTTAGGATTTTTTCACATGGTTTGTAGGCAGATTATTGGCCTGTAGTTGCTTTGGAGTGTTTATCTTTGTGTCTTTTTGTATGTATGTACCTTTTCTTTGGTCATCCATTCTGGTATGTTTGTTTTGTGTATATATCTATTCAGGTGATCTGCTAGCCCTTCATGTAGGTTCATGATTTTTTTAAACCAGTATGTATGTATTTCATCGTGGCCTGGTGCTTTCCAATTTGGCATTTTTCTTAGGGTGGTCTTTAGTGTTTATTCATTAATCACGGTTTCTGTTGCTCCTATTTCTTGAAGATCTTTCATGTTTTTCAGCCATTTGGAATTTGATTGATTTTGTCGCTTTTTCCATATATTGTTCTAGAAGTGTTTTTTTTTCTGTCGGGTTTGGTTTTCCTTTTTACGTTTTGGTAAAACTGACTTTCGTTGTTTTCTAAAGGTCCTGCTTTGTTTGCACTGCTCAGATTTGTATCTGTATCAGGATGTTTAGTTCTTCGTGTTTCTTTTTAGTTTCTTTTTTATTGTCGGTCACATTTCCCTCTTTCGCCTTATTTACAACTTTAGCTTTTTATAGTTTGTTGATCTGGATTTCGAGTCGGGATTCGTTAGTCAATTCTTTTGGCGAGGTTTATTTCTAGAGAAGTCTGTTTACTTCTTCTGTTTCTAAATTTCATTTCTTCCGGTCATTCAGGGATGTGAGTTTTGTTTTGTCCTCGTTCATAGTTTCTCTGATATGTTCAACTTTTGTTGATTCTTCTTCAGTGATGTATGTCGTTTTGTAGTTATTGGTCTGCGAAGTTACGCTGTTTATTATTATTATTATTATTATTATTATTATTATTATTATTATTATTATTATTATTATTATTATTCTCCTCCATATATAATTATCTTACGGGTAGTCTTGTTTCATATTTTTTAAACTTAAATTCGTCCCAAACAAGGCACATAAAGACGTAAGGGGTGACTCTAAATGAAGGGTCAGATTTATCGGGGCATCCTAAGCCTGTTCACATTACATTTAAATGTCTGCATATTGGTGCATTGTCAAA
>OY744539.1:19877158-19884658 GCA_963556195.1 Sepiola atlantica
AATTCCTTCAATTGGAGAAAATCATCTATAAGACGAAAATTTCCAATCTAGTTGTTTTTTTTTGTTTTTTTGTTTTTTGTTTTACGGCATATCAATCTTTGTCGAATTATTTAATGCCGAATCCAAACGTGTTCGTAAAACTTTTATGCTTCAAGTTCTTTATATCTTCACGTATTTATTCATGGTGTTTACTTGTGTGAATGGTGGACGGAATGGAAGAGGCAATGGGGAGAATTTTTTTTTTGTTTTGGATTTTGCAGAACATGATTGAGTTTCGCAAAGAGAAAAAGAAACAAAACATCAAAATTTGGTCAATTTTAGGTCAGGAAGCTGATATCTTCAGACAGCCTGATCTGGTAGCACCAGTAAGTAGGCAAGAATAAGGATATTAAAATAAGCAGATGAAGAAGCGCTACGTATAAATAAACGATCACATTATTTTTGTATGCTATCATCGTGACGTAATTGAAACTGGTGCTTGTTCTTTAAGGACAGCTTTAGCAAGTATAGCCATAAAAATGGGCAATTGCTTTTGAATATTTAGGCCCTTGAATCACTTTTTAATCGACATTTTAAAGTCTTAAAAACGCGTCCATTTTGAATTAACTCTTAATACGATGTTTTATCATTCCTTCCTAAATTGGCGCGCTGTGCTTATCAATTATAATTAAAATAATGAAAGCGCGACGTTGTAGATAACAGTTCCTTATCAGAACTCCGACTGAGAAAACCTCGCATTTTAGGCTTTTAGGAATAAAATCTTCATCAACCGCTGATATAGTAACAACAAAATACACATACATACATACATACATACATAACTAAATCCCAGAATGTAAGTATTTTTTTTTTGTTATCAAGGCATGCATGAAATAGTTAATGAACTCCCATATAGTATAATATTAAATACACAACTTATTATTATAATTGGTAGTAACATTATTAGTATGTATGTATGTATATATATATATATATCCTATCTCTCTCTCGATATATGGATATAGTCATATATGTCACACACACACACACACACACACACACATATATATATATATATATATATATATATATATATATATATATATATATATATATATATATATATATATATGACTCAATATATATGTGTTTCATGTTTGCGTGTTCCCTATATCAAAAATGGTTAGAGAATCTACATGAAATCTAAAAGTGTATTCTAATGTAAAGTTTACCGGGGAAGACAATGGAAGTGTTCCCGAATCTCTAAGTTCACACCTAATGATGTTATAAGGGCATAACTCCTTAAAACTTCAAATATATCCTATTTTTATGAAATCTTAATCCTATGTATAATTTTTTTTCGTGAAAGAAAATTGAAAAGTCATCCTTAATCTTAAAGTGCACTCCTAACTTAACGGACCTATGGGAGCCGAACCTTCTTTTAAAACTTCAAATATATCCCGTTTTGATTAAATTTATATCATATGCATCAAATTCCCGGTGACGACAATGTAAGTGGTCTCGAATCTTGATGTTACTCTCTGTGACGAATATCTACGCGTCCACACCTGAAGTGACAATGGCGACAGAACCTCCTCTAAACGTCAAATACTATGTACGATTTTTTTAATAAGTGTTATTTTGAAAGTCGACTTTACGAATGTATTAATTGTTTAGTTGGGAAAGTATCACACAGGAAACATTGAGTGTGCGGTTTCGATTCTAACTCACCTCCTCCGATTTTTTTAATATGAAATCAAAGAATATATTTCACTTTTTTTTAATATAATAAAATGTAAGTGAATAATTTTGGTATAATCAGTACTTAACGCTTCTCTGTCTTTCTGTCTCTGTCTGTCTGTCTGTCTCTCTCTCTCTCTCTCTCTCTATATATATATATATATATATATATATATATATATATATATATTATATATATATATGAGAGGGAGAGAGAGAGAGAGAGATATCTATATAATTATATATGAAACACCTTTCTGCCTGTTCATGTCTGCCTCTAAAAACCAAGTCTTACCAGGGAGTGTATTCGAATGTACCATTTCCATGTGAACATAATTGAAGTAGTTCTTTGCCTCTAGCTTCCCCTTAAAGGAGCTAATGACACTTTTCTAACATTTTACACAATGAAATTAATCGGTTTATAAGCGTTAGGTTAAGACTATGAACATATCTGAATAGCTCAATGGGTAAGATATCTAGCTGACAACATCAATTCTGCTGTTTACGTAAACTCTCTTAATAGGATGTTGCATATCATGCTATTTCACACCCTAACCCAGGCAACGCTGGGTAACCCTGCTAGTATATATATATATATATATATATATATATATATATATATATATATGTTATCCACATACAGATTGTTTCTCTGTGTCACAGCTCTTCAGTGCGGCTAGACCAGTTAGTGCCTCAACCGTCGCTCTCATACGACACTGACTGATTGTAAGTGATATCTCAATGTAAACATTGTCAAGTGTCGGGAGCTCAAATTAGTTTTTACCCAATGAGCTATGCCTTATATATATATATATATATATATATATATATATATATATATATATATATATATATATATGACACATCATAATTATATCATACAATGATGTGAGTTTCGGAGTGAAACAATTATACACGTGTTTCTGGAGAAAAAATCACAGCATACTTGAACAAAATCCAAGTTACCATATGAACACTTCGTTTTTTTATCAATTATTTTTGACTGAGTTTGTCTTTGTTTCTGAAAGACTTTTTCAGAAAAACATTTGGTGTACATCCGAACTTTTGTCTAGGCATTTAATTTTGTATTTTTTAGATTCAAGTTTTGGCTTTATATCACTATTGACCATTCTGGTGTTTATTTGAAAGATTTTTTACTTGGATTTTTTACTAGGATATTATGAAGATTCATTTGGCTATTATTATCTCTGAAGACGAAGTGTTCATATGGTAGCTTGAATCTTGATCAAGTCTGCTGTGAATTGTAAAATAAATATGAACACTATGTCTTCAGCCATAATAGCAAGATGAAACTTCATAACGTCTATTGAAATAAAATAAAAAAATTTAATAACTTTTTAAAGGTTTCAATATTGAGCTTTATTTTATATTTTTGTGAATTGTTTTTATAATCTTCCTATATACTTGCCTCCTTACGAAGGCAGCGTTGGATACAATGCCGGTTTTTATGTGGAGAAAATGTGGCTGCCCCAAAAGAGGCACTCTGGATTAGTACAAAAATTAAAATTGCCTCAGTCTAGCAAGACTTCTCCTTCATTGTTCGAGGACAGAAACGACTAAGTGCAGCATCAGAACAGACACAACACTTTGGGTGATTTATTTGCACAAAATATAAAGATTTGCATTCGGAACAAAATTGAGTCATCAGCAGTGTGAAGAAAATGGAAGTCGTTGGTCATTATTGGTCAAAGGTAATAAAATTGCGTATCCTACTTTTAACTAGAATCAGCTCAGTTACCACAATACCACATTTACTTCAATGGGGCATCATACTTTAAATATACCCAAATTTATTTATTTTATTTGAAATTTCATTTGTAATACATATAGTTATGTACAAATATGTATGTACAAATTCACCGGTATAGGGGAATGGGAGAATAAAAAACAAAGCCAGCTTGTGAGACCATCATAACTTTTTCAAAAGAATAGATACTACACCCTGCTCCTAGCCAAAAGGTCAAGGAACACACATATATTGTAAGAATACCCCCGTAATTAAAGGGAAATCACTCTGTCTTGGACATAATAATTACATCATCCAACCAGTAACGCTAGAGTCTCCCCTCTTGGTTGAAACCTTTAAGATATAATAAAATGGTGCTGGTGTGTATTAAAAAGCCGTCTTTACTTGTCTCGATCGCAGCTGACTTACCGGCCAAGGTGTTTACGACACTGGGTTTCTAAACCCAGGGTTGTTGGTTCGAACCTGTTGGTAATATTTAAATCTCTTACCGATGAATCTTGGAAAGACGAAACACGCCTATCTATAGATAAGTAAATAATAGTTAATTATCATATGAGAAAGAGAGAGAGAGGCAGAAAATAATATACTAAAGATATTATTTTTCAAATATAACCACCATTAACTTCGGTATATTACTCGTTAAATACCCCAATGATTTACATACAACAAAAATCTGTAAAACACCAGAAACTATTAATCCTCTAAGGTAAATGTCTTATTGACGACAACGTAAATAATTCCTATATTTTTTAAAAAACTTTTCATTCGTGAAGATAAAACAAAATCCTGTTCCGCCATTTTATTTCTGCAAAACATGGAACAATATCAAATCAATGCCGGATGAAATTACCATTGTTTATATGGTAAGTTCGAATATGCATTCCTTGCTGATTTATAAGGTGTTTTATTAAACATTAATGTAAGACCGTGAAACGATCTGTTCTTCTTCATATTCAATATCATACTATTTTTAAATGGCCATTTACGTGATCATCTTGCGATTTTTGACCGTTTTCTTGTAGTTGTTGAGTCAAATTGTGCAACCTGACATGATCATAACTGAACCGCGATAGGATGTACGTTTCAATCAATTCAAATTTCGAGGATTCGTTAATAACATTTTTTTAAATCTAAATTCCTATTTTAATTTGTCATATGTGACGGTAATTAATAATTTAACATGTCGTTGATTCCTTATCAAACATGTTTCTCATATTTTTTGGTTTCGTACATTCTTTCCATAAGATTGTTACCAATTCTAATCTCTTTTAATTTCTTAAAGACTCGTCGAGAACCAATAACGAAGCATCTACCTTTAACAGCATTTCATGTTCAATAGTTGGTTATAACAAAATGCAAAATCCCATTCTACGGGTTAGGGTTAGAATCCCATTCTACGGGTTAGGATTAGAATCCCATTCTACAGGTTGGGGTTAGAATCCCATTCTACGTGTTGGGGTTAGAATCCCATTCTACGGGTTGGGGTTAGAATCCCATTCTACGGGTAAGGGTTAGGGTTAGAATCCCATTCTATGGGTAAGGGTTAGGGTTAGAATCCCATTCTACAGATTAGGGCTAGGGTAAAAAAACTCATTCTACAGGTTAGGGTTAGGGTTAAAATCCTATTCTACAGGTTAGGGTAAGGGTTAAAATCCCATTCTACAGGCTAGGGAAAAAAACTCATACTACAGGTTAGGGTTAGGGTTAAAATCCCATTCTACAGGTTAGGGTTAGGGTTAAAACCTCATTCTACAGGTCAGGGGCAGGGTCTAAATACTATTCTACAGGTTATGGTTAGGGTTAAAATCCCATTCTACAGGTTAGGGTTAAAATCCCATTCTACAGGTTAGGGCTAGGGTTAAAATCCCATTCTACAGGTTAAAACCTCATTCTACAGGTTAGGGTTAGGGTTAAAACCTCATTCTACAGGTCAGGGTTAGGGTGTAAATCCCATTCTTCAGGTTATGGTTAGGGTTAAAATCCCATTCTACAGGTCAGGGCTAGGGTTAAAATCCCATTCTACAGGTCAGGGCTAGGGTTAAAATCCTATTCTACAGGTCAGGGCTAGGGTTTAAATCCCATTCTACAGGTCAGGGCTAGGGTTAAAATCCCATTCTACAGGTCAGGGCTAGGGTTAAAATCCCATTCTACACGGTGGTCGCAAAAAAACTGGAGAATTGAGCAAAACCGTCAATTCAATTTTTTCATTAATCTACTCCTGATTTCTGTGCACCGGAGGATTGGTCATAACAAAGACTTTAATGTCATAGATTACTGTGTTTGAAGCTTGTTATTAGCAAAAACTCAAAAGTGTCGACGCCACATAGACTCTATTGATGATTTGAAAACGTGCTTAGCAAGAGCTTGGAATAATATCCCACAGGTTACTCTTCAATACGCCACTCGAGCTGAGATTTCTAGGTTAAGACGCTGCTATGGAGTGCATGGGCGACATTTTGAGCATCTCTGAGTGTATTATGATATTAGTCTTTGGAAAGAATTATATAAAAGTTATTCTTTGTCTAAATAACAAATTTCCCACTTTTCTAGCGACCACTCTGTGTAACGTTGGTCAGAATAAATCCAAGGACGATAGCTTAAATAATTCTGAGCTTCGAGTGTTATCGAGTTATGCCAAGTAGACATAAGATTCCTCATTCAATCCCAGTCCTTCATGGTAGTGTATATAACATAACATAACATATATTTGGGAAAAAGGCTTTTGCCTGTAACTCCCGTTCCTTTTCTTTCTTGTCCACTATATTAGTTCGTGCACAGGTCTGACTGAATATTGTCTGTGAAGCCAATGTTTGTCCAACTTGCACTTGAAGTCGGTTATGTCTGTTGCGTCGATGACCCAGTCTGGCAGAGAATTCCAATTGTTCACAACCCGTATCCCAAATGAATACTTTCTGATGTTTAGCCTACTTTGCTTCTTTTCCAGTTTCAGGTTGTGACCTCTTGTCCTGGTGATCTTGCTGAGGGGTAGCAGTCTCTCATGGTCCATGTTGTCTTTGCCTGTGAGGATCTTGAATGTCTGGATCATATCTCCACGTTCCCTTCTATAGTACATGGACGCGAGCTTCATGTGTCTGAGCCTATCTTCGTATGGCAGGTCCACAAGTGTAGGGCACAATTTGGTTGCTCGGCGCTGGACTTTTTCAACCTTGTCAATATCACCGACAAACTGATGGACTCGTGGTGCATTTCCATACTCAAGGATGGGTCTCACCATCGAGGTGTAGAGCTTCTTGATCACGGTCTTGTCTCTGCTAACAAACGTTCGTTTTATTGTCCCAAGTGTACGGTTTGCTTTCTTTACAGTTTCATTAACATGGTGATGAAATGACAGTTTGTTGTCTACGTATACACCCAGGTCTTTTTCAATATCTGAAGTGCCAATTTGAATATATAAAGATTATGTTTGTTTGTCAAAGCATAGACAGTATTCAATTGCTAAATTAGCAGCCAAAAAGAAAAGGAATCTGTACGATAAACACCATTAGCGCAACGTTTCGGCCGATGTAACCTGCAACCTTCTTCAGCTGCATCTGGTAAAACTCGAGCAATCTTTGTCGAACCAGGGAATATGTACGGAATTTCGAACGGAACCCTTTGGCGTAACGGATATAAGTGCTAAGTTATCATAAGTTCTAAGTGGCAGTCTTCTGGAAGTTGAAGGTTCAATTCTCAATGCGGGCGCAAGCTATTACCATGGATAAAGTCAATAGTTCCGTTTGAAATTCTGTACAGATTTCAGAGTTCGACAAGATACACACGAAGAAGTCGGAGGTTACATCGGCCGAAACGTTATAAGAATAAGATCCAAGATGAGAATAGTAGTCTGAATAATTCAAATACAATCAATCCGCATCCAAAAGAATCAGAAACATAATTTACTTGATATTTATAAATGATTTATTAAAAATATTAAACATTGAAAAATTTCCAATCTTCTATATATAAAATAGTAACTGTCTGTGTGTATGTCCGCCTGATCTTTGTGTCGTATG
>OY744539.1:19889658-19969658 GCA_963556195.1 Sepiola atlantica
GTCAGATCATTTTTTTTAATTAGGTATGGTTCGGTTCAGACCGAGGAGAACATCTTCGGGAGAGAAATCTTATTGTCGGTCGCCTTTTACCTTATTCAAACGATCTAACCCGAGATCAATGGGTGACTTAACAGGTCACATTTGTTTTATATATTTCAAATGTATAACATTGAAAAGTATAGTAGTATTTAAATATATACCATTTCATTGTTTTTGAAAATGTAAGTTTTCTATTTTTATTGTGAACTATTAAAATAGTACTACAAATTTCATTTTTGGCGTATTTAATGGTGTTTAGAGGGCATAATATGTGCAAAAGGTTTCATTTAAATATTTCAGATTTGCATTAAATTTCATCCAGTCAATTAACCTTGATTCCCTGAATTTCACTTTTTACCGTCCTCTTAAGCTTAAGCCTTAACTTTCAGACATTTTTTAAAATAAAAATCATGTAATAGATGTTATTCAAAATTAGAATAAGGATTCTAGACATAAGGTTTAGTATCAGTTTGTAGCAATATTTATGAATTGACGTCTAATCCCTATGAAACGGAGGTATCTGAATTTTCCCTAATAGCTTCCACCTACTTTTACCTATTTGCATAACATTAAATTTAACTAAATAAAACAAGCAGTTGACCCCTTGGGCCTATCAGAAATGTTGCAAAGTTCATAATGATCCATTAACATTTAGGAGTGAATCTTCTACATGCAAATGTATAAAAATATACACATACCTAACTTGTATATATATATATATATATATATATATATATATATATATATATATATGTGTGTGCGTGTATGTATGTATGTATGCAACCGGTTTCTGAGTATATTTTATAAAAAGTCATTAAGAAAGTAAATGAGAAATAAAATATTTTCATATGTAATAACAAATTATATTACGTTTGGTTCCTGATGAACCCTAATTCGCTAGTTCAACATAATTGTTATCGTACTATCGTGGCCCGATGAGTGTATTGATGTGGCTACGCCGTTGAGGTATCCCGGGTGGCATCTTATTGTCCTGGCGCAACGCTACAATTTACTGGACGTCGATAGAAACAGTTTCCTTTCGGAGCAGCACTTGACCATGATCTTAAGCCCACCTTATATTTAATATCCTCAATAAGTTGTGGGTCGCTGCTTATATCTGAATTGGGAGTAACCGGTCTCATTAGTCATAAATTATTGCAAGAGAAGTAATTATCTTTACGTCGGGGTGAGGAATCATTGCAGCTGAAATAATAACACTTAACAAAAAGAAATATATTATTTATTTTCTCACTGCATTTCCACAAATCGTCGACGCTCTCAGCAAGCGTTTTTTTTTCGGGACGATTTTAACAAAACTGTCGTCTCTTTATTGTGACGAAAAAATAAAAATAAAAATACGAAAGTCACTCGTGGTTGCTTTATTCACAGGCCCAACCCATCAGCCTACTGTTGGAAGTCGTTACCACTAGCTGTCAGCATGCAGGTTATATGACCTTTAGTTTTCCGGTACTACATTATATGGGTTATTTTGACAACAAGGCTGACTCTCTTCTGTGAATAGGGATTGGAAAAGTTCTGATTGACAACTTACTATGCCACAACGGCGAAGAGACCATTATATCGAGTATAAGACTGTGTTGACTATGGTCTTGAGCCCACGTTGTAATTATAGCTGAGGTTTTATTCATCAGACCAAAGTTTGGTCCAAGGCAGCGCAAAAAGGACCACTCTTTATTGCCTTTTGGCATAACTGTAGGATGAGGCTTTTATGTTTTGGCTCACCAAATACCGAAGTACAATACTTATTTTAAACGAATTATTGTCACAATGTTACACATCACTGAGACACGGAGTTCGAGGATTCATACGCTTTCACAATGTTATTAGTGTGTAATTAATCACAATGAATCCTGTAGGTTTTTAATTATTCATACTCGATTTAATTGCTTGCGATCGCATCCATTAGGTCAATCCGGTACTTTTCCAATAGATTTTTACAACTTATTAATTTAATTTTCGTCGTAGAGCAATGGACTAATGCTGCGTAGAGAGATGTAAGGGTCAGAGTTAGATTGACTGAAGATATGTTCACTTTGTAGAAGTAGACGCTCTCTGGTGGAGAGGAGCTGAATATATAAACCCGATAGTCATACGGACACAGACAGATATTCGCATATATTAGTATTCAGTTGTTTTCATTTGTTGAGTAACGGATGTTTGTTCTAATTTTGATTTTGCAAGTTGAAGTTAATTAGAAGAACGTCGTATCAGATATACAAAATGGAAAAAGAGACGTTGAACGGTTTGTTTTAGTTTTTAGTTTTTTTGTTGTTCTGGTTTCTTTTATTCTTTTTGATTGTTTCTTTATTTATTTTTAAAGATTTTTTATAATTTTTTGTCAATTTAAAATGTGTCCTTTATTTTTAATTTGTAAGATTCTTTCTTTCTCTCTCTTTCTCTCTCTCTCTTTCTCTCTCTCTCTCTCTCTCTCAGATACAAATCACGCTGGGGAAATTAATTAGGAGTAAATTTACCGCCGACAAGGTTACAAAAATTATACAATCTGTTGGCGTCAAATTTTATCATAATGAATCTCTTCGGGCAGCGAAACCACCAAGACGAATAAAAAAATAAAGCTATGTAATAATAATAATAATAATGATGATGATGATGATAGTAGTAATAATAATAGTAATAATAATAATAAAGATGTGCTACACTATATGTACTGTGCATGTCTCGATCTAATGTAATTTACTCTAATTAATAAGGTAGAAACAGTTATACAAATTTCAGTAATTGACAGTAGCAATATTATCGATTGTTCGGAAGACAAAATAACAAGTTATAATTTAAGAAAAAACTTGTTTATCGATTCCCCTAACTTGTTACATACGGCAATGATGATGCTCTCATATATCGAATAGATTAATACTCTAAAAGACTTATTCATTTTATCTCTCTCTCTCTCTCTCTCTCTCTCATCTCTATGCATCTTCTTCTCCTCGCTTTTTCTCTCCCTGATAATTTTCCTATGGTCGTTTGTCTGGTGTGATCGTTGCTGATTACATTTAAGTAAAACAACTCGGAAACGATTTCATTAACTATTCCACCCGAGCATAATAGGAGAAAAAGAGAATATATCAGTCTTCTCTGGCTAAAGTTTTAAGGCATAATTTATAGATCCACACTAATTAGCTTCGACTTGGTTACTTATTAAAAACTCTCACCTAGTTCGTCGATCATTTCATGTGACTCGCGTGTCTCTTACTTCCGTTTTGCTGTTCCCACATATGTCAAATTTGACTTAATGAACTTTCTGAGACTTCTTATCTTAGATATATCCACGGCTCCTCAATATCCATATTCTATGGAATGTTAATTTAAATGAAAATTCACAATATCTTCTTGCAATCTAACCATATTTAGTACAAGTAAACTTTAGTCTACGCCGGACTTGTCCATAGAATTTCACACAGGAAGTTGCATTTCTGTTGTGCTTAACAGAATGACAACACTGATGTATAAAGATATGATATATCTTTATTTTCGGTGGCAGTGAACGGGCGGGGTTAATAATAAAGGATACGCACGCACGGGCATTTCACGGTGTGGTTGTTTCGGGCCCGATCGCCAGTCGACTTACCATTTCAATTTCCGGTTGCTATTATATAACAATTTGTGACACTCACATATCCACCTGAAAACGCCCCATTGTGGGATTTCGCTTTCGCTGTTAATGTAACCACATCCGTATGACGTTATTTTAGCGACGAGGTATGACCAACAACCCCCATTTTAACCCACACGTTTGATGGCCTTGTGCCTAATTTGTTCAAAATGTAACTTGTATATTTATTTTTCAAATTAATAAATTATAGAGTAGTGCTTGCTCTGACACTGGATTTAATCGGTTCTGTCTTTGGTCAGTGAAGGAGTCATCTTTCTAGACCAATACAATTTAAATTGCTGTCCCAATCCAAAGTGCACCTTTTAAGGGTCTAGATTTTCCCGACTTTAAAAATCAATGTCTTGCCTGACTCTGTCCTCGTGGGGAGGCAAGTAGATAGAAACAGTAATGCATTCAGACCTAAAAGAAGTGTTGCAATAAACGATGTGGAAAAGAAGGGCACTTAACAGGTAATATGTGAGAAAGCGCATGTTACATAACTCGCAGGAAGCGATAGAAGCACATAAGTTTCATTCAACGACAGATTTGTCTCTCTGTCTTGCTGTTAACTCGTCAAATCTTCGTATGTTTGCCACATTTATTTTCTGTGTTTATCATTTAAATTACATCGGATTTTGCCTCTCAGAAAATAAATGATAAAATTCGGTTTGATTGTCTTTAAATTTACCGTGGAATTCTCACACTAATAGTAATTGAAATGTTTGTTTCAATTTATAATTCATCAAAAAAATTTTTTTGCAGCTGGAATCTATTCACGCTGCTGTAAACAGGAGCGTTTCTTATATATATATATATATATATATATATATATATATATATATATATATATATATATATATATATATATATATAATGTGCCTATACCTCGTTCTCTATTTCCTTAAAATAAGAAAAATATAAGTTCATTTGTTTAAGTAAAAAAAAATTGTCTATGTGAACAAAAAAGTCGATAGATTGTTCAGTAAAATCAAAATGAAAGATTTTAAACTCTTATTAGCAGGAGTAGCCATTGTGAGCCTGTGTTATTCGCCAGCAAAACAATCTAGTAATAGCTGCTGATTGAACATCATAGAAACATCGGGCAAGTAAAACGAAGCGCTGTTTACTATTTAATGGTTTCTTTGCAAATCAAACTAAACGTTGTTTACTATTTAACGGTGCATTTAAAAAAACGAAGCGCTATTTACTATTTAACGGTTTCTTTGCAAATAAAACTAAGCGTTGTTTACTATTAACGGTGCATTTAAAAAAAACGAAGCGCTATTTACTATTTAACGGTTTCTTTGCAAATAAAACTAAGCGTTGTTTACTATAATACGGTGCATTTGAACAACAAACTAAGCTATCTTTAATATTTAACGGTGTATTTGTAAGTTGTTTACTATTTAACTGTTTCTTTGCAAATAAAACTACACGCTGTTTAAAATTTAACGGTGTCTTTGCAAGTAAAACTAAGCGATGTTTACAATTTAACGCTGTATATTCTAATGAAACGAAGCGCGTTTTACTATTTGACAATGTCATTGCAAGTAAAACTAAACGATGTTTACTATTTAACGGTGTCTTTGCAAGTAAAACGAAGCGCTGTTTACTATTTAACGGTGTCTTTGCAAGTAAAACGAAGCGCTGTTTACTATTTAACGGTGTCTTTGCAAGTAAAACGAGGCGCTGTTTACTATTAACCGGTTTCTTTGCAAATAAAACTAAGCACTGTTTACTATTTAACGGTGTCTTTGCAAGTAAAACTAAACGCTGTTTACTATTTAACAGTGTCTTTGCAAGTAAAACTAAGCGCTGTTTACTATTTAACAGTGTCTTTGCAAGTAAAACTAAGCGCTGTTTACTATTTAACGATGTCTTTGCAAGTAAAACTAAGCGCTGTTTACTATTAACCGGTTTCTTTGCAAATAAAACTAAACACTGTTTACTATTTAACAGTGTCTATGCAAATAAAACTAAACGCTGTTTACTATTTAACGGTTTCTTTGCAAGTAAAACTAAGCGTTGTTTACTATTTAACGGTTTCTTTGCAAATAAAACTAAGCGCTGTTTACTATTTAACGGTGTCTTTGCAAGTAAAACTAAGCGATGTTTACTATTAACCGGTTTCTTTGCAAATAAAACTAAACGCTGTTTACTATTTAACGGTGTCTTTGCAAATAAAACTAAACGCTGTTTACTATTTAACGGTTTATTTGCAAGTAAAGCTAAGCGTTGTTTATAATTTAACGGTTTCTTTGCAAATAAAACTAAGCGATGTTTACTATTAAACGGTGTTTTTGCAAGTAAAACTAGACGCTGTTTACTATTACAAATATAACTAAACACTGTTTACTATTTAACGGTTTCTTTGCAAATAAAACTAAGCGTTGTTTACTATTTAACGGTTTATTTGAAAAAAACCGAAGCGTTATTTACTTTTTAACGGTTTATTTCCAAAAAGAAATAAAGTGTTGTTTACTATTTAACGGTGCATTTGAAAGAAAACCAAGCGTTATTTACTATTTAACGGTGTCTTTGTAAATAATACGAAGCATTGTTTACTATAAAACTAAACACTGTTTACTATTTAATGGTTTCTTTGCAAGTAAAACTAAGCGCTGTTTACTATTTAACGGGTTCTTTGCAAATAAAACTAAACACCGTTTACTATTTAACGGTGTCTTTGCAAGTAAAACTAAGCGCTGTTTACAGTTTAATGCTGTATATGCTAATAAAACGAAGCGCTGTTTACTATTTAACGGCACTCACCATCAGTATGTATCACTTTCTTTTTTCAACAAACTAAGCGTTGTTTACAATTTAGCGGTGTCTTTGCAAATAAAACAAAGACCGTTTGCTATTTAATGCTTTCTTTGCACATAAAACGATGCGCTGTTTACTATTAAATGGTTTCCTGGCAAATAAAACGAAGCGCTGTTTACTATTAAATGGTTTCCTGGCAAATAAAACGAAGCGTTGTTTAGTATTAAATGGTTTCTTGGCAAATAAAACGAAGCGCTGTTTACTATTAAATGGTTTCTTGGCAAATAAAACGACGCGCTGTTTACTATTTAATGGTCCATATGCATTTAAAACGAACCGCCGTTACGCATTATATTGGGTTCAAAAACAGTTTCGGGTTTGATGCTTATAACTACAAACATTGTATGCCTTTTTTTAGTAGTATAAGTCTGTTTGTAAATAGTCGTATTTGGCACTCGCATGTGTTAATGGCGTTTTATTTGTGTAAATAACTACTATGCGTTTGTAGATGTGTGATTTAAAAGCCTATTCGTTGTTTTTCAAAAATTATGAGTTGGCCATGATATATTCCTATGTTTGTATGTTGTCTTCGTGTTATGCAATTTAATGACATTAATTTAAAGCGCGGTTTACTATTTAAATGTTTCAAATGGCGTGTTACTGAAAATCATTTTTGTCGTTTTAGAAGTAATATTCTTATAAGTATTACGCTAGAGGATTGTCAGTAATAAGTATTGAATTTCGCGCGGCCACGAAAAAATTGATGGCCAAAACAAAGTATGAAGTTTGCAAAATGATAAATTAAATGAAAACAAAATGAAAAAAAACATGTGAATTTGTGACTATACATACACAAGTGTTTGAATGTAATTAATTAAACGTAATCGTATTGCAAATGAAGTAACTAAATTAATATGTACTAAACTAGTGTAGACGCCATTTAGAATTTGATCCAATGAAAATAAATTGTGAATCTCTTGCCGCATGCTACTGAAAGAATTATCGCGACGGATAGAATACGTGATCGATAAAATCGATTACAATTTGTTTATGTAAGGAACACACTTAAAAATTACGTAAATGACTATTGAATCATAATCGAATAACGAATTGTCAGATGCATTGCTATTTAGGTTTAACTTGAAAAATCCGACCGACTTTAATTTTATATATCAAATATAGCTCCTCTCAACATAATTATTTATGACAATATATGTATTAGCATATACTATCAGTGCCTTTTTATTTTGCAGTCTCTTTAAAAGATTAAGCTCGATGATTGTCAATCAGTAACAACAGAGCATATATAAGTCAAGTTCATTTTATATTTCAATAACTATGTTTTTATTTTTTTATTTTTTTATTTTTATTTTTTCACATTTCCAAAAAACATAACATTTCTGTGATATGCATTTTTACGGTTCGTTTCATTTTTCGTGGACCAAACAATATTTTTATGTCAATAACGTCTCTGCAACACTAAAAAATCATCAGAAAAATTCACAAAGAGTAAAAAGTTCTTGGATTTAAATGTCTTGAAAAAAAAAATACACTATACAGTGGTGCATTTTGGGGCGAAACCAAATTTTAAAAAAACAAAGAAAAGAGCAAACTCACATGTAGGGAAACTAATTAGTATGCAAAGTGGTGTGGACGTTTATAAATTTTAATTCAGTTATATTTCAGAAATAATTATATATATATATATATATATATATATATATAATTAGTTTATTTCAGAAATAATTATATATATATATATATAATGAGTTTATTTCAGAAATAATAATATATATATATATATATAATTAGTTTATTTCAGAAATAATTATATATATATATATATAATTAGTTTATTTCAGAAATAATTATATATATATATATATATAATTAGTTTATTTCAGAACTAATTATATATATATATAATTAGTTTATTTCAGAACTAATTATATATATATATAATTAGTTTATTTCAGAACTAATTATATATATATATAATTAGTTTATTTCAGAAATAATTATATATATATATAATTAGTTTATTTCAGAAATAATTATATATATATATAATTAGTTTATTTCAGAAATAATTATATATATAATTAGTTTATTTCAGAAATAATTATATATATATATAATTAGTTTATTTCGGAAATAATTATATATATATATATATATAATTAGTTTATTTCAGAAATAATTATATATATATATATATATAATTAGTTTATTTCAGAAATAATTATATATATATATATATATATATAATTAGTTTATTTCAGAAATAATTATATATATATATAATTAGTTTATTTCAGAAATAATTATATATATATATATATAATTAGTTTATTTCAGAAATAATTATATATATATATATATATATAATTAGTTTATTTCAGAAATAATTATATATATATATATAATTAGTTTATTTCAGAAATAATTATATATATATATATATATAATTAGTTTATTTCAGAAATAATTATATATATATATATATAATTAGTTTATTTCAGAAATAATTATATATATATATAATTAGTTTATTTCAGAAATAATTATATATATATATATATATATATATATAATTAGTTTATTTCAGAAATAATTATATATATATATATATATATATATAATTAGCTTATTTCAGAAATAATTATATATATATGTATATAATTAGTTTATTTCAGAAATAATTTTATATATATATATAATTAGTTTATTTCAGAAATAATTATATATATATATAATTAGTTTATTTCAGAAATAATTATATATATATATATTATTAGTTTATTTCAGAAATAATTATATATATATATAATTAGTTTATTTCAGAAATAATTATATATATATAATTAGTTTATTTCAGAAATAATTATATATATAATTAGTTTATTTCAGAAATAATTATATATATATAATTAGTTTCTTTCAGAAATAATTATATATATATATAATTAGTTTATTTCAGAAATAATTATATATATATATAATTAGTTTATTTCAGAAATAATTATATATATAATTAGTTTATTTCAGAAATAATTATATATGTATATAATTAGTTTATTTCAGAAATAATTATATATATATATAATTAGTTTATTTCAGAAATAATTATATATATAATTAGTTTATTTCAGAAATAATTATATATATATATTAGTTTATTTCAGAAATAATTATATATATATATATAATTAGTTTATTTCAGAAATAATTATATATATATATATAATTAGTTTATTTCAGAAATAATTATATATATATATATAATTAGTTTATTTCAGAAATAATTATATATATATATAATTAGTTTATTTCAGAAATAATTATATATATATATATATATAATTAGTTTATTTCAGAAATAATTATATATATATATAATTATTTTATTTCAGAAATAATTATATATATATAATTAGTTTATTTCAGAAATAATTATATATACAATTAGTTTATTTCAGAAATAATTATATATATATAATTAGTTTATTTCAGAAATAATTATATATATATAATTAGTTTATTTCAGAAATAATTATATATATATATAATTAGTTTATTTCAGAAATAATTATATATATATATAATTAGTTTATTTCAGAAATAATTATATATATATATAATTAGTTTATTTCAGAAATAATTATATATATATATATAATTAGTTTATTTCAGAAATAATAATTTATATATTTAGTTTATTTCAGAAATAATTATATATATATAATTAGTTTATTTCAGAAATAATTATATATATATAATTAGTTTATTTCAGAAATAATTATATATATATATAATTAGTTTATTTCAGAAATAATTATATATATATATAATAATTTATTTCAGAAATAATTATATATATATATAATTAGTTCATTTCAGAACTAATTATATATATATATAATTAGTTTATTTCAGAAATAATTATATATATATATAATTAGTTTATTTCAGAACTAATTATATATATATATATAATTAGTTAATTTCAGAAATAATTATATATATATATAATTAGTTTATTTCAGAAATATTTATATATATATAATTAGTTTATTTCAGAAATAATTATATATATATAATTAGTTTATTTCAGAACTAATTATATATATATATTTAGTTTATTTCAGAAATAATTATATATATATATAATTAGTTTATTTCAGAAATAATTATATATATATATAATTAGTTTATTTCAGAAATAATTATATATATATATATAATTAGTTTATTTAAGAAACAATTATATATATAATTAGTTAATTTCAGAAATAATTATATATATATATAATTAGTTTATTTCAGAAATAATTATATATATATATAATTAGTTTATTTCAGAAATAATTATATATATAATTAGTTTATTTCAGAAATAATTATATATATAATTAGTTTATTTCAGAAATAATTATATATATATTAGTTTATTTCAGAAATAATTATATATATATATAATTAGTTTATTTCAGAAATAATTATATATATATATAATTAGCTTATTTCAGAAATAATTATATATATATAATTAGTTTCTTTCAGAAATAATTATATATATAATTAGTTTATTTCAGAAATAATTATATATATATAATTAGTTTATTTCAGAAATAATTATATATATATAATTAGTTTATTTCAGAAATAATTATATATATATAATTAGTTTATTTCAGAAATAATTATATATATATATAATTAGTTTATTTCAGAAATAATTATATATATATATAATAATTTATTTCAGAAATAATTATATATATATATAATTAGTTCATTTCAGAACTAATTATATATATATATAATTAGTTTATTTCAGAAATAATTATATATATATATAATTAGTTTATTTCAGAACTAATTATATATATATATATAATTAGTTAATTTCAGAAATAATTATATATATATATAATTAGTTTATTTCAGAAATATTTATATATATATAATTAGTTTATTTCAGAAATAATTATATATATATAATTAGTTTATTTCAGAACTAATTATATATATATATAATTAGTTTATTTCAGAAATAATTATATATATATATAATTAGTTTATTTCAGAAATAATTATATATATATATAATTAGTTTATTTCAGAAATAATTATATATATATATATAATTAGTTTATTTCAGAAATAATTATATATATAATTAGTTAATTTCAGAAATAATTATATATATATATAATTAGTTTATTTCAGAAATAATTATATATATATATAATTAGTTTATTTCAGAAATAATTATATATATATATATAATTAGTTTATTTCAGAAATAATTATATATATAATTAGTTTATTTCAGAAATAATTATATATATAATTAGTTTATTTCAGAAATAATTATATATATATTAGTTTATTTCAGAAATAATTATATATATATATAATTAGTTTATTTCAGAAATAATTATATATATATAATTAGTTTATTTCAGAAATAATAATATATATATAATTAGTTTATTTCAGAAATAATTATATATATAATTAGTTTATTTCAGAAATAATTATATATATATAATTAGTTTATTTCAGAAATAATTATATATATATATAATTAGTTTATTTCAGAAATAATTATATATATATATAATTAGTTTATTTCAGAAATAATTATATATATATATAATTAGTTTATTTCAGAAATAATTATATATATATAATTAGTTTATTTCAGAAATAATTATATATATATATAATTAGTTTATTTCAGAAATAATTATATATATATATAATTAGTTTATTTCAGAAATAATTATATATATATATATATATAATTAGTTTATTTCAGAAATAATTATATATATATATAATTATTTTATTTCAGAAATAATTATATATATATAATTAGTTTATTTCAGAAATAATTATATATATAATTAGTTTATTTCAGAAATAATTATATATATATAATTAGTTTATTTCAGAAATAATTATATATATATATAATTAGTTTATTTCAGAAATAATTATATATATATATAATTAGTTTGTTTCAGAAATAATTATATATATATATAATTAGTTTATTTCAGAAATAATTATATATATATATATAATTAGTTTATTTCAGAAATAATTATTTATATATTTAGTTTATTTCAGAAATAATTATATATATATAATTAGTTTATTTCAGAAATAATTATATATATATATAATTAGTTTATTTCAGAAATAATTATATATATATATAATTAGTTTATTTCAGAAATAATTATATATATATATAATAATTTATTTCAGAAATAATTATATATATATAATTAGTTCATTTCAGAACTAATTATATATATATATAATTAGTTTATTTCAGAAATAATTATATATATATATAATTAGTTTATTTCAGAACTAATTATATATATATATATAATTAGTTAATTTCAGAAATAATTATATATATATATAATTAGTTTATTTCAGAAATATTTATATATATATAATTAGTTTATTTCAGAAATAATTATATATATATAATTAGTTTATTTCAGAACTAATTATATATATATAATTAGTTGATTTCAGAAATAATTATATATATATATAATTAGTTTATTTCAGAAATAAGTATATATATATATGATTAGTTTATTTCAGAAATAATTATATATATATATATAATTAGTTTATTTCAGAAATAATTATATATATAATTAGTTAATTTCAGAAATAATTATATATATATATAATTAGTTTATTTCAGAAATAATTATATATATATATAATTAGTTTATTTCAGAAATAATTATATATATATATATAATTAGTTTATTTCAGAAATAATTATATATATAATTAGTTTATTTCAGAAATAATTATATATATAATTAGTTTATTTCAGAAATAATTATATATATATATTAGTTTATTTCAGAAATAATTATATATATATATAATTAGTTTATTTCAGAAATAATTATATATATATATAATTAGCTTATTTCAGAAATAATTATATATATATAATTAGTTTCTTTCAGAAATAATTATATATATAATTAGTTTATTTCAGAAATAATTATATATATATAATTAGTTTATTTCAGAAATAATTATATATATATAATTAGTTTATTTCAGAAATAATTATATATATATATAATTAGTTTATTTCAGAAATAATTATATATATATATAATTAGTTTATTTCAGAAATAATTATATATATATATAATTAGTTCATTTCAGAAATAATTATATATATATATAATTAGTTTATTTCAGAAATAATTATATATATATATAATTAGTTTATTTCAGAAATAATTATATATATATAATTAGTTTATTTCAGAAATAATTATATATATATAATTAGTTTATTTCAGAAATAATTATATATATATATAATTAGTTTATTTCAGAAATAATTATATATATATATAATTAGTTTATTTCTAGAACTAATTATATATATATATAATTAGTTTATTTCAGAACTAATTATATATATATATATATAATTAGTTGTTTTCAGAAATAATTATATATATATATAATTAGTTTATTTAAGAAATAATTATATATATATATAATTAGTTTTATTAAGAAATAATTATATATATAATTAGTTTATTTCAGAAATAATTATATATATATATAATTAGTTTATTTCAGAAATAATTATATATATATATATAAATAGTTTATTTCAGAAATAATTATATATATATATAATTAGTTTATTTCAGAAAAAATTATATATATATATAATTAGTTTATTTCAGAAATAATTATATATATAATTAGTTTATTTCAGAAATAATTATATATATATATTAGTTTATTTCAGAAATAATTATATATATATAATTAGTTTATTTCAGAAATAATTATATATATATATATATATAATTAGTTTATTTCAGAAATAATTATATATATATATAATTAGTTTATTTCAGAAATAATTATATATATATATAATTAGTTTATTTCAGAAATAATTATATATATATAATTAGTTTATTTCAGAAATAATTATATATATATAATTAGTTTATTTCAGAAATAATTATATATATAATTAGTTTATTTCAGAAATAATTATATATATATAATTAGTTTATTTCAGAAATAATTATATATATATAATTAGTTTATTTCAGAAATAATTATATATATATATAATTAGTTTATTTCAGAAATAATTATATATATATATAATTAGTTTATTTAAGAACTAATTATATATATATATAATTAGTTTATTTCAGAAATAATTATATATATATATAATTAGTTTATTTCAGAAATAATTATATATATATATAATTAGTTTATTTCAGAAATAATTATATATATATAATTAGTTTATTTCAGAAATAATTATATATAATTAGTTTATTTCAGAAATAATTATATATATATATAATTAGTTTATTTCAGAAATAATTATATATATATAATTAGTTTATTTCAGAAATAATTATATATATATATAATTAGTTTATTTCAGAAATAATTATATATATATATAATTAGTTTATTTCAGAAATAATTATATATATATATAATAATTTATTTCAGAAATAATTATATATATATATAATTAGTTCATTTCAGAACTAATTATATATATATAATTAGTTTATTTCAGAAATAATTATATATATATATAATTAGTTTATTTCAGAACTAATTATATATATATATATAATTAGTTAATTTCAGAAATAATTATATATATATATAATTAGTTTATTTCAGAAATATTTATGTATATATAATTAGTTTATTTCAGAAATAATTATATATATATAATTAGTTTATTTCAGAACTAATTATATATATATATAATTAGTTTATTTCAGAAATAATTATATATATATATAATTAGTTTATTTCAGAAATAATTATATATATATATAATTAGTTTATTTCAGAAATAATTATATATATATATAATTAGTTTATTTCAGAAATAATTATATATATATATATAATTAGTTTATTTCAGAAATAATTATATATATAATTAGTTTATTTCAGAAATAATTATATATATATATATAATTAGTTTATTTCAGAAATAATTATATATATAATTAGTTTATTTCAGAAATAATTATATATATAATTAGTTTATTTCAGAAATAATTATATATATATATTAGTTTATTTCAGAAATAATTATATATATATATAATTAGTTTATTTCAGAAATAATTATATATATATATAATTAGCTTATTTCAGAAATAATTATATATATATAATTAGTTTCTTTCAGAAATAATTATATATATAATTAGTTTATTTCAGAAATAATTATATATATATAATTAGTTTATTTCAGAAATAATTATATATATATAATTAGTTTATTTCAGAAATAATTATATATATATATAATTAGTTTATTTCAGAAATAATTATATATATATATAATTAGTTTATTTCAGAAATAATTATATATATATATAATTAGTTCATTTCAGAAATAATTATATATATATATAATTAGTTTATTTC
The DNA here is from genome assembly GCA_963556195.1 of Sepiola atlantica. NCBI lineage: Eukaryota > Metazoa > Mollusca > Cephalopoda > Sepiida > Sepiolidae > Sepiola > Sepiola atlantica. The sequence goes on from OY744539.1 coordinate 19,905,608, forward strand.
AGAAATAATTATATATATATATAATTAGTTTATTTCAGAAATAATTATATATATATAATTAGTTTATTTCAGAAATAATTATATATATATAATTAGTTTATTTCAGAAATAATTATATATATATATAATTAGTTTATTTCAGAAATAATTATATATATATATAATTAGTTTATTTCTAGAACTAATTATATATATATATAATTAGTTTATTTCAGAACTAATTATATATATATATATATAATTAGTTGTTTTCAGAAATAATTATATATATATATAATTAGTTTATTTAAGAAATAATTATATATATATATAATTAGTTTTATTAAGAAATAATTATATATATAATTAGTTTATTTCAGAAATAATTATATATATATATAATTAGTTTATTTCAGAAATAATTATATATATATATATAAATAGTTTATTTCAGAAATAATTATATATATATATAATTAGTTTATTTCAGAAAAAATTATATATATATATAATTAGTTTATTTCAGAAATAATTATATATATAATTAGTTTATTTCAGAAATAATTATATATATATATTAGTTTATTTCAGAAATAATTATAAATATATAATTAGTTTATTTCAGAAATAATTATATATATATATATATATAATTAGTTTATTTCAGAAATAATTATATATATATATAATTAGTTTATTTCAGAAATAATTATATATATATATAATTAGTTTATTTCAGAAATAATTATATATATATAATTAGTTTATTTCAGAAATAATTATATATATATAATTAGTTTATTTCAGAAATAATTATATATATAATTAGTTTATTTCAGAAATAATTATATATATATAATTAGTTTATTTCAGAAATAATTATATATATATAATTAGTTTATTTCAGAAATAATTATATATATATATAATTAGTTTATTTCAGAAATAATTATATATATATATAATTAGTTTATTTCAGAAATAATTATATATATATATAATTAGTTCATTTCAGAACTAATTATATATATATATATAATTAGTTTATTCAAGAACTAATTATATATATATATAATTAGTTTATTTCAGAAATAATTATATATATATATTATTAGTTTATTTCAGAAATAATTATATATATATATAATTAGTTTATTTCAGAAATAATTATATATATATAATTAGTTTATTTCAGAAATAATTATATATAATTAGTTTATTTCAGAAATAATTATATATATATATAATTAGTTTATTTCAGAAATAATTATATATATATATAATTAGTTTATTTCAGAAATAATTATATATATATATAATTAGTTTATTTCAGAAATAATTATATATATATAATTAGTTTATTTCAGAAATAATTATATATATATATAATTAGTTTATTTCAGAAATAATTATATATATATATAATTAGTTTATTTCAGAAATAATTATATATATATATATATAATTAGTTTATTTCAGAAATAATTATATATATATATAATGAGTTTATTTCAGAAATAATTATATATATATATATATAATTAGTTTAATGCGTGTTAAGTTGCTGTTAAGGTTTCAATAAATTACATTTGATGTCAGGATTAAAACGTAGTAGACGAAAGTCAGTCACGAAGGAAGAGGCGATAATAATATATTTGGGTGCGAGTACAAGCATATGTGTGGGTGTGTTACTCTTAAGCTAATAACTAGTATGAAACGCTGACCGTCTCCATATGTATTTATGTATGGGAGGGGGGGGGATGTAATAAAGAACAAAATGTCTTTTTTTAAATCATCTCCCGGTTGTTCAAATAGTTTTAATTAACGACAACTCTACAACACAGACAACCTGAAGAATCATATCAGGTCGCCTGAAGTCAACCTAACGATTTGGACACCGAAGTTATTCATCCTTTACTAGACGATTCTCCGCTGCATACCAATAACCCCACCCTGGGGCGGGGATTGAAGCACAGTCGAGCACTTACCATGAACCTAATAATACATTAAGGAAAGGCTAACAACATCTCTTTTTTTTTTATTATACTTCAATTAATTTGAGGAAATCAAAAGGCTACATCCTGAAGCTAACACTTTATTTCATTACGATGTAAATTTATATCCGATGGCCGTTTTAAGGATAAAAGTCGTCAATTGTATGGCTGCTATTTGTATTTTGCTACAGCTCAGTCTTCCATGGATTGTTTCTAAGTATTTCTTTAGTGTTTTTTTTATTAGGTCAGTTTCTTCTACTACAAGCGGTATAACATTTATTTATTTCAGAGACCATGTTGTTTTAAATCATTCTTGAGGTCCTGGTATTTCGTTATCTTTTCGCGTTCAGCTGTATTGAGGCCAAAGTCATTTAGAACGGTTACATCAATAATGAGCGCAGACCTTTCAGGTTTATCCCATATAACAATGTCTGGCTTGATGACCCTGTCTTTTATGTATCTACCCGCCTGTATGTTTTTGTCATAGTAGATTGTCATCTTTCCGTTTGATGTTATCGGTAAATGTTCATGCTTCCATATGTTTGGCGATCTGTCAAGCTGCATCTTTCCGCAGATCTTCCAACGGAGGTATTTACATACTTTGTCGGGGCGGATAGTCTCTTCCGTGTGAAAGAGGCTGTTGGGAGACAGAGAGATCATCCCCCACTTGATTGTTTCAGATATTCGCGCGGCGAAAAAAGAAATTTGTGTTGCGTTGAAACAGTTGCAAATAACTGTCTGAATTGTCGTCGCGTTGTTGTTTTTGAACGACTGTGAGCAAACATGACATTCATTTGAGCACGGCTTTCTCATTGTTCTCTAGCAAGGCAAGAAACTGTGCTTTGGCATCTCTGGTACCCATTAAAAATGCTCAAGTGTGTCTCGGCAATATGAGCCCGTCCTCTGTATTCCCGCAAGTATTCAAAAGTGTGCGTTATGATGAATCAGTCTGGTACGGCTCTTTGAGCTGCTAAATTGTATTGTTGGCAGTGGTTTCTCCCGTTCTTTCTAAATTCAGATATTTACAGGAGAGGCCACATGACGGTTGTTTATATCTATGTCATGAAACCGACAGGTATCGAACTTGAAATGCTAAGATCGCCAGTCAACATCGATATCCATTTCACCACAGCAACCTCATAGTTTACGTGTACACTCATCTTATTAGAATGTCTTTAAACCAAATTACATAGTTCTCAAAGATATTTCCTTATGTTGTCATAACACATCACTCAATAAATCCCAGGCCTGGAAATCCAAATGACTTTTATAAAGTAGCAATCTTCAAATAGCACGTATCAAAATTTGAGACCAATTGGATTATTAGTTTACAAATTACAATTATTTAAGTGAAGCTACTGTTGCAAATTTTCAAAATAATGGAAAAATCTTAATTTTGTGTGTTGATAAAGCATTGCTTTCTGGTGAGAAAATAATATCCAAGCAGGCTTGATACGTGTTATTCGGACACTGCTCCGTCGGAAACAGTTAAGAGGTTGTATGTTGACTTTAAACGCGGTTGGTCAGACACAAATCATGCTAACCGCTCAGGTCGCCCAAATTCGGCAATTGACCTCGAAAACATAAAAAGAATAAGTTCGAACTCATTTTAACCGATCGTAAATTGAAGTTGTATGGGATAGCAGAGGAGTTGAACATATCAGAAGGCAGTGTTTTCACCATTTTGCATGAATATTTGTCAATGAGAAAGTTGTGTTCAAAGTGAATGTCCCGTTTGCCTACAGTCGATCAAAAACAACAACGCGTTGACAATTCAGAACGTTGTTTATAACTGTTTAAACGCAACAAAAAAGGGGGTTTCGCGCCAATATGGGACATGGGATGAAACATGGATCCTCCACCTACCTCTGGAGTCAAATCGCCCGCCAAATGAGGTGGCAGTAACGGGTAAAAGTCATCCAAAAAAATTAAAGAGGCAAACATCAGCAGGCAAGGTTTTGGCCTCCTTATTTTGGAATGTTCAATGTATTTTGTGTATCGATTACGTTGCTAAAGGATGAATCATGAATAGCAAATATTATATAGCATTATTGGTGCGTTTTACAGAAGAAACCGTCAAAAACAGGCCACAAATGCCGAAGAAAAAAGTGCAATTTCACCAGGACAATGCACCGCATCACAAGTCGATGGCAAACGTTCATGAATTTCATTTTGAATTTCTTACGCACTCATTCTGTTCTCCAGTTCTGGCTCCAGCAGTTACTGCCCATTTTTAGATCTCGAAAAAATGCTCTACGGAAATAAAAAGTGATATTGGAAACTAAGAAGTATTTTAAGGCCATAGACAAATCGTTCTAGAAAAAAAGCATCGGACCGTTAGGAAAGCATTGGAATCCGTCTCGGGTGATATACTATGTTGATGAATAAAGGCGTAAATTGCTTAAAAGTTCTTTTATTAGTAAGGCCGGAACTTATTAAGTGAGGTGTTATAACGAGGGAAAATAAATGAGACAATATTGTGTGAGTGACGTCACAGACAAGATGTGTCTGAAAATTGTCGCTCTTCTTTAAAGCAAGCCCCAAGAATAATACGTAAGTTAGAGAAGTGCTAATAAAAGAAAACACCTCTGCCTGTCTGGAGGATGCAAACAAAATGGACGTGTTAAACTGACTGCAAATAACTAAATTGAACTGCCATTGTGTTTTACGCCGGTGAGCACGGTCAACGTCAGTATCACCTTGACCGCTGCCTGCTCCCAGCTGGTATTAAATGTGTTCATCAGGTGATCTGCCTTCATTCGGTGGTCAGTGTAATCAAGCCTGCCCTTTGTGACTGCTTACTTTTACAATGGCTGACCTCTTCATTTTCTTTATGACAATAATAGCTTATTGATTTCTGCGTTCTTTCGTGTGTCGATGAGTGTGTGTGTGTGTGTGTGCGTGTGTGTGTGTGTGTGTATTTAGCTGGATGATGTACGTTATGGGCCCAGGCTTCGGGCCAAGACTCAGCTTTTCCCTTCGGCCGGACCGACAATCCAAGGCATCTAACACGACTCCCGGACAGTCCCAGCGGTGAAGGATAAATGTAAATTGTGGCGTTATTCGCATTGATATTGCATATTCGTTCCTGCCGCTAGTCCATTCGTAATGGATGAGATAAGACCACTGGTGTATCATCAGCGACATGGTTGATTATCAGCTTCAAGTAAGAGATGAATCGGTGATTTGAATTTTGGACTCAAGCCCGATCATTTCAAGATTTTATATTGTATTCTTTATTTATTTCTGTTTTTTGTTTCTAACAATTTTATCAACTATAATTATGGGTCCTATGTGTTAAAATTAAAGTTTATATTAAATATGAAACTGTTTTTTTTAACGACAATACGTAGTTTAAGCAAAATAGATTGCTGTTGGTTATTAAAATAATTTCCAATGCTATTGATAATGTTTACTTATTCATTTATTTAATTTTTATTAGCGTTTATGTTTTAATTCATGTTTTGAAACATGGTGTCACGCCAAAGCTATAATTATTTTGTTATGGTAATGTTTTAAGCTCTATTTATAAGAAAGTCCAAATAGCTGCGTTTGTAGAAAGTCAAACTGAAGATCTCAAGGTTTCGGTTTCTATTTTCGGTCATGGCATCCGCTTTATTCGTCGGGGATTCATTATTTACTATTAATACAGTATTTTCCGTTTCTATAAGTAGTTAAGATCTCTGATATTTTGAAATGAGAAAAATTTCGCAATGTATTTATTACGTTTAAAAAGATGTGACTGACAGACGAACAAAACGTCTATTTATATAAGTTTCGATCGCACACACTTCTATCACTAATATAGAGTTAGTGTGTGTCTTTCAATGCTTAATTTAGGGGTGTAGTGTGGTATCTGATCTGTTGTCATGGGACCATCCTCCCAGGCATTACCTTTTTGTTTGTGTCTGGGGGTATAGGGGGTAATGTAGTCTACGTTCGTACGTCATGATACAATCCTCTCACACTAGCAAACATATGCTAGTCTATTACGAATCGAGATTTGGTATCTGTCTGAAGCCGAAACTATACTAGTACTTCAATTAATTGTACTATCATTCAATACTTAATTCGTTTGGCATAATATCATCCAACGTACTTTACCTCCTCCTTTAAAGAGGTAGCGTACGTCAACCCGAAATTGGCGGTGCATTATAAAAACTCAACACTTACAGTATATATATATATATATATATATATATATATATATATATATATATATATATATATATATATAATGTCTGGTTAAACAGTAGCGACAGCTTCTGTTTATTTATTTTTTTATTCGTTTTTCCGATTCGTCGCACTACAGTATTGTTGAAGTGGTATTGAAATGTTTTTTTTTAAAAACGTCTTCTTAATAAATTCACCAATCCTTTATTTTGCATACTCATTCATCCGCCTGAAGATGACCGACGTCGGTCGAAAATATGGCGATTTTTTATACAACATGGACGACAATACCAAATAGGTCGTGCGACGAATCGAAAAAACGAATCAAAAAATAAATAAACAGGAGCTTTCGCTACTATTTAACCAAACAGGCATAAGAGAAGGGATGCGGCCTGATTACACACATATATATATATATATATATATATATATATATATATATATATATATATATATATATATATATATTTGTTAATGGAAATCGCACCAGACAAAGCATTAAGCCACTTGATGTAAGGAGCTAAAAGAAATACTTCTTCAGGGTTAAAATTTAGCCAACGATAAGTGTTAGATTGATAGATTTCGACCCAGAAAACAGCAGGTATTCCCCCTTTGTCAGAAAATCGCTCATGGAATGTGAATACTAGAAGAAAAAGAAGATGTTTAAATTGTCGTATTTTTCTTTTCTTTCCTCTTTCTCTTCTCTCTACTCCCCTGTCTTTCTCTTTCTTTCCTCTCTTACTTATCATCTTTTTCTCTCCTCTCGTCTCTCTCTACTCTCTCTCTCTCTTACTGTTCTATCTTTGATACCCTCTTCTCTCCTCTTTTTCCCGCTCTGCAATTATACCTTTACTTATTCTCTATCTCTCTCTCCTTTTCTCTCTCTACCTCTCTCTCTCTCTCTCTCTCTGCCCTTTCCTACGTCTTTCTTTCTCAATAAAACTGTCGTTACTCACTTCGATTTATCAGCCAATGTTTAGTCCAACTGTATCAAATTATTTTCATCGGCATTACGCGAACAACAAACAAATGATGAAAGATCGCTGTGAAAATGTAATTACATCAATTGACAAACGTGTTTAATTAAGCCGTGAGAGACGCGTACATCTTCATCAATTCGTACGCAGAGACGTGCATCCAAATTGGCGATGCTAAAAACTATGGCGAATATTTAACTGCGACTTTTCAGTCGATCCATTCGTTTTTTTCGGAATAAATTTGAATTAAAAGCATTCATCTACACAATCAGTACAGAAGCGCTGAAAAAGTACGGAATTCATTTTGAGGTCGCAAAGCTTACTTCCCACGAATAGCATTCAAATAATTGGGCAATATATGAAAATGGCGCTGGTCTATGTACATCAGAGATTCTTACATTTTTGTAAGTCAGGATTTTAGATTTATTTTTTTTAACAGTAACTCTGATGTCTATCCTGTTTTCTCAAGACTTTAACGTATGTTTTCTTTAACCAAACTTAAATGTGAATTCTTTTGTTGTGTGTTCTATTTTTACCCGCTCTCTGGTGTCTATTCTATTTTTACCCACCCTCTTTCTCTCTCTCTCTCTCTCTCTCTCCCTCTCTCTCTCTCCAATCTTTTTTACCCGCTTTCTGGTGTCCATTCTATTTTTTTCCTCTCTCTTGCTCTCTGGTGTCCATTCTATTTTTCCTCTCTCTTGCTCTCTGGTGTCCATTCTATTTTTACCCGCTCTCTGGTGTCCATTCTATTTTTACCCGCTCTCTGGTGTCCATTCTATGTTTCCAAGACACTAATTTCTACTTTTAAGGAGTCTATTATGTTTACACCAACATTGCATAATATAAGAAGTGGTTAGACATTGGGAGAATGAAGCAGATACATAATGAAGAGCTTCCAAATTATATTGGCTCAAAATCCGAGCCTGCTCTGGACAAACTGTAAGATAAGATCCCAAGACGCACGCTGGTCTGTTCTATCATTACATCGTCACATTGTACCCTTTAAATGTTAAATTATTAAATCTTAACCTTCTCTCATTTGAGCACCGAGGTTTACTCAGTGATCTCATTTTGGACTACAATCTCCTCAGTGGCCATTATTATCTCCCTTGGGGTCTTCTATTCACTCCTCCATCAGAAAGAGGTTTCACCGCCGATTTCGATTGAACTGGATGAAGGACCGCTTACTGAATTAGGATTTCTGGACCTTTGAATGGACTTTCAAGAGATGTACTGAATGCGTAAACGACACGGCAATTCAAGGCGAAATTAAAGAGGTGCTGGATCACTGCATTCTGTTCTGTGTAAATTTCTACCACCCTTTCCCTACATGACAACTGAAGCATGCTTGTTTTATTTTATTTTTATTTTTTCCCAAATTAATTAAATTCAAAAAAATTGGTCCTTCAAAACCGCCAGTTTGATGGACTAGGTTATGAGGCGATGATGCAATACAGCCTAGAATTCAAAAAAGATCATGGAGAATGGTGTGTTTCTGTTGCGTTACATATCTATTTCGTTCTTGGCCTTTTGGCTAAGATCAAAGTGTAGTATCTGTTCCGATGGATACTGCACCCCATACTGGTGTTGTCTTGGCTTTCGGGTCTTGATTTACGCCGGTCAATGGTCTGTCCTGTGCAGTTCTAGGAGGTGCACCCTCCCAGGTTTTGCCTCCACTCTTTGGGGAGGAGTAAGTTTATTGCTTACTGCCTGAGGCGCCCCTACCGGGGAATGCCGACGGGGCTGCCCAGGCAATTTTTAAACCCCACTTTCCCGACCCGACCTTGGGTCACATCTTACTTGTGGGAGTAAGATAAAAACTGGCCTTGTGCCTAACTCCTGGAGAGGAGTAAATCAATACACATCTATTTATCTCATCTACGATTGGCTCAAGTGATGGTTTGAAGGTACATCAGTTAACTCGTATCTTAGACCTCTCTCTCTCTCTCTCTCTCTCTCTCTCTCTCTCTTGTCATTCGCTTCTGTTCTATATTTGGTGTTAGTTGAGTCCATCAAAGGATAGAGCCGGAAGTAAGCGTCAGAAATTTAAATAAGTCAAATGTAACATGTGTGAGAACTGTAAAACGGAAGACACTGGTATAATTATTGGTTTTTTCCCAGTTGGAAGCAAGTAGGGAAGACCTGTTTTAAAAAATGTAATGATTAAGACCATATGCTGTCTCTATTCGTCCTCTCTCTCTCTATTCGTCCTCTCTCTCTCTCTTTCTCTCTTGCTTTCTTTTTCTTTCTCTTTCTTTCTCTCTCAATATCTTTCTCCCTTTTTCTCTTTCTCTCTTTCTCCCTTTCTCCCTTTCTCTCTTTCTCCCTTCCTCTCTTTTTCTGTCTCTCTTTCTCTCTCTTTCTGTCTCTCTTTCTTTCTCTTTCTGTCTCTATTTCTCTACTTCTCTCCTTTTTGTCTCTCTTTCTCTATTTCTATCTCTGTCTGTCTCTCTTTCTATATTTCTCTCTCTTTCTGTCTCTCTCTCTTTTTCTCTCTCTTTTTGTTTCTCTTTCTATATATCTATCTCTTTCTGTCTCTCTTTCTCTCTCTTTCTGTCTTTCTTTCTCTATTTCTCTCTTTTTCTGTCTCTCTTTCTCTATTTCTCTCTCTTTCTGTTTCTCTTACTCTCTTTCTCTCTTTTTCTGTCTCTCTTTCTCTATTTCTCTCTCTTTCTGTCTCTCTTTCTCTTTTTCTCTCTCTTTCTGTCTCTCTTTCCCTATTTCTCTCTCTTTCTGTCTCTCTTTCTCTTTTTCTCTCTCTTTCTGTCTCTCTTTCTCTATTTCTCTCACTTTCTGTCTTTCTCTATTTCTCTCTCTTTCTGTCTATTTCTCTCTCTGTCTATCTCTCTTTCTCTATTTCTCTCTGCTTCTGTCTCTCTTTCTATATTTCTCTCTCTTTCTGTCTCTCTTTCTCTATTTCTCTATCTTTCTGTTTCTCTTTCTCTCTTTCTCTATATTTCTGTCTCTCTTTCTCTATATTTCTATCTCTTTCTTTCTCTTTTACTATATATCTATCTCTTTATGTCTCTCTTTCTCTATTTCTCTCTCTTTCTGTCTCTCTTACTCTATTTCTCTTTCTTTCTGTCTCTCTTTCTCTATTTCTCTCTATTTCTGTTTCTCTTTCTCTATATATCTCTCTCTTTTAGTCTCTCTTACTCTATTTCTCTTTCTCTCTCTTTCTCTCTCTATTTCTCTCTCTTCCTCTATCTCTCTATATCTCTATCTTTCTTTCACTTTCATTCTATACCTTTCTTCATCTATCTATCTCTTTAACTATCTATCTCTCTCTCTCTCTATATATATATATATATATATATATATATATATGTCTATTTCTATATGTCTCTATCTTTATGTATATATATATATATCTTTCTATCTCTTTCTCTATATCTCTTTTTCTCTATCTCTCTTTCTCTTTCTTTCTCCGTCTTTCTCTCTATATATTTGTCAGATAATTTCTCTATCTGCCAGATAATTTTAATTAATAATTAATGGACCAGCTTTCTATATTGTAATCGTCCTTCTTTTGTCATCCGCTTCTCTTTTATATATTTGGCCCGATGATCGTCTCTGTATTCTCGTTACGGTAAAACATAAAACTAGACAAGTTGTAGGGATAACTTAGTTGTGTGCTCGGTGTACGTGTGTTATACTGTCGTGCTTGGCCTCTTGGCTAAGATCAAAGTGTAGTATCTGTTCCGATGGATACTGCACCCCATAGACTTGTATTGTCTTGGCCTTCGGGGCTTGATTTACGCCGGTCTATGGGTCTGTCCTGTGCAGTTCTAGGAGGTCCACCCTCCCAGGCTTCGCCTCCCCTCTTTGGGGAGGAGTAAGTTTATTGCTTACTGCCTGAGGCGCCCTTACCGGGGAATGCCGATGGGGCTGCCCAGGCAATTTTTAAACCCCACTTTCCCGACTCGACCTTGAGTCACATCTTACTTGTGGGAGTAAGATAAACACTGGCCTTGTGCCTAACTCCTGGAGAGGAGTAAATCAATACTGTCGTGCTTGGCCTCTTGGCTAAGATCAAAGTGTAGTATCTGTTCCGATGGATACTGCACCCCATAGACTGGTATTGTCTTGGCCCTCGGGGCTTGATTTACACCGGTCTATGGGTCTGTCCTGTGCAGTTCTAAGAGGTCCACCCTCCCAGGCTTTGCCTCCCCTCTTTGGGGAGGAGTAAGTTTATTGCTTACTGCCTGAGGCGCCCCTACCGGGGAATGCCGACGGGGCTGCCCAGGCAATTTTAAAACCACACTTTCCCGACCCGACCTTGGGTCACATCTTACTTGTGGGAGTAGGATAAAAACTGGCCTTGTGCCTAACTCCTGGAGAGGAGTAAATCAATACGTATGCAAACGCTGTCTGTTGACCGTTGCCCTGCCGTAGAAACCTTCTTAGTCCCACGCTGAGATCCTTCTCTCGTCGTTCTTGTCCAACTCTCGACGTCCTCTTCGAACCTCTACTCTCAACAGTCCCACAAATATATTAATTTTCTGCTGGAAATCCGATACATACGGTCTTTTCTCAGTTGCTCTCAGCTTACTTCAACCGGAAGTAAATGCTTACTTCTGAATTCTATTCTGGTGCTACCGGATCAGGCTTTCTGAAAATACTGGCTTCCTGACTTAAAATGCAACAAACATTGATGTCATTGTTTTCTTTTTTTAATTTCCCTTTGCAAAACTCAATCATGTTCTGTAAAGGCAAAAACAAAAACAATTTTCCTCTACAGCCAAACCAAACAACGTAAATAAATATTTGAAGATAGAAAGAACTTGAAGTATAACATATTTTACCAAAATCACCGGATTTCACAATAAATAACCCGAAAAGGGTTCATATGCCGTAAAACAAAACAACCAAACTAAATTATCTAGCTCAACCCTTCCCCAGGCTATCAATGGTTAACTGTCAATGGCGTGGTATTGTCATTTACTTTCTAGTTAATATTTTTCGAAGGGCCAGGCTTGGTGGGGGGGGGGGGGCAGTCTATAGTATCGCATATATTCGGTAGTGTTTAAATTCATCCAAAGAACATAGCCAGAGGAAGTAAGTGTAAACAATTTCGAGTAATGCAAATTTGACATATGTAGGGACATAAAAATGTGTTAAATATTGGGCGAGTAAACCCACGAGTATATAAGCCGATTAGCTGGGAATAGCAAGAAATGAAAGTTCAGCCGGAGTCAACTTGCTGAACTCGATTTTAGAATTACTGTGGCTGTTGTTATTAATAGAAACTGATGTGACGTCATATGGCTCAAACAAAAAGTGTGTGAGAGAAGTCGACAGTTCCTAGGAAGCACTAAAAGCTATTTTATGCCGACGCAGCAAGTACGTTTTGTATGAATTTTTTTTTTATATATAATAAATCAAATTGAAAAAAGACGGATGTCCGTTCGAAATATTTTATTTATTGTATAAAAAAATTTAAAAATCTTGGCATCTTATCGATTTCTTAGACAAAATTGTATTTCATTTTAAAAAAATGCCTTCTAATGTGAAAAACATTTTATTATTAATTATCAGCGTATCGACACTTATTTTCACTACTACCATAACACGATCTCGACACTACACTGTCTCCATATTACACCAAGGAGAGCATCGCCGTTGGGAGTTCGCTTGGAGAAATATTTAAAAATATATATATATAACAATGTCGGATTCTTATTTTCATTGAAAAAGGACGGATGTTCGTCCGAAATATTTGATTTATTATATAAAAAATTTAAAAAATATTTGCATCTTATCGATTTCTACGACAAAATATTTATATATAATTATAAATATTGGTTTTATCTACATACGTATACGTTTCATCCTTTCGGGAATCGTCAGAGTAGAGATAATTATTTATACCGGTCGCAGGATTCGAAACCCCGGAACACAATTCATGTTATAACCCAAATTCCGACGCCTAAACCCACTCGGCCACTCTGAACAATCAAGTAAATCAACGAGAGTAGTAAACCTGTTATAAGCAGCTGTCGTCAAGAGTGTCCAATTTCTGAATAAACCCATTGTCCTCTGGTTAGATTACTTGAATCAGGAACATTGAGTTTGTAAAGCCAGTTCAGTTTTTTTAATAAAAAGATAAGATCCAAAACTCACTTGGCTCGTCTTAATAATAAACCTATTTACTTCTGTAGTATCCTTGTGATACCATAGAAGCAAACCGACCTATTATTGTGCTATCTAATTCACATGAGTGTTTGTGTTGTGTACGAACAAACGATTTAGATGAAAAGCGTCACAACCGCTTTTTTGTCCGTTTAGAGTGGTGGTTGTATTTGGTGCTTTTATTGGGCTCTTCTACATAACACATTTCTAGAATTTGACTCTATGTTAAGAAAATTACTATTTTCTCGTAATCTATGTTGTTATTATTAAATATATCTTGACTTGTGACTAAGAAAGTGTAAAAAAAATTAAAATGTCCACTCTGTTAATCACCTTATTCTGCATTGCATTTTTACTTTTTCGACAAACGGCACAGGAATCATTTTACGATGCAAGATCGTATTACTACAATAGATTTAATATTTAACTTAAAACCCATTTAGCTATATACTGTCGAACTAACACTTTAACTCTATAGAAATAACATTGTGTGTGTATTTCTCGCGTCAACGTAACTTTAGTAATTAGACATTGAATTATTTTTTAACCTCTGCTACGTCGGTTATGTTTTCGTCGAGTGGGTAACTGTTTTGAGCAGCCTAGCGTCCATATCGCTTGACTAATTGTCACCAAACTTGGTCAAAATATCGGTCATGATCTAAGTTAGAACTGATTTAATTTTGGGATGTCTAGATAAACGGTCAAGGTCACGGAACAGGTGAAAGTGACACGTGTCGTTAACCGGTTTCGGTCATAGTAGAGACTCGCTATTTGGCCCAGATTATAACCAGTTAAGTCCTGCATCTCATGTTAGCTTTATCTTTGATCTTGAAAGTTTCAGTCAAGATCGAATTTTTTATGGAAATTTCAACTTCCGATGATTCCTAATTTGATGCATAGATCTGATGCTCTTTGATAACAGTAATCATGTATGGAGTACTGTTGTCATATTTGGGCAGGTGAATATCTGTCCAATTTTTGTGTTCTTGATAAGGTGCAGAAACGTATCTGCAATTTGATTGGCCTCACCCTTTCTTTTTCTCTGCACTTACTCTCTATCACACAGACGTGATGTTGCTAGTCTCAGTCTTTTCTATAAATACTATTATGGAATGTGTTCTTCAGAATTATGTGATCTATTCCCGGCTTCTTTTGTTCCAGCTCGTTTGACTCGTTGGTCTAGTGGTCTCCATCAATTCGCTGTTTTTATACCTCACTGTAATACTACTTCCTATTCCAGTAGCTTCTTTCTAAGAACTGCAGACTTGTGGAACTCTCTTCCTGCTGACTGTTTTCATCCTACCTATAGCTTTAGTCTTTTCAAGACTAAGGCTAATAGGCATCTCCTGTCTTTGCGATATTCATATTTTGTTCTTGTTAGCTTTTTACACAAAGTGGCTTCATGCCATGTCTGGAGCGATTTCCATCAAGAAAAAACACCATGCCAGATTTCAGCCTGATCAGATAAATAGTTTTTGAGTTTCCTTTGCATAACTTCAGGAATTCTTTATACAATATATAGAAGTAAGACCCAGATAAGACTTTGGGCTATCCTTACGTTGTCAAGCTGTGGTATGCAGTCTCACGACTTACTTATGTGCATTTTGTATTTACTATTAATTAAATATTTATTGAAATTATAATGCAATAACATAAAATAAAGCGAAAGTTTACAAATTCTATTAAAATAAATAATTATGAAATTTAATCTACCAGAATGCATTTAGATTTCTTCATTAACAAGTCAATTTTTAATATTTTGTTAATAGTTGGAAAAATGAATGAATGACTTCATGACCTTTCGGAATTTAAACAGAATTTGGAGACATTTAAACTGTTGAATAGAAAGTCATTTAAACTGGTTTAACCATTTTTAGCAAATACTCATTTATTAAAAGATTGAAGGTTTCGAAAGCTATTTACATCCAGTAATTAATTAAATGGATTTAAACAACATTACGTTAAGAAAATTAATTAGTTTTATAACAATTTACTTTAATTAATGAATTAATGACCAAACGATGCTGTATTAAATTTCACTTTCTAACAATATTACTCAGATAATAATTTATTTTAAAAGTTTTCTGTTTGTATTATTCGGACTACTGTTCTCATCTTTGATGTTATTCACACAACGTTTCAGCCGATGTAATCTCCGACTTTCTTCAGATGCATTCTATCGAACTCAAAGATATGTACGGAATTTTCGCAAGGACCGGCGACGTCACGGATAAAGTGCTAAGTAATAATCAGTTCTAAGTGACAGTCTTCTGAAGGTTGAGGGTTCAATCCTCAGTGCGGGCCATAGTAGTAATGCAATTATGAATTACTTAAGACTTCTACCCGGTCATGGCTGACGGAACAAGAGCAAGCTACCCTCTGTGGATGAAATAAAAGGGTTCCGTTCGAAATTCCGTACAGATTCCCGAGTTCGAACAGATGCACCTCAAGACGGTCGGAGGTGGTGACATCAGCCGAAATATCGAGGCAGTAGTTTGAATAATCCACAGAATCCAAAATAAAAATGCTCGAGATGAAAGCAAAAAAGACGCCTGTGGGTACAAAACATATTTTAACGTATTTTATTGATCAATCGCCATTTATCAAGTCTAAAAGCAACTCGGGACGAGAGTTGATGATTTATAAAGACGGTTTATGACAAGTACTTATTGACATTATATTTGAATAGGACCATGTTGTAACCATCCTGGAAGCAATCTTGGAGCAATATGTTCCACAAATTTTAAGTTCTTGGGTAGTAACTGATTATTGAAATTCATGTTGATGCTAGGCTCACAGAGGAAGAAAGGGGAATTATTTACAGTGTTGGTAGGTACGCAAGTTGCTGCCATTAATGTCTTACAAGGAAGAAACCAAATATTGGAACTCAGTCGAGCACTTTTTATGAAAATAACCATAGAGTAGAGAAAGACTAGTTACGTCTCTTTTGTTGGAAAGGGGCTATAAAGAAAATAAGAGGTAATCTCCAACTAGATTGTGAAGTAGATCATGAATTCTTAGGGCGTACTTGACTCTTACATGGGAAGGGCGATTCCTATATATCGATATATTTAATTAAAACAGTACGGCTTTGTATGGCGATTAAAACGGTTAACCTCTCGTCTTTATCTATAAACTAGTGCGCACTTATTACGAGATAAGTAAAGACTTAACTCAAAATATTGCTGTCATATCAATATGAAAGTTACAAATGAGAGTCCCATTTAGCAAATCCAAGAAAAATTAAACTTCAAAGTAAATATTATTTAAATCACATCAAAATCAGTTCCCAATCAACTGTGGATAAGTATTTCAACAGTCGCCAATTTCAATATATATATATATATATATATATAAATATATATATATATATATATATATATATATATATATATATATATATATATATATATATATATAATTAAAACATTACGGTTTTGTATGGCGATCAAAACGGTTAACCTCTCGTCCTTATCTATAAACTAGTCAGCACGTGAACTAAAATCCGGAAGTCATCAAACAAGTTGTTTCCTTTATGGCTCTATTGCCGCCCCGGCCTCAATTTAATCACAAAGATTTTACCAATTAAATGTCTAAATCCCACTATTGTCACGGAAATCACGACGCTTGCCTCATATTTGAATAATTTCAATACATCAGCGATGATATTTTTCAAATTTAATGATTTCCTTTACACTTGACAAGTTGATCTTGGAGAAATAACTGACGTGTAGCTGAGAGGCACAATGATTTCTGAAGACATGGCGATTTTTTTAATTATTTATGAATCTGTTTCATATTTTTCTATTTTATCTGTTACTAATGGAGATTTGTTATCTGTCTATCAGAAGCCGAAACTATACTATTCCTTGCATTATTCAGGAGAGTAAAAAATACCATAAGTACTAAGACAACCTCCTCGCCCAAGTAAGAAGAGTAGAAAGTGGACCTTGCGTTTACTTTCGGCAGCCTCGTAAATCTCGCTTCCCTTATTTTGTCCTTTAGTCCTCACATTTCATGGGCGATGTTTCTGACAAAGGGGGAAGAATTGCCGTTTTTCTGAGTCGGAATCTATCTATCTAACACTTATCGTTGGTTAGATTTTGACCTTGAAGTTGTATTTTGTTTTTGTTTTTTTTTTGTTTTTAGCTTCTTACATCAAGTGGCTTCATGCCTTGTCTGGAGCGATTTACATAAAAAATGTGCTATGTTTTCTTGCTCAATTCAGTTTACTATACTATTTCAGACTCATCTATCCTCATCTAAAAAAATTCCGAAATAAACTTTTTACTTTTTTTACTAACTTATTATTTTAATAATATTGATATTTATTGATTAATATTCAGTAATAGTATTAGATAGTTAAATTTAATTTTTAGAGTATTGTTTTGTCAGTCAGTGATTTAATTTAAACAAAGTTGTTATAAAACTATATCTTAATGCTTAATTCAGGGAGGGGTGCAATGAAGTATCTGTTCTATTGCCAAGATATCATCCTCCTATGCATTACCTCCTCTTTTGGTGTTGGTTTAGTATATATTCGGTTGTCATGAAACCGTGTTCTCAGGTGTTATTTTCTCATTTTGGTGTGGGGTTAGTTTAGTATAGTATGTTTATTCGTACTGTTACCATCCTCCCGGCAGTACCTCCTCCTTTGGTAGGATAGTATCTGTTCGTTCGTCATATATACTAGCAAAAATATGCGACGTCAAATGGATTGATTTCCCTTGAGTAATTCTTTTTTTTAAATAACTAGCAAGCATGTCCGGCGTTGCTTGGGAATAGGTGAGGAACTCTGTCATTTCACCAAGCACTGAACTCTATGTTATTCCATTGTACGCAAAATGTATTCCCCGCTTAACTAAATCGTCTCATAGGTCACCTCTGTAAAATGAAATTTATGTTCTTGACCCAATCCTGGTATCCTTAAACAGAATATTTAAAATATTAAACAGAATATTTAAAATATTAAATAGAATATTTTAAATATTAAACTATATATTTAAAATATTAAACAGAACGTTTTAAATATTAAACAGAATATTTTAAATACTGGACAGACGATTTTTAAAACTAAACGGACCATTGTTAAAGCTAAACCAAAGATTGTAAAAGCTCAACACTAGATTGTTTGTAAAACTAGTAAGCTCAACACTAGAAAGTAAGTGAGCTCAACGCTATATTGTTTCTATAAAACATAAAAGGCTCAACTCTAAATTCTCTTACAAAACCGAGCTCAACTCAACCCCTGAGTCTGTTTTACCTTTTCAACCTCAGATATTAAAAAACTAAACTCCAAATTAAAAATTGTTATAGAAAATTTCAAATCTGACGAGTTTTTATTATTGTACATGTTTTTTTTATTATTTGAAGTTAAACTGTTTGAATTACTAATTCAGTTGTTATTGAGTCATTTTTATTTTTACGTATTGCTTCCTTCCTTTTTTAAGTTAGAATATTAAACATAACGTGTCTTTGTTGATTTTAATTCATAACGGATATAAATAAGGCGAATAAAAATGACTCTTACTCCTATTCGATACATTCAAAGATTAACATTAGTTTGTGAGTGTATGTTTATACACAAAAGGGTCGCCTATCATGATGCACGTTCGCGGAAATACGTGTGTAAGCAAGTATGATGATACTGTTGAAATACGTGGGCCTTTCGTTATTGCATCTTGTTGCCAGGGTTTGCTAAATTGAATTGAATGAAAACCCACAATTTCGAGAGATATGTGCAGCATCATAAAATCATTCGCCCCACCCCCGTTCGTGCCTTAAAACATTTCTTCGTTTCAATCCTGAATTTCGTTATTAATATTAGATTTGCTTGGTTCGTGTCATTTTCGGGTAAATTTTGACAGAAACGGCCAAGTCGACCATTTTTTTTTCTGCAACGTTTTTATTTAAACAATAATAGGAAAATATAAAGTTTAATAATGGTAATGGAAATATTCGATAATACTAAAAATAGAAGAAAATTAATAATAAAAATACGAATAATTGAAATATATTCCATAATAATAATAATGGAAACTATTTAATAAGAAGAAGAATGAAAAATAGTGAACAATAATATTAATAATAGAAAATATTGGATAAAAATAATGGAAAATAGTGAACAATGATAAGAATAATGGGAAATATTCAACAATAATAATCATAATGGTAAAATAAATAATAATAATAAATCATAATAAAAATAAAAGTAGTAAGAATAATAGAAATTATTATAAAATATAAAACTAAAATATTCATGCAAATATTCAGCAATAATAATAGTAATAATAATAGTAAAAAATATAATAATAATAATAATAATAATAATAATAATAATAATAATAATAATGGAAAATATTTAATAATAATAATGGAAAATATTTAATAATAATAATAATAATAATAATGGAAAATATTTAATAATAATAATAATAATAATGGAAAATATTTAATAATAATAATAATAATAATGGAAAATATTTAATAATAATAATAATAATAATAATGGAAAATATTTAATAATAATAATAATAATAATGGAAAATATTTAATAATAATAATGATAATAATAATAATGGAAAATATTTAATAATAATAATGATAATAATAATAATGGAAAATATTTAATAATAATAATAATAATAATGGAAAATATTTAATAATAAGAATAATGGAAAATATTTAATAATAATAATAATAATAATGGAAAATATTTAATGATAATAATAATAATGGAAAATATTTAATAATAATAATAATAATAGAAAATATTTAATAATAATAATAATAATAATAATAATAATAATAATAATAATAATAATAATAATAATGGAAAATATTTAAAAATAATAATAATAATAATGGAAAATATTTAATAATAATAATAATAATAATGGAAAATATTTAATAATAATAATAATAATAATAATAATGGAAAATATTTAATAATAATAATAATAATAATAATGGAAAATATTTAATAATAATAATAATAATAATAATAATAATAATAATAATAATAATAATAATAATAATAATGGAAAATATTTAATAATTAATGGAAAATATTTAATAATAATAACAGTTTGAAAATATTTAATAATAATAACTAATATTTAATAATAATAACAGTTTGAAAATATTTAATAATAATAACTAATATTTAATAATAATAACAGTTTGAAAATATTTAATAATAATAATGGAATACATTTTATGATAATAATTAATAATAACGGAAAATATTTCTATAATAATAATGAATAATAATAGAAAATATTTCAGAATAATCACAGATTAGACGAAATGGAATAGTCATAAGTAATCATAACTAGAAATATAGACAGAACATTTAAAGACCAACTAAGAAACTGCCACGGTATAAGAACGATCCAATAATCTGAAACACCCTCACCTACTCCACGGAAACCCGCGGTGGCACCAACATCTGTTGATACCACAGAAAGTGGTAATGAATAGTGCGAGAAGATGGAAATCACCATTCAGACATACACAAGAAGGGCACGGAGAGTATTGCCATCCAGATGAGGTTTATTTCTATTTTCACTAAAATTCCAACGACCATTATAAGCGAGAATAAATAGTAAACAGTTGTTGCAAGAACGAAAATTAATTTGCAGCGGTTATCGAAAGAAGCGGAGAGTACTTAAAATCTTAGGAGACGTGTTGTCACTCAGATTCCAGCGAATAACACCTGTTTTTTTATCAGTAAGGAATCACTGGTAAAAATTTCTGTGAGAGTACCTAGTGAATAAATGATAATGATGATAATGATCTTCATCTTGGGTCATACATCAACTGATGGTGAAACAATGTGTTTTTCTTAAAACTTATTGTATAGGCGACATGTTAACCCTGCATATAATTGTTCGTATTCCAACTAAAGTAGTTATGTCCTCCCATTGTCGTTTTTGTTTGATTTTACTTCAAAGTTCTCAAAAATCGAGGAGCCCCTTTCCTGTGGCTAACACTTTAATCTCTATATGAGATACATAGATAGTCGAATATTTTATTAAGGTTCTTCATTTCTCAAACATTGAGGAAAATTAATCTTAACTTCTTTATAAAGAAGTTAAGAAAATTAATTTTCCTCTCCTCAATTGACCAGTTAACTATGTTATAGTATATTTTTTTGTGGTCTTTTGGTCTTACCGGATTCCAGGACAAGAATTCATCTAGTCTAGTGAAGTATCCAGTTAAGTTATATCACTTGAAGTAACATCACTAGGAGACGGTGCACTATTCCTCGTATGAGCAAGTTTATAGCCGTGCTAAGGGGGTTTTATTTGTGCTGCGAATACTATGTTATTTTGAATATTTGGTCAGAGTTTACTTGTAGGATGAAGTATCCTCATATAAGGTTGTTCTGACAAACCCTTGTACAAAGAGACAGAAGACACTCGAGGACGGTGTCTAGTAGGTAATTCAAACTCTCCAGTATGTAATTCAAACTCTCCTTGATAATTCAAATGATCATCTGCGAATCAATGATGTTCTCAGAACCAGATGATCCGTTTGTTGATGAGTGCAACTGGAACTACTGCTACGCACGGACTAAGTGGGTTTGTGATCAAGGCTTAATCCTCTAGATTCTGTTAATGCCCATGCATATTAACAGGGTAACCTCGAGAGAGGAGGAGGGGGGAGGAGGAGGAGGAGGAGGAGGAGGAGGATGATGATGATGATGATGATGATGATGATGATGATTGTAGGAGCATTAGGCACAGTCTCGCAAAACATGAAAAAAAGACTATGCGAAATTGGAATTAAGGGGAAGACTGAGAGCATACAGCTGACGGCAGTAATGAAAACATTTGAAATCTTGAGGAAAATCCTCGAATGCGGAAACCGCTCCATATGAACTACAAACACTAACTAGCCACATGGAAACTGCAACAGAAATAAAGCAAAAAAATGAGAGAAACACCATATGAACCCAAGGGAACTGAAACTGCAAGAAATATTATAAACTGTGCCCCGAAAGCTGATACCACACAAAATTGTCGTGAAGGGTTAAGGAGGATGGTACGACCGAGTAGGGAGAGCAGTAACAAGACCTCCACTAGATGGGTGTGGAGACGCTTGTACAGAGAGACCGAAGACACTCGAGCATTGTGACTAGTGTGTGTGTAATTAGGTGTTATACGAGAAATTACGAGAAATTACGAGAAATTACGAGAGTGCTCAATTACTTGTGTAGGAGCGTAAGTATTTTAATCGACACTACATATGATGGTATAGAGGGAAATTGCGATAACTTCGAGCACATATTTCTGTAAATAAACTGAGTAAATAATAATTTTAATTATTTTTTTTTCCATTCTAAACTTCAGTAGTTCTGGGAAATTTGCTTCTCAATTCCGTCACCATATTTTGTGTACTGTTTCTTTTGTTTGTTTTTAATAATCCTCTTTCTTTGCCAATTGGCATCTACAGCGAAGGCTTTTATATTCTTTCACTAACTTTTTTGCGACAAATGATCAGGAAAATTGCGAATATACTTTTGTTTTATTTAAAAAATTAAAGCAAATAATAATAACAAGCCGCACATGCGTGGTCCCTTTTGTATGTGACTCGATGTGGCGAATGTAAAATGCAATAAATTTGGGACATTTGGGGCATTTTGACCCCCCCCCCCCCTTTGACCCCCTGGGGGCGCGAACCAGAATTTTTATGAGGTCAAGGATGCTCATTTTATATCCAGAACAATTGCCTCTACATTTTGGCCAAGTTTCAGAAAAATTGAATGGATGGATGGATCAAACGTTATGGGAGAAAAGGGTCATTTTTTGCTATTTGGGGGGCTTTTGACCCCCTGGGGGCGCGAACGAGATTTCTTTCCAAGGTCAGCGATACTTATTTTCTATTAGGAACAATTGCCTCCACATTTTTTCAGAGAAATTGAATGGATGGATGAAAAGTTATGGGGCAAAAAATGTCATTTTTGCCATTTCGGGGCTTTTTGACCCCCTGGGGGGCTAACCAGATTTTTTTTTCACCTCTATTGACTAGAAGAAAAACAAGAGGAAATGAGGATGATTAAATAATCATATTTTTTTTAAACTAAAACAAATTTTCGATGTAAGAAAAAAAAGCATAAAATAAAATGGGAAACGAAGCATAATTTTAAAGCCGGATGCCAAGCCGTCAAACCGGAAGTCGTGTTTGCTTGTTTGGCCGACAATTGCAACTTGGAACATTGTCGGCATTCCAGAACACTACAGACCAATTCACTTGTTCTTTCTTCTTTAGTTTTTTTTTCGTCGGCTTGATCATTTTTGTTCGGAGACTTGTGCGTTTTTTTTTTAATTCTTTTATTTCATTTTTTACTTAATCTTCGAATTGCTTAGATTTTCTTGAACAAATTTTCTGAAGCTGGCCATACTTTAAAAAAAAAGCAGTAGAATATTTTCAGCAAGGATCGTGGTCTATAGAAAAATGTAATAATCTGACAGTTATCTGACTTTTTGTTGTTTTGTTGATAGATTTATAACTCGCCCCGTTTTCCATCTTTATTTTTCTTACTCTCTCTTTGTTTCTCTCTCTTTATATCTCTCTTTCTCTCTTAATTTCTCTCTATATTTCTCTTTCTTTCTCTTTATTTCTCTTTCTCTTTCTCCATCTATCTTTCTCTCTCTCCATCTTTCTCTCTCTATCTATTTATCTATCTATCTTTCTTTCTCTCTCTCTCTCTCTGTCTACCTCTTTCTTTCTTTCTCTCTCTCTCTTTCTTTCTTTCTCTCTCCCTCTTTCTTTCTTTCTTTCTCTCTCACTCTTTCTTTCTCTCTCTCTTTCTCTCTTCCATTTTCTCTTTCTCTCTTCCATTTTCTCTTTCTCTTCCCTTCTCTCTTTATCTCTTTCTTTCTCTCTTTTTTTTCTCACATTTGGGATAGGTACTTTAGGCGTTGTTCACTGTAAGTACAGTACTTTCTTGTTCTGTGCAATACAGGATCCATTTAAAACATATAAATTCGATGTTCGTCATACGATTTCGGGCTTTCATTGCCCGACTACCTCATCATCATCATCACCACCAGTAGTAGTAGGAAGAGTAGTAGTAGTAGTAGTAGTAGTAGTATAATTTTTCACACACTCCCTCTCCATCTGATGAAAACCTCCCCCCCCCCCCTCCAAGAAAAAAGGTTCTAGATGCTGTCGAGGAATTGTAAAATCTATTAGTGATACATACACAGCCACGTGCGCGCACAGAAAATGTTCAAATACATGCATACACATACGGGATATTTGTAATGTTCCAGGTACAATCTGCTTCTACTAAAAGGGATAATAAATTTTACCATCTGTGAAATGTGACCTGGGGGTGGGGTCGGCGTCGGGAGAGAATTGGCGTGAGTCACTGCTATAAAAGACCTTGTTTCGTGATGCCGTAAGTTTTTAAATAAACTACTAAAAAACACCGTGCACGGAAAATTGAATTGTGCGGGAAGGAAAAAAGAAAGAAAGAAAGAGAGAGAGAGAGAGAGAGAGACATTTACCCGCGCCCCTGTACTTCCTGTTCCGCCCGCAGAAAATTGTTGTTTTTTTTTGTTTGTTTGTTTTTTTGTTGCTATTATTCTTTTGATCTTCTGTGCCTTTAAAACCCTCATGGTCGGGCTGGGTGTGTTCGGTTTGATGGCCCGCGTCCGAAACGCTTTGTGATTCAAGGCAAATGGCTTTTAACGCCCGAATGAATGGTCAACGCGTCATACATTACTCACTCCATGTGATCAAATCAAGATATCTATGACTCTCTACAGTCTACAAGCATTTATTTATTTTTAAAAAGGGCGTTTTCAGTTATGAAAGCCCCGAAAAACGTATAAACCCGACTGCAAAACCAGTATATTAACCACTTGGTGCACTTGTGGAATATTGTCTTCGTGTTTCTTGTTTAAACATTATTTTTTATGAATTTGGTTTTAGTTTCAAGAATATTTCATATTATTTATCAATTAAGATTGTATAAATCTACATACTATTAAAAAGTTATATTTTTGGAGTTTGTTTGTTCGTACACAGATAGAAATAGTTGATTAGTTGACAAAAAGGAATAGGCAGAATACACATTACTAAGACAGTAGTTTCTAAGATATCGATACTTGATTTCGAATTTCACATAAGTTAAATGAATGTTTTAAACTGGATATATGTGTTATAAATTTAAAGAAATTAATGTAACATAATATTTATTAAAAAAAAACATTACATAAATATATATTTTAACTAAGTAGAAAAAACACCTCATGAACTCAAGGGAACTGAAACTGCAATAAATCTTGTAAACTGTGCCCCGCCCCCAAGCAGAAAAATTAGACATAAAGTGGAGGTGGCATATATCAAAAAGATTTAGTTTTTCTTATAAACATAATTTGTTTTTTACTAATAAAAACGATACGTAAATACATTCATTGTAGTTACTTACTCTCTAATTTAAATAAGTAGCGTATTTTTTCACGTAATTTCATAGAATATTTTTTTCGTACTAGCTATAAAACGGGAACAGCTAAGCAAAGATTTATATAACCAATTACTGGGTTAACACCGCTCAAGGAGCAGGTATACACTAATATAATTACGACTACTTTTACAATTATTAAAAAGTACAGGTTTTTTTTTTGTTTAAAAGAAAGGGGAAAGAAAAGTCTTTAATGGAAGGTTTAACTATTCCTTTTCTAAATTTGTAATTTGTTAAACTCTCCAAAAAATGTTTTTAAATTATAGTCGGTACCTGTTAGCTTATATGTATATATTATGCATTTATAAATACCAGATTGAATATTTCATTACACGATATTTTAAATTGTTCTTATCTCAAGAATAATCAATCAAAATAATGTTGTAAGGCTTAATAATATAATCTATATAATCGATATATAATGAATAATCAATCACAATAATGTTGTAAGGCTTAATAATATAATCTATATAATCGATATATAATGAATAATCAATCACAATGTTGTAAGGCTTAATGATATGATCTATATAATCGATATATAATGAATAATCAATCACAATAATGTTGTAAGGCTTAATAATATAATCTATATAATCGATATATAATGAATAATCAATCACAATAATGTTGTAAGGCTTAATAATATAATCTATATAATCGATATATAATGAATAATCAATCACAATAATGTTGTAAGGCTTAATGATATAATCTATATAATCGATATATAATAAATAATCAATCACAATAATTTTGTAAGGCTTAATGATATAATCTATATAATCGATATATAATGAATAATCAATCACAATAATGTTGTAAGGCTGAATGATATAATCTATATAATCGATATATAATGAATAATCAATCACAATAATTTTGTAAGGCTGAATGATATAATCTATATAATCGATATATAATGAATAATCAATCATAATAATGTTGTAAGGCTTAATGATATAATCTATATAATCGATATATAATGAATAATCAATCACAATAATGTTGTAAGGCTTAATGATATAATCTATATAATCGATATATAATGAATAACTAATCACAATAATGTTGTAAGGCTTAATGATATAATCTATATAATCGATATATAATGAATAATCAATCAAAATAATTTTGTAAGGCTTAATGATATAATCTATATAATCGATATATAATGAATAATCAATCACAATAATGTTGTAAGGCTTAATGATATAATCTATATAATCGATATATAATGAATAATCAATCACAATAATGTTGTAAGGCTTAATAATATAATCTATATAATCGATATATAATGAATAATCAATCACAATAATGTTGTATGGCTTAATAATATAATCTATATAATCGATATATAATGAATAATCAATCACAATAATGTTGTAAGGCTTAATAATATAATCTATATAATCGATATATAATGAATAATCAATCACAATAATGTTGTAAGGCTTAATAATATAATCTATATAATCGATATATAATGAATAATCAATCACAATGTTGTAAGGCTTAATGATATGATCTATATAATCGATATATAATGAATAATCAATCACAATAATGTTGTAAGGCTTAATAATATAATCTATATAATCGATATATAATGAATAATCAATCACAATAATGTTGTAAGGCTTAATAATATAATCTATATAATCGATATATAATGAATAATCAATCACAATAATGTTGTAAGGCTTAATGATATAATCTATATAATCGATATATAATGAATAATCAATCACAATGTTGTAAGGCTTAATGATATGATCTATATAATCGATATATAATGAATAATCAATCACAATAATGTTGTATGGCTTAATGATATAATATATATAATCGATATATGATGAATAATCAATCACAATAATGTTGTAAGGCTTAATGATATAATCTATATAATCGATATATAATGAATAATCAATCACAATAATTTTGTAAGGCTTAATGATATAATCTATATAATCGATATATAATGAATAATCAATCACAATAATGTTGTAAGGCTTAATGATATAATCTATATAATCGATATATAATAAATAATCAATCACAATAATTTTGTAAGGCTTAATGATATGATCTATATAATCGATATATAATGAATAATCAATCACAATAATGTTGTAAGGCTGAATGATATAATCTATATGATCGATATATAATGAATAATCAATCACAATAATTTTGTAAGGCTTAATGATATAATCTATATAATCGATATATAATGAATAATCAATCACAATAATGTTGTAAGGCTTAATGATATAATCTATATAATCGATATATAATGAATAATCAATCACAATAATGTTGTAAGGCTTAATGATATAATCTATATAATCGATATATAATGAATAACTAATCACAATAATGTTGTAAGGCTTAATGATATAATCTATATAATCGATATATAATGAATAATCAATCAAAATAATTTTGTAAGGCTTAATGATATAATCTATATAATCGATATATAATGAATAATCAATCACAATAATGTTGTAAGGCTTAATGATATAATCTATATAATCGATATATAATGAATAATCAATCACAATAATGTTGTAAGGCTTAATAATATAATCTATATAATCGATATATAATGAATAATCAATCACAATAATGTTGTATGGCTTAATAATATAATCTATATAATCGATATATAATGAATAATCAATCACAATAATGTTGTAAGGCTTAATAATATAATCTATATAATCGATATATAATAAATAATCAATCACAATAATGTTGTAAGGCTTAATAATATAATCTATATAATCGATATATAATGAATAATCAATCACAATGTTGTAAGGCTTAATGATATGATCTATATAATCGATATATAATGAATAATCAATCACAATAATGTTGTAAGGCTTAATAATATAATCTATATAATCGATATATAATGAATAATCAATCACAATAATGTTGTAAGGCTTAATAATATAATCTATATAATCGATATATAATGAATAATCAATCACAATAATGTTGTAAGGCTTAATGATATAATCTATATAATCGATATATAATGAATAATCAATCACAATGTTGTAAGGCTTAATGATATGATCTATATAATCGATATATAATGAATAACTAATCACAATAATGTTGTAAGGCTTAATGATATAATCTATATAATCGATATATAATGAATAATCAATCAAAATAATTTTGTAAGGCTTAATGATATAATCTATATAATCGATATATAATGAATAATCAATCACAATAATGTTGTAAGGCTTAATGATATAATCTATATAATCGATATATAATGAATAATCAATCACAATAATGTTGTAAGGCTTAATAATATAATCTATATAATCGATATATAATGAATAATCAATCACAATAATGTTGTATGGCTTAATAATATAATCTATATAATCGATATATAATGAATAATCAATCACAATAATGTTGTAAGGCTTAATAATATAATCTATATAATCGATATATAATAAATAATCAATCACAATAATGTTGTAAGGCTTAATAATATAATCTATATAATCGATATATAATGAATAATCAATCACAATGTTGTAAGGCTTAATGATATGATCTATATAATCGATATATAATGAATAATCAATCACAATAATGTTGTAAGGCTTAATAATATAATCTATATAATCGATATATAATGAATAATCAATCACAATAATGTTGTAAGGCTTAATAATATAATCTATATAATCGATATATAATTAATAATCAATCACAATAATGTTGTAAGGCTTAATGATATAATCTATATAATCGATATATAATGAATAATCAATCACAATGTTGTAAGGCTTAATGATATGATCTATATAATCGATATATAATGAATAATCAATCACAATAATGTTGTATGGCTTAATGATATAATATATATAATCGATATATGATGAATAATCAATCACAATAATGTTGTAAGGCTTAATGATATAATCTATATAATCGATATATAATGAATAATCAATCACAATAATTTTGTAAGGCTTAATGATATAATCTATATAATCGATATATAATGAATAATCAATCACAATAATGTTGTAAGGCTTAATGATATAATCTATATAATCGATATATAATAAATAATCAATCACAATAATTTTGTAAGGCTTAATGATATAATCTATATAATCGATATATAATGAATAATCAATCACAATAATGTTGTAAGGCTAAATGATATAATCTATATAATCGATATATAATGAATAATCAATCACAATAATTTTGTAAGGCTTAATGATATAATCTATATAATCGATATATAATGAATAATCAATCACAATAATGTTGTAAGGCTTAATGATATAATCTATATAATCGATATATAATGAATAATCAATCACAATAATGTTGTAAGGCTTAATGATATAATCTATATAATCGATATATAATGAATAACTAATCACAATAATGTTGTAAGGCTTAATGATATAATCTATATAATCGATATATAATGAATAATCAATCAAAATAATTGTGTAAGGCTTAATGATATAATCTATATAATCGATATATAATGAATAATCAATCACAATAATGTTGTAAGGCTTAATGATATAATCTATATAATCGATATATAATGAATAATCAATCACAATAATGTTGTATGGCTTAATGATATAATCTATATAATCCATATATAATGAATAATCAATCACAATAATGTTGTAAGGCTTAATGATATAATCGATATAATCGATATATAATGAATAATCAATCACAATAATGTTGTAAGGCTTAATGATATAATCTATATAATCGATATATAATGAATAATCAATCACAATAATGTTGTATGGCTTAATGATATAATCTATATAATCGATATATAATGAATAATCAATCACAATAATGTTGTAAGGCTTAATGATATAATCTATATAATCGATATATAATGAATAATCAATCACAATAATGTTGTATGGCTTAATGATATAATCTATATAATCGATATATAATGAATAATCAATCACAATAATGTTGTTAGGCTTAATGATATAATCTATATAATCGAAATATAATAAATAATCAATCACAATAATGTTGTACGACTTAATGATATAATCTATATAATCGATATATAATGAATAATCAATCACAATAATGTTGTAAGGCTTAATGATATAATCTATATAATCGATATATAATGAATAATCAATCACAATAATGTTGTACGGCTTAATGATATAATCTATATAATCGAAATATAATAAATAATCAATCACAATAATGTTGTACGGCTTAATGATATAATCTATATAATCGATATATAATGAATAATCAATCACAATAATGTTGTAAGGCTTAATGATATAATCTATATAATCGATATATAATGAATAATCATCACAATAATGTTGTACGACTTAATGATATAATCTATATAATCGATATGTAATAAATAATCAATCACAATAATGTTGTAAGGCTTAATGATATAATCTATATAATCGAAATATAATAAATAATCAATCACAATAATGTTGTACGGCTTAATGATATAATCTATATAATCGATATATAATGAATAATCAATCACAATAATGTTGTATGGCTTAATGATATAATCTATATAATCGAAATATAATAAATAATCAATCACAATAATGTTGTACGGCTTAATGATATAATCTATATAATCGATATATAATAAATAATCAATCACAATAATGTTGTACGACTTAATGATATAATCTATATAATCGATATGTAATAAATAATCAATCACAATAATGTTGTAAGGCTTAATGATATAATCTATATAATCGATATATAATAAATAATCAATCACAATAATGTTGTAAGGCTTAATGATATAATCTATATAATCGATATATAATAAATAATCAATCACAATAATGTTGTAAGGCTTAATGATATAATCTATATAATCGATATATAATAAATAATCAATCACAATAATGTTGTAAGGCTTAATGATATAATCTATATAATCGATATATAATGAATAATCAATCACAATAATGTTGTAAGGCTTAATGATATAATCTATATAATCGATATATAATAAATAATCAATCACAACAATGTTGTAAGGCTTAATGATATAATCTATATAATCGATATATAATGAATAATCAATCACAATAATGTTGTAAGGCTTAATGATATAATCTATATAATCGATATATAATGAATAATTATCACAATAATGTTGTAAGGCTTAATGATATAATCTATATAATCGATATATAATTGATAATCAATCACAACAATGTTGTAAGGCTTAATGATATAATCTATATAATCGATATATAATGAATAATCAATCACAATAATGTAAGGCTTGATGATATAATCGATATATAAAGAATAATCAATCACAATAATGTTGTAAGGCTTAATGATATAATCTATATAATCGATATATAATGAATAATCAATCACAATAATGTTGTAAGGCTTAATGATATAATCTATATAATCGATATATAATGAATAAGCAATCACAATAATGTTGTAAGGCTTAATGATATAATCTATATAATCGATATATAATGAATAATCATCACAATAATGTTGTAAGGCTTAATGATATAATCTATATAATCGATATATAATAGATAATCAATCACAACAATGTTGTAAGGCTTAATGATATAATCTATATAATCGATATATAATGAATAATCAATCACAATAATGTAAGGCTTGATGATATAATCGATATATAAAGAATAATCAATCACAATAATGTTGTAAGGCTTAATGATATAATCTATATAATCGATATATAATGAATAATCAATCACAATAATGTTGTAAGGCTTAATGATATAATCTATATAATCGATATATAATGAATAAGCAATCACAATAATCTTGTACGGCTTAATGATATAATCTATATAATCGATATATAATGAATAATCAATCACAATAATGTTGTAAGGCTTAATTATATAATCTATATAATCGATATATAATGAATAATTAATACAAATAATGTTGTAAGGCTTAATGACGAAAGAGAAATGTTAATTGAGTTTCGATGAAACTATATAACCCACAATACCATCTGTGGAAAATGTTCTTCATGTGTCCCTGCCTCGTTTAAAACATTACTAGTTATGATTGTAGTTTAAGTATTATTTATAAATTTAGATTGTTTAAATATAATTAAAAATAATTTAGTAAGTAATTAAGAGTACTGTTTTATTTAAAGGAAGAAATAAATAATTTCGTTTAATACAATATATATATATATATATATATATATATATATCTGTGTGTGTGTGCGTGTTTGTTATTTGGGTTTTCATGTGTAAATAGTGTGACCATATAAATGATGCCTTTAGTTAATCAGTTATTTTGAAAGGGTAAATTTTCTGTTTTATATTTGGATAATTGCGGTTACTGTCTGAGTTATTACTACTTTTTTATCATATTGTTGTTAATCTTGCTATATTAGTCACTTTCTCTACAATTTTTTTTTCTTTACTTCTGTCATTTAGTATTTTGTTATCGTGGGCTTTGATAATTTCTAACTTCACAATAAATGTAGGACAAATATTTTTATTGAATATTTCATGTAAGGGATAAGTTACGGAATTTATTTTAGATTTCTGAATGTCTTACCACGTTTAGTTTTAGCATCTCGTTATAGGGTGGTGTGAACCAAATGATGTTTCTCTTCTATTTTTCTTTCTATTGTTATAATTGGTGTCTGGATATATATATTTAATCGCTATATTATTATAATCACTATTTTCGAGCTGTGTTATTACTTAAATACTTTTTCGTTCTTAGAGTTTTTGTTTTACTTAACCTATGTTTGATTGAACTATGAATGGTTTATGATTAGCGGTTATGGTTGATAACCAGATCAGGCCCAAAATGCACCATTGATGGTTTATTGTTTGTTTTTTTTGCAAAGCTCAATCATGTTCTGAAAACCCCAAAACAAAAACAATTAGTTTTATATAATTAATCTCTTACAACAGATATTGTGTTCACATTATATGACTCCAAAGTGATGATATTTCGTATGTAACAGGGAGGGTCTAGTGGGATTATTCGATAGCAACAGCTTGCATGTGGTCTTCTTAGTCGACCGAAACAGTTGTCCGCTCTTGTTGATATGTAAGCAATTGGCTCATTTGATAGTGAAGTCTCGGAGCAGTTGTAGCAGATGTTCTTCTTTTATTTTTCTTCTGGCTGAAATGATAGAAGCAAATAAAGAGAACAACAAATAGCTCCATTATTTTCTCCGGGATTTGATTTACTCTTATAGTAATTTACAGCATGAAGATGAACAGTATTTTACTGACAGCCGCCGTCCGATCGCTTTGATACTTAAATCCATGGATGCAGCAACAATTTAGCTTCTCTGTCACGTCTTTCCTCCAAATTTTCTGTATACGTTGCTTTAACTTTAACTTGACTTCTAACGGAAAATTCCATCTTTTTGCTTAAGCTAATCTTACGTGGAATTTTTCTGTTTTAACCTTACTGTTGCATGCCCAACCTCTACTCTTCCTACACTTTCCCTTTCTGTATAGGGGGTTTCGTTATTAGACTCATTATTTCTTTTTTTTCTTTATTTCTTTCTTAGAATATTGTTCTTTTTTTTCTTCTTTTTTAGACTTTTTTCTTCTTAGATTCCTTCTTTTTCTATATCTTTATTCCTACCGACTTTTAGTCTCTTTCTTTGTTTCTAATCGTCTCTAATCGTCTCTCTATTTTTCTTTTTCGCTTTCATTCTCTGCTTGACTCTTTATTATTTTGATGATTTATTTTTTACTTGCATTTCGTAAATTTCATTTCAATGTGTTCTTTTTATTTATCTTCGTTTTTTTTTCGTTTTTTTGTTCTTAACTTTCTTTTTTTTCATTTTCATAGACATTTCCTTTTTTATTTGTTCCATTGAGGTGTTTTCTTTCTCTGTCTCTAAGAAACTTCTTTCTTTGACTTTTTATTTCTTTATTTTTAAATATTTCTTATTTGAACTTATTTTTTGGAAAAGTTTATTTTCTAAAGTCGTCTTCGAAAATAGAAAGCAAAAAAGATAATCAACGTATCACCTACGTGTCACAACGGACTTCCTGTCTGTGACGCACTCCCGTGACACGTAGCCCTAACTCTAACTTGATTTGTGATAGTGAATTAAATCTTCTTTTTTAAACTAAACTTACGATTAATTTTCTATTTCTAATCTTACTGCACACTGAACAAACAATACAAGCCTTTTGAATGTGTTTAAATGAGTGGAACAGTTTGATATGTCTAAGACAGAGAATAGAAGAGTTTACTTATATTTCAGCATTAAAAAATCCAAAAGGGGGTTAATATGCCGTAAAATAGATGAAAGATCCATTTCATTGTATGTCAGCACGATTGATATCCTGTATGAAATGAAAGATAACTTAGGTTCTCGAATCTTCGGGTAGAAAAGTCTCAGGTTATGAAAAATTTAAAACAACATCACTAAGTGTAATGTTGTTTCGAAGTGGTGCAACACAGCGTACCTATCTACGAATAAAAGGTTGACCTACAAGCATAAAGGTCACTTTCCAGTAAGTATTGGCTCTTTGTCAAATATCAAGAATTCATCGCTGACAACTTTGGCTTGCGA
This sequence comes from Sepiola atlantica, assembly GCA_963556195.1. NCBI lineage: Eukaryota > Metazoa > Mollusca > Cephalopoda > Sepiida > Sepiolidae > Sepiola > Sepiola atlantica. The sequence goes on from OY744539.1 coordinate 19,940,978, forward strand.
ATGTGACTGGGGACCTTTTTCGGACAATTTATCCCCAAGGTATTTCCAATACAATATGAACCTCTGTACGTCAAGCCATCGAAGCCAGAGCAACCAATTCCATGAAATAACTATTACAAGACAAAGAGGACAATTTTAGTTGAAAATTCAATAGAGTTTTTAAGTGGGAAGATATAAAATATATAGAAGATACTGCCAAGCCTGCTGCAAATAAGGTGGCCACCCGCTACCGAGCTAGAAAACTTCTCACGCCTGATAGTATCCTATATCTCTACAAAGCCACCATTTGCCCATGCATGGAGTATTGTGGCCACATCATGGCTGGTGCACCAACCACCAGTCTCTCCCTTTTAGAAAGGGTCAAACAAAGAGCCTCTATTCTAATAGGTCCCAGAATGTCTACAAAACTCCAGCTCCTGTCTGCTCGCCGCAATATTGTATCCCTGTGCTTGTTTTACAACTACTTCAATGGAACTTGCTGCAACGTACATACCCCTGACAATTAGCAAGATCCCCCCTTCACGGTAGAAGTCTACAAATGCCTGAAAGCTTTATACAACTGCTTACTCTTGTGATTCCCTCCCTGCTCTCTGTTTCTTCAGCTGTACTAACATGCATAAATTTGAATGTAATTTGAACAGATATCTCACTGCACAACTCCTCGTTTAGCATGCCCATGTAAATCTGGCCCCTAATTCACAGTAGCCCCTTACGTCTCGGTGGCAACGTTCCTTGTTTGGGATTAATAAAAGTAATTTTTAAAAATAAGAAACGTGTGAGGGTTTTTTTTTCTCAAACATGTAGAGCATTTAGGGAGCAACTCTTTAAGAAAAAAGACCTTGAGCTTTCAGGATCTTTATATAAAAATGTTATTGTGAACAGGGCATTACTAAATTTGCAGCATTTAGGTAATGTGTTTCAAGCCAACAGATATGGCATCTTCTAATTTGATATATATTTAATTTTAAACCAATTTTATAATTCGTCTTCTATATTCACTCCTTTTTTTCTTTCGTTGCGTTTTTCTGATCGACTTTCGATTCTAAATAGAGACATAAAGAAAACGGTGTCATCTGTGCATTAAACAGCACCATAGTTTCGTAGCTACCGACGTGGGTTAATCAGTTAATCGTCTTATTTGAGACAGAGTTTGTAAGTTCGAACCTTGTTCAGGCATTAATACTTTTACTCTGATTTTTTTTTCACAAACTGAATTTATACATTTCGCATACAATATTAAACAGAGTGTTTCGTTTTACTTTTATTTTATTTGTTAATCTACGAAAGTTAAGGAACCCAAACACAGCCGGGTAGCCTGCTATCTAGAGATTAAATCTATTTGTGTTTCGGGTTTTTTTAGATGTGGATTGATAATTTGTATTATCTGAACTACTATTCTCATATTTTTTATTTATTCGCACAACTTTTAGTTCGAGCTGCTTCGGCTACACCTTGTCGAATTCTCGAATCGATACGGATTGCCGAACTTGACCATTTAATCAACGGAGGTAGATTGTTCTCGTTCCGTCAGTTCTGACCGGGAAGAAATTCTAAGTAATATTTATTTCATTCTTGGTTAGTATTTCCTATAATGAGGATTGAACCTTCAACTCACAGAAGCCTGTAATTTAGATCTGATTGTACTTAAAACCTTTATCCGTTGCGCCACGTCTCCGTGTGGACTCACTACACGCTTTACTAAGAATATAATAAAAATTTTAATGTTGTTATTGATTTTTTTTGTATAAAAACACTAAAATCAAGTTGTTTCAAATAATGTCTTTTCCATTTTTCTTTAGTCGAGAAAATGGATATCGTTAGAGAGATGTGTGATAAAAGTATTCCCAGCTACAAAAACGGAGTCGGCACTACTTCCGGAAATCAAATATCGAGCTGTAACTTGCAAACAGGGTAAGTGATTTATTTAAATATGTTTGCATTGGTACTAAAATTGTTGTATTACGCCTAACCGATGGGCGTATGAATCCTTTGTACCTCGTGTCGCCGCCCTGGTCGTCGTCACTGTGAACCCAGACTGAGTTTTCTCTGTTGATAACACTCACACAGACACTGATTGTTTAGGGTTTTTTTAAAACGAGATTTATTTAAACGGACAGAAACAGAAAACCGGTTAACTTCGTATGCATTGTGTGTGAGAGAAAGAAATAGAAAGAAAGAGAGAGATCGGCAGATAGCTCTCTCGCTATATCAGCCACTCAATATGTGCTGCTCCCCCTCCTCACCTTCTTGAAGAGAGCCGCCAAACACGTCTTCTTTTGTTAACATCTCGCCGGCTAAGAGATTGAAACAGGTCTCACCGGAAGTCACATGACCTTCTCTCCACTTTCGTTGGAGGTGACCTCCGACTTTTAAGATCTTTCCACTGAAAACACTGTTCCCCTTATTTAACAACATCGCATAAAAGGTGAATATATAATAGAAATATGTTTATATTAATTTATTGTTTATTATTTTTGCTGTTGGTGTGTAATGGCTTCTTGTAATTAGAATCATTATACAAGGTCTGTCTGTGTCCGTAAACTACTTTGAATATATTAAACCTAGGAACGTGAAGTTTGGAGGGAAGAATCACCTACATATTCGGATTGGGCGGTATTCATCATTTTCCGTAAAAATAATATGAATTGAGTGAAGACTCTTACTTTTCTAGATTTTCTTTTCTGCATTCATTTTTTTAATTTTTCGCTAATTACACGTGTTATTTTGTTACTAACAATTCACGCATGTATCATGTTTATTATTCTACAGAGTACGCCCCCCCCCCCTTAAAAAAACATGCCGCCCATTGAATCGTTCATAAGATTTACAATTCTTTCTGCAATTCAACCATATGTCGTACAAATAAGCTTCAAGTCATGCCGGACTTGTCCCCAAATATCTCCGTCATAAATGTCCAACAGTCTCTGCTTTATCATCGTTCAATGATATGCAGGGACACTCTGATGATCGTCTCATCAGTAGATGTGATCCTGAATGGGCTTCACACTCACCGAACCTTAACCTCCTGCTACGATTTTTATCGATGGGGATTATATCAAAGATAATGTCTGTGCAAACAATCCCCAGACTATTTGTGAACCGAAAAGGGTCATCACAGACAAAATCAGAGCAATGCCAAGAGAGGAATGTGTCAGATTTATTGACAATTTTTACCTGTCGTATCCAGGTGTGATTATCTTTAGAAGGCGATAAAACAAGACTGTTTGACATTTATCATTGAAACTTAGTGGACAAGTCAAGCATAGACTTTAGTTCATTTGTACATAATATGGTTAGCTTGCAGATATGATTGTAAATTTTATTAACGATTCAATCGGTAGTGGCATTTGGGGCGTCCCCCTCTACTACACTAACTACACAATAAATAAAATTCCTCAAAATTCTCAAAAACTTTGAAATTACATTAAAAAAAAATTAATTTTTCTGACTTTCATAAAGTTTGAAATCTTGCCTAAAAATGAAACATTCTTGATGGATTCATAATACTCTGGTACTCTTGGATCCTATGCTAAGTGCAAGAATTAAGACCTTTAAACAATTCAATAAATACTTTAAATTTTAATGGAATTTTCCACTACTCTGTTTAATTCTAACCTTATGCTAAAAATTCCGATTTTAACACTATTTGTTCTCACACAACCGATCTTGCACAAACTTCCATTTATATAAGTTACTAATCGATTAAACTATTTTTTCCATTTTAATTATATTTTTTACTGACTGACATTGCAATTAACATCACTGCGTATTACGAAAGGCTTACAAACGTTGGACATCCGGCGCCACCTTGACGACACCTCCAAACTATAAATAAGGTAAGATTATTGATTTTCTTTCTCTTTTCTTTTGTTTTTGATTCGTGCTTATTTGTAGATGAAATCTCTGAATGATAGTTAGCTTGTCTGCTTCCTACGGCGACAAAGTTAGATCCCAGATCGGTTTATTGTCAGAGTCCATCTTTTCCAAAAGGGCGGCATTCATAATAGGTGCAGAATTAGCCATGATTTGCCACATCGTCACACCACAGCGCATCGACAATAAACGAACACCCCCTTCTTCCCAATGGAGGAGATAATGCCTGGTACGACTAGGGAAATAAATATAGAAATTCTGAAATCAATTTCTATATTTTATTAATAAAGAGAGAAACGAAAACGTTTCACGAAAGAAAAGCAACACTTTTTGATAACAACGAAAGGTTTATTGAAATAAGGAGAAGCAAAAGGTTTTCTGTCGCTCAGTTGATGAATATATCTTCGGTGAAGATAGCATCACGGGATGGCGGTGACTAAGGCAGATGAGAAGATGAGACGATCTGTTTTGGTTGATGCCAGTGAACCGTCTGTCGATTGTCTCCAATTTCTAAAGGGGCTGAAGTAGTCCTTTAGTGAACTAATGATATAAATGCGCCCTGCGAGCTGATTGGCCAAACTACATCGCAGGGACACTGATACGCATTTAGAAGTAAACATCATTCATGACTGACTGCTACACGACAGCCATTATGGTTGTATCAATTACAAAATTTCAGACATATTAAAAGAGGGAAAAATAAGAATGATCAAATGTTGGGGGATGTGGAATTGTGCGTTGATTTTGAGGGAAAAAAGAATCACTGGGTTCCTCATTTTAGTACAAGACACATTGTCAATTCTTTGAGAAATTCTTTGATTGTTTTCCTTTGATGCATTTCACTGGCTTTCCTATATCTTCGAGAAAAAAAAAACTTGCATTCAAAATTGTATTCTTTACTTTTGCTTACTGTTCTTCATTTAATTTAATCCTGTTCTTGAATTTAGATGAGGATTTATAATTTGTATACTTTTGATTATTCGGACTACTGTTCGCATTTTGAGTTTTATTCTCACAATGTTTCGGCCGCAAGGACCCGTGGCGTAAAGGATAAAGTATTAAGTAAAATTCAGTTCTAAGTCACACTCTTCTGAAGGTTCAATCCTCAATGTGGGCGATACTAGGAATTTAGAATTACTAAAGACTTCTACCCGGCGATGGCTGACGGAACGAGAGCAAGCTACCCCTGTGGATTAAATAAAAGGGTTCCGTTCGAAATTATGTGCAGATTCCCGAGTTCGACAGAAAAATTCTCGAGTTCGACAAGATACACATGAAGAAGGTCGGAGGTTGCATCGACCGACACGTTGTGAGAATAACACTCAAAATGCGAACAGTAGTCCGAATAATCAAAATTATACATACTTTCATCCTGTTTAATTAGGTTTTCTCTCAAGTAAATTAAATAAGAATTATTTTCTTATTAATTACATTTGTAAATTATCGTCTTCAATGACTTTGTGTTGGTATCGTTACATAAATTGCTAACCATCTTGGAATCATAGCATAAACGGATGCTCATTCTTGAAGTGTCGTAACACTTATTTTATTATTTTTATCAACAAGTGAGATAAAAAAAAAGAAGCTAGATTGAGGTGTTAGGTAGTGAAGGAGGGATGAGATACAAAAAAGGTTTTGATTGGTCGAGCAAGGTCACGCGTGTGGCCCTGTCGACGGGGTCACGAATTCGTCGATTGCAATCATAAGCAGAGGGGTACCCCCGCTCCCAAAACGGGGCCACCTGCTTGCCGTAGGTGACCACTCGTGATGCCGTAGGACGGGATCCTGGTGGCTATGCATTCGTTCACTTCGGCCCTTAATTTGGCTACCCGACATAAACAATGTTGTTGGCGGTTTTAAATTTATTATTGCAACTTCAATGAGAGATTAAGACACAGAAACTGCGACTTCTACATCAATCGGCTGGTCACGTCATGCTCTAGTATCTATAAGTTCATCCCCAACCGTATTATTCAAGCTGACTCTTCAAAAAATCAAAACCTTATTTCTCCTTTTTATTTTTATTTGTCTACCAAGATAGATACTAAAAGGCAATGGCTGTATTTTTGTTATCTAACAGCAATGTAGTCTACCTGTAGAACTATATTTGACTACTTTATTCTGTATTAAATAACCAATAGATGGTTGATATGCCGTAAAATAAACCAGTATTAGTAGATAGGGGGCATTTTGAAATAGACAGCAGTTTGAGTAAACAGTTTATGTTTATAAACCGTGGTATATAGAGGTCCGGTCCGGAGTTTCTGTCCTCTGTGGTCGCCTAGATAAAAGAAAATTATAATGGATTGTTTTTCGGATTACATGATGCAATTAGTCAACTCGAACGTAGATGGTTATTTGTATTCAATGAAACCGATTACTATTATAAATATCTAACATTATCCGTTCATGTGAAGCCGGCTTCAGGGCAAGATAGCGAACCGGTTCACCACGTGGAGTCCTGATACCAGATATAACTACTAAAACGAAATCAAGAGAAGAGATGTAACATAATTATTTTGTTCGTGGTCAATATACACACAACAGATGTAAACTGCCAAACACGATCGTGTACGACTGCAGCAATATCATGTGGGTGGGTGAAAATACTGTATTATCTAGTTAAGGTTAAAATTACATAGTGGGAAATTCCATTAGAAGTCAGGTTAGTGGTTAGAAGTACGTGTCAGGATGTGGATTTACGAACAGAAAGTCCGAAATATAACGTGGCGAAGAAGAAAAAGATCTATCTGTTTTGACCTTTGAGTTGACTGTATTTGATCGTTTTCTAAAGCTCTCTTATCGCCCGACCCTCCAGGGAGCAGGCGAGGGGGCGCTCACGTAATACTGTAAAGGAATGAAGCAACTACGAACATGTACTGTTGAGCAACAATGTTGTTGGCGGTTTTAAATTTATTATTGCAACTTCAATGAGAGATTAAGACAGCGAAACTGCGACTTCTACATCACCACTACAACCACCTTTACAACTAGACGTCACTATCCAATGAGTCATATACTACGTTTCAACGAGAGAGATGAACTGCTGTTTCTGTCGATGGGGAAGACTATGGACAAACTATCAAGATCGAGAAATCTTCTACGCTACGCTACACGGCCAGTCTATTTTACAAATTGTGTGCATTTTTTTTTCTGACAAGATAAACTGAGGCGAGCTGCCCAAGAAGTTTCTTCTCTTTGGAAATCGGTGACATTTATTTACAATGATTTTACCCACTCCAGCCAACAATATGAATGGAACCCGGAGGCTGTTTCATGATTATCATTAAGTCTTCGCCATTGTTAAACTACTACGCGATTAAACCGAAAGCTTAGAAATGGATAATTACGTTTTCGTTGCCACAAACAAACGCCAATCGTTTTTTTTCTGAAAGGTGTCCACGAAGTCTAGACACATAGGATAATTGGATATTCGCCAGTTGCCATACCAGCCTTGGTTCAGTTAGGCACCATTCTGACAACCTAGGGGTGACTTAAACCGTTTGACCCTACTTTGTCGAATTAAGTGTTCGGCTTTGTCTTAAGAAATGCACTATGCATTACCTTCTCCTTCGGGGGGTAGTTTATTGCCTATCGCCTGGCGAGCCTGTACCGGGAAATGCCGACGGGTCCGTGTGTCATCACGGGGGAACTGGCTTACCCCAGCTTCCAGCCTTGCTCAATCCCAACTCATTTCTTTTCATCTATGTGTCCAGACTTTATGGACAACCTGTATTATAAACTTGGACAATCGTACCGTATAGTTAACAGAGAGAAATAATATATATATATATATAGAGAGAGAGAGAGAGAGAGAGAGAAATAACTTTTACCGAACGCAATAAAATTAAAGTTTCTACCGACCTGTATAGTTTTAAAGTTCTGAAATAAAATAAATAAAAGTTTCAGAATTTGTTTTCGATCCTCGTCTGACTTTTAGAAAGTGTCTGGAGACATGGGCCCATCAGCTTGAAGATACTACAACTTATTTTGAAATAAGAACATTTTTAAAACAGTTTCAGTAAGTTAAAACTATACAGATTGATAGAAAATTAAATTTTAATGCGTTTGTTGAAAGTTATTAGTTCTATTTTTTATGTTTTTATTTTGTTATTTCTCGGCTGATAACTATAAGACCTAGAGGCTGAAAGTTAAAATGACGTCGACCATTTTGGTTGTAAATCGATCTGAAAGGCGGGTTACGCCGAAATCTTATACTGAAATCAAAAAGAATTACAAACAGTTTCAGAACTTTAAAACAATTCATGTCATTAGAAAATTAAATTTGATTGTGTTTGGTAAAAGTTATTTGTGGTATATCTAGCTTATTTTCGATTTCTCAGCTGTTAACTATACTGTATGATTGCCTGACTTTTTTCTTAACGCTAAAAATCCGTTGGTAGCTTGCCGTTACAAAAAGAGAAAGAATATTCTTTAAACCTCCTTCTGTGATACAAAACTCTTCAATTTGCAAAAATGTATAATCAGCATAGCTTGAACGCGGGTCTGTCTTTCTCGCGAAACCAACAGCGTTTGTCACAACTTAGTTTCCTCTCTTCGAGTATTGTGGGGTCACAATTATAATTTCCAAAAATAAGATTTTTCAATTCCGGCGGGAGACAAAGAAAACTAGTTATTTTTCTATCATTATCCGGGTAATTAATAGTAAACACGCGTCGGCTGTTTGTCGTCGCGAAAGTAAAATGGCAATAAAGTTACAATTGGAAAAGGATATACTCAGCACAGTTTAATGGAGAGCCAATTTTGCTCGTTAGTCTAAGAGCTTATATTACAACTACCGTTGAATAGTCGTCTCTTTCTGAGACTTGTGAGGTCACAACCACAGCGTCCGCCAAGAGGAATGTCCGTACCAAAGAACGTATAAGTTCAAACAAAGAAACGACTAGTTGAATATTTCAAGTAGTTACAAAAGTGAGTTAATATGGTAACTGTAGACGGAATTTCCATCTCTTACCCGAGGAAAAAAAATCTAGGCGTCAGAATGTAGCCGATAAGCAACAATCCACTAAGATAAGAAACGGCAGATAATTTTCGAAGCTGTCTAATTAACACGAATCACTGAATGTTGTCTTCATCGACAATCTACCCGACATAAATTATTCATCTCTCTCTGATATATATATATATATATATATATATATATATATGTGTGTGTGTGTGTGTGTGTGTGTGTGTGTGTGTGTGTGCGCGTGTGCAAATTACCATTCTGACAGAATATATATAAAAAACTGAAATCGATAAGATAAACACATAACCATCCTCACTTTCGTTTAGAGCATACTGACATCCAAGTAAGATAATGTACTGCTATCGAAGGATCGGGTTTCGAATCACAGCTTGAATATCCATGTTAAGCAACATTGAAAAGCTGTAATAAGACGAAACAGCTATCTGTAGATGACATACACATACACACACACACAATCTTCACATTCTACAATTCATCGGACTTCTTTTCAACGGAAATTTACCACGCGGACAATTTGCATATCTTTTTCACGGAACCTTTCTTTTCATTCACTGCGTTTTTTTAACAAAAATTCTTTTAATAATAATTTTCATATTTTTCAAATATTTGAACTTTGGTTTTTTCGAAAGCCAACTTATCCATCTGTATTTCTCCTCTGATGATAAGATTTCGATCTTTGAAAAGCCTTGGCTTAAGGAAAGAATAATAAACACTAGTTTATTACTGAATACACCTTGCATTGAACAATTGAAATTTGAAATAAATTTGGACAATCGTCGCATATTTATCACTCTTTTTTCTTCTATCTCTATCTATCTATCTATCTCTCTCTCTCTCTCTCTCTCTCTCTCTCTATATATATATATATATATATATATATATATATATATATATAAATTAAAATGGAAAGCGAGCTTAACGAGGATTAAAATTAAAGAAAAAATCACAACAAGCAAACCATGTGAGGGGAATGAATATTTCGTTTCTTGGCTTATTTAAGTCTTTTTCATGAATCGAATCAATCGTGAATCCGCATCAAAAGCGAATTATCTCTTTTGAATATTAATTATTTTTTTTCAAATGGAAAATATTGTTTGCTTGAGTTGAGGTTATTAAATGTTTTCTTTTGGAAAGTAGCAATCTTATTTTTTTAAATAGCCGGGTTTCTAAATTTGTCATCTTTTGCAAGTCAATTCTAGCAAAAAATGTTTCAGTTCAAATTTATAAACAAGAATAAGTTTTCGTTTTTTTTATAAAACCAATGAAAAATTGTTCTTTTTAATCTTTTAACCGTTTTCTTTGATGTCTTTGTTGATTTCAAAATTTAAGACAGCGCATCAACATTTTCGTCAGTAACATCAAGACGAATTTCAACTTGACTCCGATAACTATGTCTCGGTCAGGAAGAAAAAAAAAGAAGAAAAAGGAAAAAATATGCTTATACTTCTGACGATGGTATATATTACCGAAAGTACTCAAGTTAAAAGAAAAAAAAGAAAAAAAATGTTTTAAGGTAAATAAATAATTTATTTTAAAGACAAATAATTTGCGTTGTGCAGGTTTTCTAAATATTTTATAAAAAAAATATTCTCTTTATTATTGCCATTCCAGCGACGTTTCCAATGTGTGACTTTGCAAAATATTTATTTTATGTTTCTAACCCAATCTGTCCATCGCCTGGGGACATTCGAACACACTTATTTTTCTTTCGGTTCTAATTCGCTATCTCCTTGAATAAGGGGTCGCAAAAGTATTGCCTCAAAGGAGCCACTAACATATTTATGCAAATAATATAACTTTTCTTACTAACAGCACTCATTAAAGAAGACAGAAACAATCAAATATTCGTACACGCACACATTATTAACTTGCATATTTATGCTATGAGTCAAATAATCGTAACTTGCTAGTTTTTAATGCCTGCTGGCGTAATATCGGCATCATGGCTGTTATGGAGACATTTTTTGGTCTGGGTACATTCTGGCTACTTCGAACATCGGTAATCTTCTCGCTATTTTAAAATGACTCCTCTATATCAACTGTCCGTTTTATAAATAATGTAAATTGTTGTAAAAGCAATTAATAGTAGCAAATGAATAGTGATTCAGAAAGGGTCAAGTCAGAAGTCGGAGGGCGCCCTTCGTCCGTAACAAGTACACTTCAGTGGCCACCTTACCCTCTAGCTGTGTATTTGCGAAATCTTTAGTTTCAATTTTCTGGTGTTTCATCTTCAAACTCTTTCAAACTTTCGTCTTTGCCAATTAAATTTTTCTCTGCCTCGTTCTGACACGTATACTATCTCATTCCTTCGCGTTTTTTGTCTCATTCATTCGCGTTTTTTGTCTCATTCCTTCGCGTTTTTTGTCTCATTCCTTCGCGTTTTTTGTCTCATTCTTTCGCATTTTTTGTCTCATTCTTTCGCGTTTATTGTCTCTTTCTTTCGCGTGTTTTGTCTCATTCGTACGCTTTTTTCGGCTCATTCTTTCGATTTTTATGGGCTCATTCTTTCGCTTTTTTTCGGCTCATTCTCTCGCTTTTTTTGTCTCATTCTCTCGCTTTTTTCGTCTAATTCTCTCGCTTTCTTGTCTCATTCTTACGTTTTTATCTTCTCATTCTTTCACTTTGTTTCGGCTCATTCTCTCGTTTTTGTTCGTCTCATTCTCTCACTTTTTTCTTCTCATTCTCACGCTTTTTTTCGTCTCATACTCCCGCTTTTTTTTCGTCTCATTCTCTCGCTTTTTTCTTCTTCTCCCGGTTTTTTTTTCTTATTCTTACGCTTTTTTTCTTCTAATTCTTACGCTTTTGTTCGTCTCATACTCTCGCTTTTTTCGTCTCATACTCTCGCTTTTTCAAGTCTAGTTCTTTCGCTATTTTTTCGGCTGATTCTGTCGCTATTTTTCGGCTGATTTTTCGCTTTATTTCGGCTTATTCCCTCGCTTTTTTTTCGACTCATTCCTTCGAAATTTTTCGTCTTATTCCTTCGCTTTTTTTTCGTCTCATTCTTTCGCTTTTTTCGTCTCATTCTTACGCTTTTTAATCTCATTCTGTCCCTTTTTTTCGTCTCATTCTTATGCTTTTTTGTCTCATTCTTACGCTTTTTTCCTCTTCATTCTTCCGCTTTTTTCTTCTCATTCTTACGCTTTTTTCGGCTCATTCTTCCGCTTTTTTCGCCTCATTCTTTCTTTTATTAGTCTCATTCTCTTGCTTTTTTCGTCTTATTCTTTCTTTTTTTCTAATCATTCTCTCGCTTTTGTTCGTCTCAGTCTCTCGCTTTTTTCTCGTCTCGTTCTCTCGCTTTTTCTCGTCTCATTCTCTCGCTATTTTCGTCTCGTTCTTTCACTTTTATTCGACTCCTGGTTCTACCAGATCAGGCCGTCTGAATATTGGCTTCAAGACCCAAAATGCACCTACATCGATGTTTTTATGTTTCTTTTTCTCTTTGCAAAACTCAATCATGTTCTGCAAAACAAAAACTACACACTCCCTCCCCAAATTTGGGGCTACCTGTTAGCCGTGGGTAGCGACCCGTGTCGTCTTAGGACAGGATCCTGGTAGCTGAGCAAGCCGTAATCTGGTAACACAAATGGTCACGTGCCTTGCAACACTCTACTTTGGCCCTTACTTCGGCTAGACGGGAGGTCGGAGAGGCCCGATCCGATCAATCGGCCAGTCATGTCAAGCCCTAACTCTTACACCCGCAAATGTCTTCCACACCACCAAAGAACAAGACGTAAAAATATTATACTACATCACCTTTACTTTCAAACACAGGAAAGTCACGTAAGAATTAGAAAGCGATGGCAAGGGTAAATCAAGTTTTTTAGACAATATCTGATTTATATTCCTCATTGAATGTTTTGGAAAAACTGGGAAATCAAAACAAAGGAAAATTATAAATGATGGTAAAACCTAAAAAAAAAACAATGAGTATACCTCTGTTGTATCCTTGGGATGAAAGGGCGAATGGGTTTCCCCTCTAACATCTCCCACTTTTGGGCTCCGAGGAGGGTGAAGACCAAGAGAGATGAACAAACCAATAGAAAAAAATTTCCAAAATTTCTAGTTATAGAAACCCTGGAAGGAAAAAGAATCAATGAACTATCTCCCTTTCTAATTGAAAAAACTCTATCGTCAAATAATCCTAAAAATATAAAGAAAATGAAAAATGGAAATCTGAATGTCGAAGTAGACAACTACAAAAATGCCCAAAATCTTTTAGAATTGGGAAAATTTCATACTTATAAATGCAAAGTGTATGCTCATGGAAAACTTAATACCTCAAAAGGTGTCATAAGAAGTCATGAGCTAACCTTGGTAACAACCGAGGAAATTAACACTGCTCTAAAAAAAAACAAGGAATAATAGACCACGTCCGAATTAACATAAAAAGGAACGGTCAAACTATACCCACCAATACGTATATTCTGACTTTCAACACCCCAATCATACCAAAAGAAATCAAAATTGGATATCTAGTCGAAAAAGTAGACCAGTACATACCAGCCCCCTTGAGATGCTTCAAGTGCCACAAATTTAGTCACCACAAGGAAACCTGCAAAGGACACAACGTATGTGGAAAATGTGCTGAAAAAAATCCAAGTCTCGTTCTTTCGCTTTTTCGCGTCTCGTCCTTTCGCTTTTTTGCGTCTCGTTTCTTCGCTTTTTTGCGTCTCGTTCTTTCGCTTTTTTGTGTCCCCTTCTTTCGCTTTTTCGCGTCTCGTTCTTTCGCTTTTTCGCGTCTCGTTCTTTCGCTTTTTCGCGTCTCGTTCTTTCGCTTTTTTGCGTCCCCTTCTTTCGCTTTTTCGCGTCTCGTTCTTTCGCTTTTTTGCGTCTCGTTCTTTCGCTTTTTTGCGTCTCGTCCTTTCGCTTTTTTGCGTTTCGTCCTTTCGCTATTTTGCGTCTCGTTTCTTCGCTTTTTTGCGTCTCGTTCTTTCGCTTTTTTGTGTCCCCTTCTTTCGCTATTTTGCGTCTCGTTCTTTCGCTTTTTTGCGTCTCGTTCTTTCGCTATTTTAAACCTGGTGACCTTTGTTGTATTTTCTACTCTCGACAGTTCTGCTTATTTGTAGTCAAAACAATTCCTGTTATATTTCCACAACTATTATTCCTTAACTTATGTAGAATTGTAAATGTATAATTCTGTTTGTGAGGTGCATCGTTCCAAATGCAAACTAGTATATTTAATCACTTCAATTGTTTCATTTGTCTCGTTTGCCCTCTCGTTCATGTTGCATCTCGTGTTGTTGTTGTATCTCACATTTTCTCACCCCGCCTCTCTCTCTCTCTTTCTCTCATCTGGACCCAACATAACTTTTCATTGGATAGTTTAAAAAACAAAACTTTGAAACTGTCGAAACGCCAGTGGATCGTTTTATATCATACCTTTCTTTAAGATTATTGATTACTTAAATATGATACCTGTTATAAACGATTTCTTGAACAAAATTTGTTATTTTACGCATTACTATTGTTTATTGTTAGTTAATAACTTTTCCAACTGCAATATTGCGATTTTTCTGACAAAGTGAGAATAATTGCTGTCTTTACATGTTTGGAATCTATCCATATAACACTTGTCGTTGGCAAATTTTATACCTTGAAGTGATATTTTTTAGCTCCTTAAGTCAAGTGGCTTCATGCATTGTCTGAAGCAATTTCCATTGATATAATAGCTTAATACATCGAAAGGAATGTGAACGCGGCTTGCCGATTCTACAGTACACCTCGAACCCAACTCCCAATAGCATCCAAAATCCGGAAATCTGTCTCAGTGTAAATATAAACTGATTACTTTTACTTCATATAGAATGTATTTTAAAAACTTTTCAGATATGGAAGGCCCTAAAAATATATCTTTTGTGCAGTCTCGTATAACCTGGTGGTATAATTTGCGGGCATATATTTCACTCTCTGCTCTAAATTATGTGTTTATTGTTCGTAATACTTCGAAAAAAATACGATTAAACACTAGATACTTAGATTAAATTGTTCTAATCTAGTTGGTGAATTTCTAATTGGAACTCACATTCCTATATTGTAGAGGAAAGATAAATATCAAATGAAATACTGACAAAGTCTCTCCTTGTTTTTACAAGGAGAGACTTAATTAATTTTTATTGACAAATTTGTTACCAAAATGCAAACTAAAGTGTCGACAATGAACGATAACGAATGAGAGTTAAAAGTCTAAGAACATTCTGATATTTTTCTATGTAGAGTAATCGAGTGCACATATTTGTTTCGGCTGTAACCGCGTGCGTTATCGTGTTATAGGGTGTGTAAATGGAATAGGCATGTAGATGTGGTTATTAGCGTGCCTGTTATGACAGTGAGAGAATGTATGTACGAACTAATTTATCCGGTCGGATTTATTTTCTATTAGACGTCATTTTTAAGAAGGGGGTGTATTTCTGTGTTTGTCCATTACATACTTCCTTTTGTTCGGAAGAGAAAACTAATATTTTGACGAAAAGGGGCGTAACTCTATATTCGCCCATTAGACTTACTTCCTTTTGAAAAAATAAAATAAAATAAAATTTTAACAATGAAATTACATAATTTGTATAATTTGGATTATTCGGATTACTGTTCTCATCTTGGGTTTTATTCTCACAACGTGTCGGCCTTCTTCAGGTGTATTTTGTTGAACTCGGGAATCTGCATATAATTTTAAAACAAATTGCAAGTAAAGATATTAACGGGCAACGCCGGGTAGGGACTTCTAGCGAATTACAATCTGGGCCCTTTTTTATTTTACTTATATTCCCCCCCTAAACAAGAAAATTGCCACCGATACGTAAGGGACTACTGTGAATCGGGGGCCAGATTTATAGGGGCATCCTAAACTAGATTCTTGTTAACATAAATTTCTGCATGTTGGTACAATCAGGGAAACAGGGATCAGGGAGGGAATTTCAAAGTTTAGCAGTTCGAGGGAATAAGCTATTAGAGTAGAAAGCCTTTAGTGGAAAAGTCGATAGTCTGAAGAAATTTAACAAAAGTCATTTTTTAGAAGAAGGGAGTTAGAGGCGGCATATACGTCCATCTAATATTGACATTTTAGTATTGTTATAACTGCAATTTATTGAAGGCGATCAACGAGTCGGGTTACGGGTCAATCAGGTCACATCGCTCACGGTAAGACCTGGTTCATTGAATCGCCCAATTTATGCGTTTCTCGAGAAATGTTTAATTAGTTTTCATTTGGCCAACCTGACCACCCCCTCTTTAATAATCCATCTCCATCGGATCACTTTCTCTCTGAATTGAACCATCATCAATAATGTGACCGGATCAAAATTCAATAATTAAACCATTAATTAGACTGGAAGTTATATGCGCCTGTCGGATGCAAATATTTAGTCATAATTCACCGCTTTTATGTCTATTTGTTGGTTACTTATAGGCTCCAAAGCTACCCGTCGGAATCGCGCCAATTTTGTCGTGAAGCACCCTGGGGATGTCGGTTGTGTCATAAGAAGTGATACATGGTCGAATAACTGGCAATACTATTTTTTGTGTCCATCGTCGGGCATCTATGCTTCCACTGGAAATGCAAGTTTATGGTGAATACAAATCCACATGCGGTCCCCAGTTAGCATGTATATCCCGATTAGGGGAGATGACATACAGTGCCTAGTATTTCTAAATGGTCACCCATCTTGTATCGGGCAGACTCAACGTTGCTTAACTTTGATGATATGACGAGAACCGGTCTGTCAACGTTGTTATGTCGTATGATGCATGGTAATTACGGTTAAATTCCCTTGACACATCGGTCGTCGTCACATCACTGAAGTTAAGCAACGTTGCGGCTGATTAATACTTAGATGGGTGACAATTTTGAAACTTCTAGTGCTGTAAACAATCACGCTAGGTGTATAAATACAGAGTGCCCCCCTCCCCAAAAAAGAAATTCAACGATTAATAAAATTCAAAATCTTTTTTGCAACAGAACAATATTTGATACAAATAAACACCAGTTTATGATTGACTTATCGGCCAAGTCTCACTTATAAATGTTGAACAGTTTTTTTAATAATTTTCAAAGTGGATGTCTGATAGTGATTTGATGTCTTTTATCACTTGGTCGAGCCATGTCACCATTGGTCTTCGTTGTGGTCTTTTGGTAGGCTTTATACAAGTCTGAAGTACTAGACGTGCAGGTGTTTCTGGCGGCAGTCTACTTAAATAGACGAACCACGACAATCTTCTTTTGATTATAACGACATTTCTTGGATTTGCTTCATCGCGACTGAAGAAGCCTTTGTTCAGAATTGTTATTGGCCACCTGATGTCTCTTATCAGCGGCATCCTTTGAAAGTCATCAATATTGTTTTCTGATGTTTTGGTCATTGTCTACAATTCCGAATTGTACATGAAAATGCTTTGGATGTATGTTGTAATTACTCTCAGTTTTACTTATTCACTGACATGCTTGCTGATTCGTAAATCTCATGAGTATCAAGAATAATCCCTTTTTGTCTTTTGATGTCTTCTGTGCTAGAACATTAAGCCAATATATTTTCTCCAACTCTGTGTAAATGATACTTCTACGTTTTTGTCTTGTTTACCAATAAACCTTCTTTTTTTCTAACATGTTCTGTGCCAGTCTAGTAATTAGATTTTCGCATTTAGATTTCAAAATGTTTTAGAATAAATTCTGTCTTCTCATTTAATAACCCACCCACTCAATAAATATCGGACCTAACCGATAAAACAAGAACTTTAGGACAAAATTCGATTTTATCTATCAACATAGTCTCCAGCTAGGGTGATACACAGACTTGAATATTTCTCTAACAATTCGCTGACTTTTTGTAGAATTAGGTTTTTGTCTCAAAATAAGCCTCAGTTTCCGATATCAATTCTTCATTGGAAACAAATCTTTTTCCCTGGGGCACTCTTTTGATGTCTGCAAATAGCCAGTAGTCGCTGGGGAAGATATTGGAGAATAGGGTGCGTACGAAACCAATTTAAAGTGCAATTCGTGTAGTTTTGTCATCGTTGCGATCAGATTGTGACATGGTGCATTGTATTGGTGAAGAGCACTTTTTCTTCTTCATTTGTAGCCGATTTGGGCGATTTGTTCCTTCAAAACCCACCATTAATCCTGTATAATATTCGCTATAGATTATTCTTTATACAATGTTATCTGTGAAGAAAATACCTTTCGCGTCCCAAAATACGGAGGCCAAAACTTTGCCTGCTGATGTTATCGTCTTTGATCGCATTAGATGGCTTTCATCTACTGCTGTTCATTCAGCTGACTGCCGATTTGACTTCGGGGGAAGTGGTGGATTCATGTTTCATCTATTGTCACATATTGACGCAAAACTTCTTTTTTATTGCATTGAATCGTTCTGAATCATTGTTGTTTTGGTTGACTATGAGCAAACATTGCAGTCACTTTAAACACAGTTATCTCATTGACAAACGTTCATGCAAAACAGGTGATATCTGCAAATACTCTAGTATCTCACGTAACTTCAATTTGATATCTGATCTCACGCAACGAGTTTGTCGAAATTGACAAACGTTCATGCAAAATAGGTGATACCTTCAAATCCTCTGGTATCTCACGTAACTTCAATTTGATATCTGATCTCACGCAACGAGTTTGTCCAAATTGACAAACGTTCATGCAAAATAGGTGATACCTTCAAATCCTCTGGTATCTCACGTAACTTCAATTTGATATCTGATCTCACGCAACGAGTTTGTCGAAATTGACAAACGTTCATGCAAAATAGGTGATATCTTCAAATCCTCTGGTATCTCACGTAACTTCAATTTGATATCTGATCTCACGCAACGAGTTTGGCGAAATTGTTTTATGTTTTCCGGGACAACTGCCAAATCTGAACGAGCTTAGCATTCAACATCATTTGTGTTTGGACTACCGCGTTTAAAGTCAAAACACCACCTTTTAACCATTGTTTCTTACCGACCAGAGTCCGAATTCCAGTTATCAAGCCATTGCTTTGCTGGAACAGTATTTTTCTCCATCAGGAAGCAATGCCTTATCATCACATGAAATTGTATTTTTCATTTTTTGGTTGTTGAAAATTTGCAACAGTAGCTTCACTTAAATTACTGTAATTTGTAAACTAATAATCCGATTGGGCTAAAGATTTGACACATACAATTTGAAGGTTAGTAATTTATAAAAATAGTATATATATTTTAATAGTTGCGCCACTCTTTGTCAAGTCTGGAACTTATTGAGTGATGTGTTTTCTTTAAGATTCTCGGCCTTTTGACAAAGATCAAAGTGTAGTATCTGTTCCGATGGATACTACACCTTATAGACCGGTATCGTCTTGGCCTTCGAGTCTTGATTCCGCCGGTCTGTAGGCTTGTTCTGTGCAGTTCCAGGGGGTCTACCCTCCTAGGCTTTGCCCCCCCCCTTCTTTGGGGTGGAGTAAGTTTATCGCTTACCGCCTGAGGCGCCCCTGCCGAGGAATGCCGACGGGGCTACCAAGGCATTTTTTCTAGGCCAGAATACTCATCTTCTCGGACGCTGGCTTTTAAAATCCCACTTTCCCGACCTTGTGTCACATCTTACCACTGTGGGAGGAAGATAAATAGCAAATGCTCGTTTTACTTATGACGTAGTTTTCGTTACAAACAGTTATCAAACTATACATAGTGCATCAGGCAGTGTCGGCATTAATATTTCTGTGCTCACAAGAAGTTTCGGGTCTCAACATCGTTCTTCTACAACCAGCAGACCCAATCAGGGTAAATAGTCTCTAACTCGCTATTTCATAGCATTGATACACTACCGCCATTCCGATTAAGATTTTACAATCAATTGTTTTTTCCGACTTTGTTATGCACACATAACTTAGTTATTATTAACAAGGCGAACGGACATATACTTCAAACGTGGAGATAATATCATAACGAACGAACTTATACTACACTGCCCCCCCCCCCTAACAAACGATGTAATGCTTAAGATGATGATCTCATGATAACAAGACAGATACTATACTAACCCCATCCCCAATAAATAAGGTGGTAATGTCTGGGAGGAGGATCTCATGATAACAAAACAGATACTACACTACTGACTGAATTGAGCATTGAAAGATAGTACATTAGTCTGAAATAGTATTTTTTGTACTAATGGGTGACCACTTATTAAGGCCTGGGGGTAGGACACTCGATGATAAGGGTTAAAGAGATTTTCAGTTGACCGATGAACGTCACGTGAGAGAATTGGAAGCGGTGGATGGAATAGGGAGAATCTTACTTAAGAAGAATTGATTATCCAAGAGGACAGCTAAACAAGTATTTGTTTAAATTAGACTTGAAGACGACCATGTTGTAGTCGGTGGGAAGCAGACTCGTGGTATTTTGTTTGCTAGAAAAAAAAACATTGTCCATTGAAGTTCCGTTTTGGTATTTAGTAGTGCTGGGACGATTAATCGGAATCAGGAATCGTAAAAATCGGAACTTTTTGGGGTATCGGAATCGGAAAAACTTTAATCAAATTTCCGATTCCAAAAACGATTCTTTTAATATTTTTTTTTTTGTTTGTTTGTCTGAAAATTCATTTTCCATTGCTGGTACTAATGATAAAATGATAAATATTTATTGTTTTTAAACTACCAATAAAACTAAAATCTAAAGATCATAATTACAAATTTAGCTAAAAATGGCACCGGAAAAATGGCACCGGAAAAATGGCACCGAAAAAAATGGCACGAGTCGATAAATAGGAAAAAATAGCACAAATGAAAAATCTAGATGAAAATATCACAATGAGTTTATCAAATCACTATTTTCAATCAATTGCGAGGAAATGCTGAGAGAAAAAATAATTCGAAAAGATCGATTCGTATGATGTACTAGAAAAGTGTACTGACCGTAACTCCCCCACCACCACTAAGTGTGCTTTACTTTTTCGAAAATATATGTACACATTACACTCTTTTTACGGTAATCCGAAAATTAAAAAATAAAAATAAAAAAAACTCTATAACAAAATATTTAGAAATTTGAAAAGAATCGGAATCGGTAATTGTATTGGAATCGGGCATTCAGAACAGAATCAGGAATTGTATCGGAATCGGGAAACATATTAGAATCGTCCCATCACTATTATTTAGTCCAAAGAAAAGAGAAAGTTCAATGCTGCGGTTGTAGTAGGCGAGTATAGTAAACTGAATTAAGCATTGAAAGAACGTACAATAGTACATTAGTAATAGTAAAGTGTCGGCTTCAAGCGAACAGATACCAAATTTTCATTAGTAAGAGATGCTCAAGATATTAAATGTTTAACTCGTTCAAATGTTTTAATGTCACCAGTAAGAATTTTGGAGAGAATGCAAAAACAAATACTGATTGTTTCGATAAACAGATGTTATATTTGCTGTTAAGAATTCAGCTTTTCTTTTCTTAAGTTTTATTCATTGTGTTCCGTTCGTGCATATGATTAAAATCTAATAGATACACCTCTGAATCACAGTCCACTGATTACATGCAATCTACTTTAAATCTAAATGTTAACATCTGCTAGATTAGATACGGCAACACACTAGGATTTCATACACACACACACGTAGTGGTTGAGCACTCTGGTAGAGGAAATAATGGTTACCACTTAACGTAAAGCAATAATAATAATGAAGGATATATTTATTAGCCTTGACAAAATTTTAAAAAATAAAATACATATAACGTTATAAGTTCTGAAATGAGTCCGGCGCCGGCCCGCGTAGAAATGAGTCCGGCGCCGGCCCGCGTAGAAATTTGTGAAATTAGATAGTTAAAATCTCATTAAAATCTTGTAAACATTGCTCAATTCCGAGTGCAGTACTTCCTCGAGCTCATCTTATAAAAACTATGACCACCGCAGACAATCTGCATAGGTCTTAGAGAAATTCTACTTCCTTTCTTGCAGTTTCCTGATATTTTTTAAGTAGAAACGGACTCACATGCAGAGACATAAGGTTAATAATTATCAATGTGTCTATTTCATATATATTATACATACACACTAATATACACCATTCATAAAAACTGACGGAAAAATAGTTATGCTTCGCCAGTGTTCGCACTAATATTTATATAAAATAACAGAATTACGTCAGTAACTAAATTTTTTATATTATAATTTCTGGTGACTTCAAGAAACGACACCAACCGTTATTTTTTTTTTATTATTTAGAGTGGAAGATTCCGGCTGTCTTGCTCGCTATTTGCTTCCTTGCTCCCCCCCCCCCGTATTTCAGATGGCTTCTTTTACTCGCTAACTTTTATGTGACGGCACGGCGTTATATTTATTTATATACAAATAAATACACATTTGTGTTTAATAGAAAGTGGATATATATATATATATATATATATATATATATATATATATATATATATAATTTTATAAATCGATCCAGTAAGATCTTACAGACTGTTTCTATGTAATTACATGTCTTCAGATGGACAGATTCGGGAAATCGATGAATCGCTTTTAAAATGTCGTCCACCGGAAGACATTTTAATAACATACAGGAAGTTTGACAGATAATAACTGTTCCAATTATTAGGATTGTTAATAGTAGTTGTAGTAGTAGTAGTAGTATCATTCTATAAAAAGAAATTCAACTCTAATTTTACAATAAAAAATGTAATTATAATTCAATAATATATATATATATATATATATATATATATATATATATATATATATATATATATATATTAAACAGTTAAAAGATGAGAAAAAAATTGCAAAAATACAAAATCTATTCCGTCTTCAGTTGTTTAAAACAAAAGATAATTATTTTCCTTCCTAAAACCATGGCTTTTCAAAGAATGGAATTCTTATCCTCAGAGGAATACAGAGAGATAAGTTGGTAAGAGAATTATCAAAGTCAAAATTTGAAAGGATAGAGTATTATGTAAGATGAAAAAAAAAAAAAAAAAGGAAATGCAGAAGTCAAATGCAAAGATAATTGATTTAGGAAATATGAAAATGTCCACCGTTGAAGGCGTCGCGAAAAATATTTAAAAAAAAGGCTTTGCGAAAAATAAAAAAAATTTTTTTCTTTTCGCTACGCCTTCAACGGTGAACTTTTGGTTTATATGTACGGCTAGAGCTCTTAATTTACGATGGCTTTCATCGATCGAATATGAACACTTAAAACAAAAGGGAAAACAGATATAAAGAACATGAACTTTATATACAAAAATCAAGTTCAGTAAAGTTTCTCTTTGAATTTAGGTGAAAAAAAAAACATTCTTACTGGTGACGTATTGATACTTACAAGCGGAAATTCCACGCTTGATTTCTTCATCCATCTGCATAATTTAATTTTAATAATATTTCGTTTGAAATATTACATTCATGCAAGGTTTCATAATATTAAAATTGAAAACATTTACAACTAGAACCCGTTGAGCTACTACCACGTGCCGAAAATGAAACAAATCTTCTATGGGCAGAGTTTCTTTCCTAGAACTGTCCGTCTATGGAACACAGTGCCGCGAGTCTGCTTCCCTACCGACTACAATATGGCCGTCTTCAAGTCCAAAGTAAACGAGTTCTTGTTGTATCGTCCCCGTAAATAATCAATGTCTGCCCTGCTACAACCATTGTGCCGGTGATCGCGATGTTGTCTCACCGTCCGCCAGTTAAACTGTTTAACTCTTATCCTCGAGTGGCCTTTGGGCCTTGATAAGCGGTCACCTTTATTGTAACAAAAGACTAGATGTTCCCATGACCCATTGGATCATAACAACTACCATTAGTTATTCTACTTTGATTTCATTGTAAAATTCATAAACAGGGGAAAGTCCACTGAAACCCTCTTGGCTGAGTTTTGTAAAGAGCCACGTGTTGATACATTTATATCGACCACCGTCAAGGAATGAAGACCTCAAATTCAACTAAAGCTTATAGGCAAAATTTTAGAAAAGAAAAAAAAAACAGCTAAGTTCTTAATTTCTAATTACTGAACTGTCTTTATCTTAAATAATTGCATATATTTACGTTGCTATGACTAGTTAAAAAATATTTTTCCACATAGTGCAACCACAAAATTACCTTTTATACTGTAACGTCATAGCTAAAGTTCCTCTTAGTTGGATCTACTCAACCTTTTGGCTAAGATCAAAGTGTAGTATCTGTTCCGATGGATGCTGCACCCCATACTGGTATTGTCTTGTCCTTCGGGGCTTGACTTGCGCCGGTCAGTGGGTCTGTCCTGTGCAGTTCTAGGAGGTCCACCCTCCCAGGCTTTGCCTCCCCTCTTTGGGGAGGAGTAAGTTTATTGCTTACTGTCTGAGGCGCCCCTACCGGGGAATGCCGACGAGGCTGCCCAGGCAATTTTTAAATGGCCAGAGTGCTCACCTCTCGGGCGCTGGCTTTTCAAGCCCCACTTTCCCGACCCGACCTTGGGTCGCGTCTTACTTGTGGGAGTAGGATAAAAACTGGCCTTGTGCCTAACTCCTGGAGAGGAGTAAATCAATACTCAATAGTAGATTAAACCCTCCCACACACCGGTGAAATGTCCCTACAACAAATTTTGATGATAATAGTGTGAATGAAATTTATCTTTAGTCCTTAATAATATTTAGAAGCCGGTGACTAGACTTATATCTACATTTATATATATATATATATATATATATATATATATATATGTGCATATCTGATTGGAAAATTTTTTTTTTTTTTTTACCTGCGGGGGCTCATAAATACTCGACTAGTAGACGGGCGCAGGCTATCCTCTCTCGGAATGTTGGATTCGTAGACCTTGTCAGGTCATCCATCTAGGAGAAGGAAAACTCTGAGAATAAAACCTTGCTATCAACCATTTACGTCTTGGCAGCAAACTGTTGGGGAGGGACGCTTCCTTAGTCTTGATCGACAACCTTCCCAGAGCTGGAATCTCGAACAAAGTATCTGGTTTGCAAACCTATAATTGCTTAAGGAGTAGATGGGCTATGCCTATCGCCCAGCATTCGCACTCCTTCTTTGTCTATTAGCCAGGCGTAGAGGAACAAGCACTCAGACGCCTCTAAAGACGCCTGGTACTTGGCCTTGTTTCCTGACTATGGCAATGAACGCCGTCTTCCTTTCTCTCTATCCGGGCAACTTGGGGAAAGTTTTTTGTCACTAAGTCTTACATAAGTAGTCTGGGTCGCTCTTGTTCCAGCAGGTTGAGGGTACAGGTTAGACAGCTTGTCTGGCTGCTGTTTCCGACTGGTAGTTAGGAGTCCTAACTCTTAGGTAGCGCTAAGAACGGCTGCTCCGTCAACATATCGTTGGTAACTGTACGTGCCATGTCGCGCATGGAAAGGGGCCCTACAGTTTTCCCCGGTGGGCTTTCCCGAGGCCACAACCCCCAAAGACCAAGCCACGACTAATAGACTGGTCGTGTGAGCTTATTGACACCAAACAAGCACCCACTTTACCCTCCCCACTCTAACTCAAAACAAACATGAATTTACAAAATAAAAAAATCAAACCTAAACCCGACATCCAACAAAAAACATATTTGCCTCCGCCCTTGAGGCTCGCATTCACAAATATCCGGGGACTTAGAACCAACATTAACGATCTAGAAACTTTTCTCTTGGCAAACTCCCCGAATATCCTAGCTCTAAGTGAAACGAACCTTCAAACCGTCAATTCTCTCTCACCACTTTGACATGACTGATTACCTTCCACTCTACCGTAAGGACTCTGACAAACATATGCATGGGCTAGGAGTTTATGTTCGGAGCACCCTACCTTCGACTAGAGAACATAGGTTTGAATCAGATGACCAAGCCTACATGTACTTTAGATTGACTTTACATCACAGAGTTAGTTGCTTATATTTCTTATATCGTTCTCCTTCGACCCAGGGCTGTTCACTACTTGACTCTGTCTCCGAAAGCATAGATAGACCACTCTCACTCGACTCGAATGCCCAAATACATGTATTTGGGGATTTTAATGCACACTACCGTGACTGGTTGGGATTCTCCAGCGTCACTGATGCAGCTGGGAACACGACCTTTAATTTCCCCTCAGCTCACGACCTCTCACAGACTGTCACTTTTCCGACCCGCCTTCCGGATCGCGCGGACCAGCAAGCCTCACTTCCCGATCTGTTCTTGACCACACTACCTGAGGCTTGTGTGGCGAATGCCCATAACCCGCTCGGAAACTCTGATCACGTTGTAGTAATAATACATATCACCTTAAAAACCCGTCCAAAAGCTGAAGAGCCGTTGCTTAAAACGACGCGAAACTATGAGCAGGCTGATTTTGAATGCCTCAGAGATCACATCAGCGACGCCCTATGAGGTGTAACCTTCTCACTCCCTGCTGATCAGTGTGCAAATGAGCTAACTGAATTGATCAAAGCAATTATCATGTTCCCAAGCGAAAATTCTTAAGCAAACCCCACTCTCCTCAATGGTTCACCTCAAAATGTGCAGCTGCTATTGCTGAGAGGCAAAATGAATTCCGAAAATTCAGCTGCCATAAGTCAACTGCGAATAGACAAAACATTGTAGAGGCAGGAAATGATTGCAAAGTAGTGATAGATGAAGCAAAGAGAAGGTATACAGAGATAACCAAAAACCGCAGTCAGTCACAGAAACTAGGTACTCGTGATTTCTGGAAAATTTATAATAGTGTGATGAACAATGGACAATTCCCCCGCTATCTAATCACAACGATGTTGTTTTCACGGCAACTGATAAGGCTGAACTACTTGCCCAGCGTTTCGCCTTAAACTCTACTCTGAACTCGGACAAACGACCCCTCCCTAAATTCCCATTGCGGACTAGAGCTACACTTGAAGACCTGGTCATCACCTCATCTCAAGTGAGAGACATCATAAAACACCTTGACATCTCCAAAGCCTGTGGGCCTGATCTTATACCAGTAATAGTAATAAAGAAATGGTCTACTGAGATGGCTCCCGTCCTCTCCAAACTATACAATAAATGCTTTACTGAATATTGTGTCTCTGATAGTTGGAAAATTGCCTCTGTGGTACCAGACTTCAAGGATTCTGGAGATAGAACTGATCTTCTAAACTACCGCTCAATCAGTCTACTTCCGATCTTTGCTAAAATCTTTGAATTATTAATCAATCTAGCGATAGTCAGGCACCTAGTTAATGCTAAACTTCTTTCTCATCATCAATACGGATTCAGACAAGCACGATCTACTGCAGATATCCTAACGGGCATCTCTCAACGCATATACCATAAACTGGACAAGGCAGGTGAAACTAGGGCGGTAGCGCTTGATATATCCAAGGCCTTTGACAAGGTCTGGCATGAAGGGCTTCTCATAAATCTGCACTCATATGGTATTACTGGACAAATATTTAATATAGTCAAATCCTTCCTAACAAAACGAAAGATCCAGGTTGTACTCGATGGCCGTTCTTCTAAGCAACATGGCATAAATCCTGGTGTACCCCAGGGATCTATTCTTGGACCTCTACTGTTTCTGATTCTTATAAATTACCTCCCTGATGCCATTGTGACTGAGATAGGAATATTTGCTGACGACACCACGCTCTACTTTCATGTGGGCAAAACCGACGCGCACACATCTGAGGCAATGGCTAAATCCTTAGAAAATGACCTCCAGTCTGTAGTGGAATGGGGTCAAACATGGATGGTAACTTTTAATGTCGCAAGGACAAAGCTACTTTCCTTCAATAACTACAAGAAACCTCTTCAACCATCGATTGTAATGGCAAATAGCACCCTGCCTGAGAGTTCATCATTCAAACTCCTCGGCAAACTTTGACAGATAACATGAATTTGAATAAATACATTGAAAACAATGCCAGGGCTGCTGCAAAGAAGGTGCGCCTTCTCTACCGTGCCAGTAAACCTTTCACACCTGACATTATCCTATATCTCTACAAAGCCACCATCCGCCCATGCATGGAGTATTGTTGCCACATCTGGGCTGGTGCATCATCCGCTAGTCTCTCCCTCTTAGATAAAGGTCCAAAAAAGAGTTGCCAACTTGATAGTTCATTCACTATCCATTAAGCTCCAGCCTCTGTCCCTTCGCCGCATGTTGCATCCTTGTGCCTGTTTTACAAGTACTTCAATGGATTGTGCTCTAATTAGCTTGCTACTATTCTCATCTTGATTGTTGTATTCACACCGTTCAGACTGATTTAACCTCCCTCCTCCTTCAAATACCTACTTTCAAACTCGGGAATCATTGTTAAATCCCGGAATCTATACAGAATTTCGAACTGAACCCATTATATAATTTTGTCAGACATGGGCGGGTAGAAGTCTTAATTATTATGTTATTAGTTATTATCGCCTGTAGTTAGGATTGAACCGTCAACCTCCAGCTTACGCAAAATAAATATTTAAAATATATTTGATGAATCTAAAACAAAAAAACGATAATCCCTAAAACTTTGTGATATTTGAATCATTTAAAACCACGTGAATGACCTCCTTCTCTCACCCAAACATTTCCCATTCTTTTGTAGGGACGACAGTTATCTCCCTTTGTAAGAAAAAAGTTTTGTCCCCTGGAATAAGGCGTCAAAAGCCATCTTCCAATATAAAGGAAGTTCTCAAATCTTGTGACAATACAAAACTTCGTGGTTACTCTCGTAAAATCTTTTGGCCTTTTGGCTAAGATCAAAGTGTAGTATCTGTTCCGATGGATACTGCACCCCATAGACTGGTATTGTCTTGGCCTTCGGGGCTTGATTTACGCCGGTCTATGGGTCGGTCCTGTGCAGTTCTAGGAAGTCCACCCTCCCAGGCTTCGCTTCCCCTCTTTGGGGAGGAGTAAGTTTATTACTTACTGCCTGAGGC
>OY744539.1:19974658-19982158 GCA_963556195.1 Sepiola atlantica
TAATACCCCCCTCTCTCTCTCTCTCTCTCTCTCTCTCTCTCTCTCTCTCTCTCTCTCTCTCTCTCTCTCTCTCTCTCACACACACACTAAAATTCCCTTTTGGAAGTAATATTTTCAAATATTAATGTTTTTTCTGGGAACAATGCCTCTCGCTCTCGCTCTCTCTCTTGCTCTCTCTCTCTCTCTCTCTTGCTCTCTTTCTCTCTCTCTCTATTTCTATCTCTCTACCATTCCCTTCTGGGAGCAATGCTTTCAAAGATTAATGTTTCTACTCTCACTGTGGGTTTTCCTTCTACGAGTAATGTTTTCTGATAGCAATGTAATCCGTGAGCAATGTATTCTAGTAGTAGTGTCACTGGTGGGTGCTTCCGTTGGTGTTGTGTTGACTAGTTAAAAAAATCCAACAAAACAGAAATTTAAATCACTAAAGAAAATTACCATTTTGACACGTGCAGCTTATTACCACAATATATATCGTTGTTTCTTATCGGACAATTATTTTTCCAGAAGCAATAAACAAAAAGCACCGAACACTTCTCTTATGAACAGAAATATTATTTTACCTACCCACGCCAATAATTTACAACACTCAAAATAAACTAAGAATTCCAACAATACCTACTACACCTAAAACCATGAAACAAACACTAAAAAGAACAAAACATTTTCCTAAAATATCAACATCTAAAGAAGGAATATATACTCTTCTATGAAATAATTGCAATCAGATATAGGTCGGTGTAACTCAATACGAACTTATGAAAAGGC
The DNA here is from genome assembly GCA_963556195.1 of Sepiola atlantica. Classification (NCBI taxonomy): domain Eukaryota; kingdom Metazoa; phylum Mollusca; class Cephalopoda; order Sepiida; family Sepiolidae; genus Sepiola; species Sepiola atlantica. Next base: position 19,975,427 of record OY744539.1, read on the forward strand.
TTGCTGAACATAAGAGATATACAAAAACAACAATTCCCTAAATGCACTATTCTCAAACATATTACAATATGATCATTCTTTTGATGTTAAACACACTAGACTAATTAAATTCAATTTAAATAAATCTCTCAGAAGGTTAGACTATGCACCTATTATAAACTCTTGACACAATTGAACAATTAACGGCTTCTACAATCTATCTTCTTTAATCAATAATTGAACTTCAATTTAGATCAATGCTAGCTAGTTTGTACCACATTCCCAACAAAATTTTGTACATAACATCAATATTAAAAACAAAACTAAGAACACATATTTGTTTCACTTCATAAACGCATCACATATTTTGAATTTTAAGATTTGTTTCGTTTAAAAAAAGAATAAAGGCATTCTTTTAACGTCATGGACGCACCACGTATTTTCAAATTTAAACTTCTAAGAAAGTTAGGAAATAAAGTCGGAATTAGATGAACATAAAAACAATGTCCAGTTGTCCTTTTTTTTCTCGTAGAGCATAAACTTGAAACGTCGTCGTATGTAGGTAAATAATTTAATATTTATTCATTAAAATGTTATAAAGCCCTCTCTACGAGATTAAAAGTTGAGCACTGTTAAAAGATATTTAAACAGACATTCACTTAAACTAAAGGACAAGGCTCCGATTAAGTTCGGTGAACCGTTAGAATGGCTGGTGCTTACGGCCCGATGTATTTGGTATACATGAACTTAATTTCTCCCGTATCACGTGATAATTTCCTATGCGCTTCAGGATAGAGCGAATGCGTACAGAGTCTGGGTTGACTATGTGAACCGTGTTCGCGTCTTATGACCATCTGAAATTATCGCTTCTCTACACTGATGAGAGCATAAGCTTGAAACGACGTCGTATGTAAGTAAAAATAATTTAATATTTATTTTATAAATATTGTTACATATATAATAATAGTTGATCTCCTAATATATATATATATATATATATATATATAATGATATATATAATATATATATGATATAAGATATATATGATATATATATGATATATATAATATATATATGATATAATATATATATGATAAATATATGATATATATAATATATGATAAATATATGATATATATAATATATGATATATATATGATATATATAATATATATATGATATATATAATATATATATGATATATATAATATATATATGATATATATAATATATATATGATATATATAATATATATATATATATATATATATGATATATATATATATCATATATATAATATATATAATATATATAATATATATGATATATATATATGATATATATAATATATATGATACATATATATGATATATATATATGATATATATATGATATATATATAATATATATATATGATATATATATATAATATATACATATGATATATATATATACATATGATATATATATATGTATGATATATATATGATATATATATATATATGTATGATATATATATATATATGATATATATATAATATATATATATGATATATATATAATATATATATATGATATATATATATATGATATATATATGATATATATATATGATATATATATGATATATATATATGACATATATATAATATATATATGATATATATATAATATATATATGATATATATACAATATATATATATGATATATATACAATATATATATATGATATATATATATAATATATATATGGTATATATATAATATATATATGGTATATATAATATATATATATGATATATATATAATATATATATATATGACATATATGATATATATATGATATATATAATATATATATATATATATATAATATATATATATGATATATATATATATGATATAATATATATATGATATATATGATATATATATATGATATGATATATATGATATATATATGATATATATGATATATATATGATATATATAATATCTATATATATGATATATAATATATATATATATATGAGATATATAAGATATATATGATATATATATAATATATATATCTGATATATATAATATATATATATCTGATATATATAATATATATATCTGATATATATAATATATATATATCTGATATATATAATATATATATATAATATATATATATGATATATATAATATATATATATGATATATATAATATATATATCTGATATATATAATATATATATATATATGATATATATAATATATATATATATATGATATATATAATATATATATATATATGATATATATAATATATATATATATATGATATATATAATATAGATATATATATATAATATATATGATATATATAATATATATATCTGATATATATATATATATATATATATATATATGATATATATAATATATATATATCTGATATATATATATAATATATATATCTGATATATATATATAATATATATATGATATATAATATATATATCTGATATATATATATAATATATATATGATATATATAATATATATATAATATATATATGATATATATAATATATATATGATATATATATGATATATATAATATATATATGATATATATAATATATATATGATATATATATATGATATATATGATATATATATATGATATATATACTATATATATATGATATATATGATATATATATAATATATATATGATATATATATATATATGATATATATGATATATATACTATATATATGATATATATGATATATATATAATATATATATGATATATATATATATGATATATGATATATAATATATATATATGATATATATATGATATATATGATATATATATATATATATGATATACATGATATATAATATATATGATATATGATATATATATATGATATATATATATGATATATATGATATATATATAATATATATATGATGTATATATGATATATATATAATATATATATGATGTATATATGATATATATATAATATATATATGATATATATGATATATATATATGATATATATATGATATATATATAATATATATATGATATATATATATGATATATATATATGATATATATATATATGATATATCTGATATATATAATATATATATATATATGATATATCTGATATATATAATATATATATATATGATATATATAATATATATATGATATATGATATATCTGATATATATAATATATATATGATATATGATATATATAATATATATATGATATATGATATAATATATATATGATATATATATATATAATATATAATATATATATGATGTATATATGATATATATATAATATATATAATATATATATGATGTATATATGATATATATAATATATATGATATATATATGATATATATCATATATATATGATATATATATATATGATATATATGATATATATATGATATATATGATATATATATGATATATATATATATGATATATATATATATGATATATATGATATATATATGATATATATATAGTATATATATAATATATATGATATATATATAATATATATATATATATGATATATATATAATATATATACAATATATATATGATATATATATAATATATATATATGATATATATATAATATATGTATATGATATATATATTATATATATATAATATATATATATGATATATATATTATATATATATATGTATATATATATATATGATATATATATTATATATATATGATATATATATTATATATATATAATATATATATATGATATATATTATATATATATAATATATATATATAATATATATATTATATATATATAATATATATATATGATATATATATTATATATATATATGTATATATATATATATAATATATATAGATACATATATATAGATATACATATATTATATATATAGATACGTATATATATATACATATATGATATATATAGATACGTATATATAGATATATATATGATATAGATATATATATGATATATATATCGATATATATATATTATATATGTTACATATATATATATGATATATATATATAATATATATACATATATTGTTAATATATATTATATATATACATATATTGTTTATATATGTTATATATATATATATCTACATATATTATATATATACATATATACATATATTGTTTATCTACATATATTATATATATATACATATATATTATATATATATACATATATTGTTTATATATATTATATATATCTACCTATATTATATATATATACATATACATTATATATATATATAATATATATATACATATACATTATATATATATATAATATATATATACATATACATTATATATATATATAATATATATATACATATACATTATATATATATATAATATATATATACATATACATTATATATATATATAATATATATATACATATACATTATATATATATAATATATATATACATATATTATATATATATATATAATATATATATAAATATATTATATATATATAAATATATTATACAAATATATATATAATATATATATTATACAAATATATATATTATATATATATATTATACACATATGTACATATATATATAGTATATGTATATATATAATATATTATATATATACACATATTATTAATATATATATATTATATATCATATATATACACATATTATATATATTATATATAATATATATACATATATTATATATATTATTTATATAAAATTATTATATACATATATATATACATATAATATATATATATATTTATTATATATATGTATCTATATATATTATATATAATCTATATATATATATGTATCTATATATATATCATATATATATTATATATATGTATCTATATATATATCATATATATATTATATATATGTATCTATATATATATCCTATATATATATATATATATATATTATATACATATTATATATATGTATCTATATATATATTGCATATTATATATATATATTATATACATATTATATGTATGTATCTATATATATATTGCATATTATACATATATATTATATACATATTATATATATGTATCTATATATATATTGTATATTATACATATATATTATATACATATATATCTATATATGTATCTATATATATATTGTATATTATACATATATATTATATACATATATATCTCTCTATATATATATTGTATATTATACATATATATTATATACATATATAACTATATATGTATCTATATATATATTGTATATTATACATATATAGTATATACATATATATCTATATATTTATTATATATATTATATATCATATATAATATACATATATATCTATGGATTTATTATATATATATATATATATTATATATCATATATATATTATATACATATATATCTATATATTTATTATTTATATATATTATATATCATATATATTTTATACATATATATCTATATATATATTATATCTATATATATTATATATGTATATATATTGTATATATATATTATTTATGTATATATATTGTATATATATTGTAAATATATATTATATCTTTATATATATATGTTATATATATACATTATATATATTTATATATATTTTATATATTTATCTTGTATATATATATATTGTATACATATATGTATATATATATTGTATAAAAAATTGTATATATATTGTATATATATGTATGTATATATATTGTATATATATGTATGTATATATATTGTATATATATGTATATATATATATTCTATACATATATGTATGAACATATTCTATACATATTGTGTATATATGTATATATATATTGTATGTATATATATATTGTATATATATATATATATATATTGTGTATATATATGAATATATATATATTGTATACATATATGTATATATATATTGTATATGTATATATATATTGTATATATATATATATATTGTATACATATATGTATATATATATTGTATGTATATATATATATTGTATACATATATGTATATATATATTGTATGTATATATATTGTATACAAATATGTATATATATATTGTATATATATATTGTATATATATATTGTATATATATATATTGTATACATATATGTATATATATTGTATACATATATGTATATATATTGTATACATATATGTGTATATATATATATTGTATACATATATGTATATATATATATATTGTATATATATATATTGTATACATATATGTATATATATATTGTATATATATATATTGTATATATATGTGATATATATATGTTATATATGTTGTATATGTGTATGTTATATATATTATATCTATGTTATATATATATTATATATGTTGTTTATATATATTATATATGTTGTATATATATATATATTATATATATAATATATTATATATATACATATATTGTTTATATATGATATATATATATGTATCTTCATATATATATATTATATATATACATATACTATATATATCATATATATTATATATATACATATATACATATATTATATATATATTATATATATATACATATATTATTAATATACATATATAATATATATATATAATATATCATATATATATATCATATATATAAAATATATCATATATATACATATATTACATATATATAATATATCATATATATATATACA
>OY744539.1:19987158-20119658 GCA_963556195.1 Sepiola atlantica
ATATATATATATATATTATATAGTGTTTTACAGATATGCTGGTGCATATATAGTGTTTAACAGATTAGCTGGTGTATATATATATATATCATTTAGTGTTTAAGAGATTCGTTGGTATATATATATATATAGTATATAGTGTGTAACAGATTAGCTGGTATATATATATATATATATTATATAGTGTTTAATAGATTAGCTGGTGTATATATATTATATAGTTCTTAACAGATGAGCTGGTGTGTATATATATATATATATATTTTATTGTTCTTAACAGATGAGCTGGTGTGTATATATATATATATATATATATATATATTTTAGTATTTAACAGATTAGCTGGTGTATATATATATATATCATATAGTGTTTAACAGATTAGCTGGTGTATATATAGATATATATTATATAGTGTTTAACAGATTAGCTGGTGTATATATAGATATATATTATATAGTGTTTAACAGATTAGCTGGTTCATATATATATATTTGGGAAGGATTTTTTTCTTATTTTTGAACTTCAAATATTTTTTTGTGTGGGGGAGCGTAAAACAAAATTTATGGGGGGGTGGATTTAGAGTAAAAAATTTGGGGGTGGGGGAAATTTTTTTGAGATAGGTGTCAAGTTTATGTAGTGTGTTTTCTGCTATCAACTAACAAGAGTATACGACTGGGAGATTGTGCAGCATACTGTCCCTATGGAATACGTTTTTAGGGGGCTTGTGCAGTATTGCGCCCATATGTAATACGTTTACTTCTTCTCCGTCTTCATGAACAGGGGCACAAAGGCACTATATGGGTTCTTTAATATAACAGGGGAGCATTAATATGAGTTCTTATGTATGTACCCTGAGGTGGAGATAGGCATGTATATAGTATGTGCACCTGTGCAGAGATAAGTAAGTATATATTATTTGCACGGGGGTGGCAATAGCTATGTATGTAGTATGCACACTGGGGCGGCGATAGGTACGTATCTAATATCTGCACCGGGACAGTGATAGTTACGTATATAGTATGCAAACCGGGGTTGCGATAGGTACGTAAATAGTATATATAATTGGAAAGTTAATGTAATTGTACTGTTTCTATCGTTTTTACAACTTTTTAATTACCCCCCTTCCCCCCCCCCCAAAAAAAAATGTCACAAATGTCCATATTCTGTGCAGTAATAAAATGTTGTACTACAAAATATTTATTTATATATATATTATTATTTTATAAATATTTTTTTATTATTCTCTACAGATATGTGTTTCATGATTATGCAATCCTCAGTGTAGGAGATGTTAATTTCTGCCTGTCGAAGAATTCAAACCCAGTGACAATTCCACCTTTAACTCCGCAGCCTGGTATTCAACCCCTAAACCAGCATGAATAAGTACAGGAAATGAAGAGAATTAAGGGTGCTTGTTTACATTAGGACCCATGCTTATTTTGACCCCGTCGTTAGGGTCATGGTCAAAGCTAGAGTATTGATTTACTCCTCTCCAGGAGTTAGGCACAAGGCCAGCTTTTATCTTACTCCCACAAGTAAGATGTGACCCAAGGTCGGGTCGGGAAAGTGGGGTTTAAAAATTGCCTGGGCAGCCCCGTCGGCATTCCCCGGTAGGGCGCCTAAGGCAGTAAGCAATAAACTTACTCCTCCCCAAAGAGGGGAGGCTAAGCCTGGGAGGGTGGACCTCCTAGAACTGCACAGGACAGACCCATAGACCGGCGTAAATCAAGCCCCGATGGCCAAGACAATACCAGTCTATGGGGTGCAGTATCCATCGGAACAGATACTACACTTTGATCTATGGTCAAAGCTAGAGTAGGTCCTAATCTAACAAAGTACCGAATTAAGTTCTATCTAAAATCAGGGGGGGGGGTGGCAAATACAGTCAGTTCATCAACAGTATTCAACGTCGGGGGGGGGGCGGAACTTTGCATTATGCTAAGAATGACAGCTTGTTATAATTCTCTTAAAGGACCTTGTCTTCGAAAGGTGGCTATTTGTATATATAGATATATATTTAACATTGGAATTTGTTCTTGGCAGTATAATAGCTTTTGTATAGAGGACGGAAAATGTCTGCTGTTTGGTTGAGAAAGGATCTTGTGTGATCAACATAGATGAGTATGGAGAAATGGCAATGTTTAGCACATACTGTACTGTACTGGTCTGGCGTTTCATTCACATTTACCACAGCACGTCGTCAGAGCAATAGCTGGAGTATCTGAAATTTATCATCCTGTGTGGGTAATATCATTTAATAAACGATTTATTTAGTCCATGGGGCTGGGAATAAACAAAAAAAAACTAGATCTTCCCTCGTTCAGAGACAGGTTTGTATCCTGTACCAGTCTCATTTTTAACTTTGTGTTTTTCTTTGTTTATTTGCAACCATGTGAACTAAATTAATTTACTTAATGGCATTATTCATCAAATATGAGCATCAATAAAAAAGCAGCATGAGAATATATATATGTGTGTGTGTGTGTGTGTGAAAAAGGCAAATGGAAAAAATAAATAAACACAAGAAGAAATCATAAAAAACGAGATTTACCGGTTTCCTTCGGATCAACAAATTTGTTTTTGCTTTTTTATTTTTCACACATCTTGTCTCCACTTGATTTTATGATACATCGTATATATATATATATATATATATATATATATAAATATATATATTAGTAAAAATCGTAAGAAAGATAAGAATATCACATTTATTTTAATTTTATTTATTTTCTTTTTATACAGGTTTCAGTGATTGAAAAAATATGAGCAATTCTATACATCAACAAGAATTTGAATGTATTTTGTTGAACAAAAAAAAATTTTTTTAAAGAAAATTGTTTATAATTGTGGTGGTGGGGAAGCAGGAAGTCGTTTTTTTTTTTTGTTTATGTTTTTTTTTTATTATTATTATTTGTAAAATTTTGGGGCGTTTATTTCCCATCATAAATTATTTTACTAAAGCTTTGTGCATCCTGTGTTTTAAAAAATTCAAACACGTTTTCAGTTTTCTTTTTTTCTCTTCATATTTTTTTGTCACAAAAAAGAACTTTAAGCTTGCTTTATATATATATATATATATATATATATATAATTTTTTTTTTTACTTTAAATTTAATTTTTTTTTTTTAAATAATTTTTGGGCGAGGCTTCCAATAGCGATTTCCTTTTTTTCTTCCTTTTATTAAAAAAAAAACAAAAAAAAACTTATGAACAAGTAAAAATTATGTGTCATCCAGGTAACGAGTCCAATGTTGCTGGAGAACCGATAGAAAAGGAAAAGAGGAAGGGGGGTTTATTTGAACTTCTTTTTTTGTGTGTTTAAGTTAGATCAAGCTATGCCACAATTGAAAAAAAAAATTCCAGTATATTTTTTTCTTAATTTATTCATAAAATTAAAAAATTTTTTTTTGTAATTTTGAATTTATCCTGACAAAATAATTGCTTTTAAGCTAACACACTTTCATGTAATATATATATATATATATATCGTAATATTTTGAAAGCTGGACCTAAATAGCTGACAAATCAATCTTTGTTTCTGATTAGCCAATTTTCATTTGTTATTGTTCTACCATGTTATTATAACTATAATAATGTACCTGCTACAGTTTATTTAAAAGGTTATGTAGTTCTGCATAGACATCTGATAATATGGAAACATTTTAAATTATGCTTGAAAAATACAAATCAGCTAGGGGGTTAACTCGTATTTTTAATTGAAGAATGTAAAAAGAGTTGTCTCCCTTCAGGCTAAAATTTCTTTTCTTTTCCTGCATAATTTAAAATAAGTCTGCAAACAAATAAAAATGAAAAACTAAAATGACTTCACTGTATCCCGGGCAACGTCGAGTAGATACAGCTAGTCAGTATTCTAGAGATTGAACAAACAATCGCATGAATCTTACTGTGTTTATCTAATAGTTCTCAATAACAAGTAGAGCCGTTTATTTCGTATAATTTTTTATTTGTACAAACAATTCTGGCTACATATGTGCATAGATGTTTTAGACGATGCATAAGACGGACAAAAACTTTGTCAAAATATTAGAAGAAAATAACATTACCAAGCAAAAAGGAATATTGTTTTAGATTCGTTCAGAAGAGCTGATACATAGTATGCGATGCACACTTTTTTCTGGAAGAATAAAGTATGGATATTCCAAGCTATTTCAGCGATTGTATACTATATCCGGCCATATATATCCTTCAGTGAGAAAAATTACACACTAAACACCACCATTTTCTCCATAGATAGTCAATCACAGAGAGAACCTTTCTCAATCTAATGGCAGACACTTTCTGTTCTCCCTATATATAACTTAGTATGTCTTTCAAGCAACAAATCCTTATTTTCAAAATGATATTGTACACCTGGAGTGTGTTCAACGAGACCCTTCATGCGGCTTCAAAGACTAAATCTGTTCTCACTTGAGCAGCGGAGGCTGCGAGGGGACCTGATACTCGTGTACAACATTTTCAACAGGAATTTAAATCTACCATTGAGGAGTTTTTCACTCCATCACCAAGTTTTGGTCTTCGTAAGCACCCGCAGATGATATATAATCATCGCTTTTGTCTCAACAGAAGAAAGGCTTCGACTCCATGGAATAGCCTACCAGAAGAGGTCGTGATGATGCCTACCATATCCAGGTTCAAAGTGGCCTTGGATAAACATTCAGACTGTACATGGTTTAAATAGGCCCATCTTTAAAGTTTTTGTTAATAAATTTTAATTTCAAAGTGACAACAGAATGAGAAAAATATGAATTTAAAAGCCTAAAACAGCCTTACAAATTGAACAACTTGAACACTATGAAAATGATCTCCTTTTTGGATGTAATATTAATTAATTCTGTGTGGCAGGTGAAATCCTGGTCACATGACATCCTCTGCTTGGGAATGTTATTTTCTTCCAATATTCATTTTCCACTCATTTTTTGGCCTCTCTTAGGCTTCAGGTGAAACATGTATGCACATATGAAGCTAGAAATGTTACAAGGAACAAAAATATGATGGAATTCTTTTGTATGTCACTCTTCCCTAAAGTTGTGATTCATTATCACCTTCTTCAGAATGAAATATACAGTGTATTTTATTTACCTCCTCGCCAGGAGGGTTAGACACAAGGCCAGATGCGGGTTCTGATGAAAGTGTTTCTGCGGAAAGATCTGGATTCAAACCCAGCACACTCAGATCCTCAGTCTGCACCGTTAACCACTTAAGCACTGTGCCATCCCCCAAATATACTTTGTACACAAAAACAATTTTTTTACAATTTTCAACTGTGAATGCATGTGGGTATTCTGCATACGTGTATGGTACACTCTGAAGAAGTTGATGATGCCGTGAAACGTTATTGAAAGCAACATCCATGTTAAGAATTTCATATTTTTTCTTCCTCCGTATGTTTGAGGAGAATGTCGGACCAATATGCTAGACCAATCAAAATTAGTGCACCTATTCAAACAAATAAGTTTAACGAAAAGCAACTGACAAAAAGTACTCAATATAATGAGAACATAAGTATATATATATATATACACTTATCTAATATATAAGGTTATCTTGTCAAATTTTCGAAGTCTTCTGACTGAACGATTTTTATCTGTTATTGTTGTATCATGTTATTGGAAATATAATAAAATACTGTCCTACAATTTATTTTTAAGATTACTTAGTCCGGCTCAGATGATTGGTTATATGAAACATTTTTAAATAATCACCTAAAAATAAAAATCAACCAGGGAGATTAGCTCTTATTTTAGATTGACGAATATAATAGAAGTTGTCTACCTTATGTGCCAAAATATTAAAGTTAAGAATTAAAATAACTTCACTGCATCCCAGTAGGTATAATTAGAAAAACATAAATTGTATCGTATGTTATAATTACTTTGATTCGTTGTGCTTATTTTACTGTAGTTTTTTAATTGAATTACAAATTAAAAAAACAAATGTTGAGCACTTTATTGCTAAAGCAATATTAAACGAATATATATATATATATAACTTCTTTGTAATATAACAACAGAAGCTGAAGCGAGCCGGATGGCTAAGTCCTTCTGTGCTTGAAACCGACGGTACGAATGTTGTACTAATTTTTCTGTACCAAAATAAATAAATATATATATATATATATATAAGCATATTATTTAAATAATTTATTCAAAACACGCTTCGAAAATTCTCACATGTTGCTATCTAAATGAATGTTATTCTTGCAGTGAAAAATAGAAGCCCAATATTTATTCAAAAGTTCATAAATCGGATTTGTATTAACTCTTCTTTCTGTAATTTGATTTAAATGCTATTTTAAATCTACATGCATATATATATATATATATATATGTAAGGTATAAAACTTATACTAGCAGTTTTTAGCTACACATTTGCAGTCATATTTCAGTCAAAGCTGCAAATCAGCTAGACCTCCTCAGGCCTTTGCTTTAAGTGTATGAAAAAAATCGAAATATATATATATATATATAATTTTATACATACATGTGTGTGCACTGAGCTTTAAGATGATAAAATCTTGTAATAGTATCAATAACAGCAATTAGTAAAACTTCCAACATTCTTTTCTTTTAAATTTAGTGGCTTATTTCATTAAATAATCAGATAAAGATAAAAGTCACTTTAATTTCTGAAAAATATCTGAAAGTTTTCAAATTTGTCATATATATATATATATATATAAGCTTATATATTTATTTTTCATAATTTGTAAAAAAAATTTAAAAAATTGATTAATTAACTTGAATCCATTATTTTTTTTTAAATCTTGTGTCTGGCTTTTTTTTTTTATTATTATAATAATAATATTCTTTTTTTAAATCCTAAAATTTGTTGGGGTCGGGGGAGGTTGTGAGTCACACGGTCGTCACCGATAGCAAAGGGTTGTAGGATTTTCCATCCGCAACCCGACTTCCATGTGCCAGCATTTCCTGCACAGTTACAAAATCGTCTAACACTTTTTTCCCTTTATGCTTCATCATCTTCCGATGGCTAAGTTCGAGGATGTTCACCTCTTTTTTGTCTTCTTCTTTCAGCGTCTCCATCTTTGCCTTCATCATCAGCTCTTTCTTTCGCTTCTGGTCTCGGGCTTTTTCAATGTGTTTCTTTCGCTCCTCTTTCGGCCAGTACCGCCCGACCTTCAGTTCGCTCATTGCTTCGTCGTCTGTAGTCATACCAGCCCGCTCTTCGGAGATTTTCTTCGCTCGCTCCTTCAACATTTTGTTTCGGATAGGCCTCCTTGTGATGTAGCGGGTACCGTCAGGACGTCGTTTGACGACCCATTCCATCTGACACCCATCGGAAGACTGGGCCCCAGGTCCGGCCTCAGCTTGCCGACCGTCGGGACCCCGGATGCCGGCGCCTACTTGTCCTTTAATACGAGACTTCTGTTCAAGTTGTTGCTGGAACAGTTTTTGTTGGATGGCGATAGTATGTTCCAGGTTAGCGTGATTTGTGTACATGACATCTGCATAGCGCATGTAGAGATCTTGCAACGACTCTCCCATGCTTTCACAGCTTTTGAGATTAGCAGACGGACCAGGACCCCTCGTTGCCGAGTTCTGGCCAAATGACAGACTCTTTTTAAATTTCAAGCTATCATCGCTCGAGTGTTCATGAGGTTTTGTTGGGGTCTGTGTCTGCTTCTCTGTATCACTTCCTGATGTCCGATGTCCAGGGGGTATTAAGCAAAGCATAGAATTACGGAATCCTTTTTCGCTGTCGTCAGACACCTGGTTCAATTCTAGGGTTAACGGAGTGCTTCGACAGCTCTCCCCAGTGTTATAGGCACTGGTCGTGGCCGGATCTTTTTCTTTGTCTAAAACTTTCATTGTCTGCGGAATAAGCTTTGGAGGTGTGCTCATCTCTTTGCGGATAAGTTCAGCCTGCTCGTGAGGGGTGAGCCCTGAGTGCTTAATGTATTCTAACCTGGTCCCCATGCGGGGCACAATCCGTGGACTCCTATGTGGCTCGGATCGCTGCATATCGCGCTGCTGAAGCTGGATTTTCTGCTGTTCTCGCATGTGTGCTCGGACGAGTTCCTGACATTCCATCTGTATTTCCTCCATTTCTTTATTGAGCATGGCGAGCTCACGGTCGATGCTGCCTTGCGAGTCCTTACGACTCCTGTCCTTTCGGGGACTCGCACAACGGTCTTCGAGCACCTCTCGAAATCTGTCGCACACATCAACGGGAATGTCGTGACCGTTGAAATCCTGCTCGGTAGACGTGAAACTTTCACGGCTTTTGTGAAGTTCCCCTTCCGGACCATACTGTAAACTGTCAGCATCAAAATTTTCCTGAAAAGACAAATAGAAATTTTGATTTAGATAAATATCAATCAAATGTGGCAATATTTAGATGAGGACTTTGTAAAAAAAAATAAGGTGAAAAATGGAAAATTCCACATGAGGTTAGTTGATACTGGTACAGTTTTTGACTCGTGCGGAAACCAGCTTTTCACCGCAATCTTCCAGCAGTTTACGTAAACAGCCGGAAGATACCGAATGAAAAGTCGGTTTTAGCATGGGTCAGCAACTGCGGCAGTCCATTTTTTGATAATTTTTTTTTTTCTTTCTTGATAATTTTTTTTTTTGTACTGGTACAGCTTTTGAAATTAAGTTAGAGTGAAACAACAGTTTTCTTTTACATTTTTTTTTTTACATTTTTTTTTTTACATTTTTTTTTTACATTTTTTTTTTACATTTTTTTTTACCTTCAGAAGACTGAATCGTCTGTCCTAAAACGCTGAAATTCATTATTGCTTTAATCAATTGTCTTGTCTTAATGAATTTTACGATTCACTCAATTCGCAATTGCAAATTGTCGTCTGTCAGTTTCAACATGGGTCACAAACTGTACGAGCATCAGTTAGTTACGCAAGAAAATGTAATTTTTCATCATGAGTCAAACTAGAGTTATGGTTATGTGTCAGGATATTGCATCATAACAGGAAGTCGATAGAGACATGTGGCGGATAAGCTGAGCAAATCTTTCTCTTTTATCTGGACTGCAAGAGGAGAAAGAGAGGGAGAGCGGTCGTGCTTTGGGAGAGCTGCTGCCACATATCTCTCAATTACTTTTTTGCATTTTATCTGTTGTGATCTAATTTTTTTAAATAAGTGGGAAATTTGATAATATACATATAAATATATACTAGTTAGATTTACGTGTCAAGATATTGCAAGACTAAGAGTGTATAATAATTTAAAAACAATTTTAATTAGTAAACAATAAAATATTTTAATATATAAAGTAAATCAAGAATGTGAGTGGCTAATGGCCCAACAATCTGAAATAGATGAACTTTTGACCTGAAGGGCCACGGCCTACCATCAATTTTCTAACCTAGGGGGGCAGGGTGTTCATTCAAAATCGCCTAAAAAAGGTAGAATCTCACTTTTGGTGGAGAGAAGGTGATTTAAGTGAAGGGTTGTAATCTACAATATCTTTTTTTTCATACTGAATGTTTTAAAAGAGGACAGGGAGACATTCATTGACGAAATAAAAGTCTTCTACCTCTCCTACCCATGAATCGTTTGAAGTATGGCAAAATAAACATTTTCAGAGAGAGGAGAAAAGAGAGGCGAAGTAGAGCAAGACAAAACGTGACAGAAAGAGGAAGAGAGAAAAAACAGGAAAAGAGAAAAAAAGATAAAGTGAGAGAGAGAAAAAGAGAAATTACAAAAAAAGCAGAGAACTCATATTCCTGATTAAGTTAGTCTCTTTATATTATTTGTCATCGATAGCGTTCTTCCTATAAAAATCAAAATTTGATTCTAGTTCGTCAGAGTTTCTTGTGGATTGTAGCATCAGGTTGTTAA
Source organism: Sepiola atlantica (assembly GCA_963556195.1). Lineage (NCBI taxonomy): Eukaryota > Metazoa > Mollusca > Cephalopoda > Sepiida > Sepiolidae > Sepiola > Sepiola atlantica. The sequence continues at coordinate 19,997,004 of OY744539.1, forward strand.
GAACAATAAAGTGAAATTCGATTTCATTCATTCCAAAAAATACTTTCACTGGTTCGGAATTATTTTCATATGGACGCCATCTTCAAAAATAACAGGAAGTCGGTAGTTACTTGTAGCGTATATGTTCATTAGATCCCTTTTTTCTGGACTGTAAGAGAGAGAGGGCATGCTTTTAGATAGCTCCTTCCATCCACCAATAGGGGATAGTTGCAAGTATTATGTGTGTATACACGTATGCTCATCATCTAGATGTGGTAGTGTCACGAATATTTCTGACTCTCTCACACCATCTCGCTCACACTTTTTTTTCCTTTTACTTCAGTATAAAGTCTCAGAAATCAAGCAAGAAAATGTAATTTTCTATTAGAAGTAAAACTAGAGTTACGGTTACGTGTCAGGATATTGAATAATAACAGAAAGTCGATAGTGACATGTGGCAGATAAGCTGAGCAAATCTTTTTCTTTTTTTCTGGACTGCACACTTCCTGGGGCTAACACTTAATCTCTATATGAGATACATAGATATTCGAATATTCCATTAAAGTTCTCCTTTACCTCTCAAACGTTGAGTTAGTAAATAAGTGAGGAACGTTAATTTTCCTCTCTTCAATTAACCAGTTAACTATGTTATAGTATATCTTTTTTGTGGTCTCTTAGTCTTACCAGATTCCATGACAAGAATTCATCTAGTCTGGTGGAGTATCCAGTGCAATGCTGTTACTTGAAACAACATCACTTGAAAAAGGTGCACTATTTCTCATATGAACCTATTTATAGCCGTGTCGAGGTGATCTTATTTGGCTTCGAATGCTATGTTATTTTGAATATTTGGTCAGGGTTTAATTATAGGGTGAAGTATCCTCATGTCAGATTGTTCTGAGAGGCCGAAAGACACTTGAGGATGGAGTCTGGTAGGTAATTCAAACTCTCCCAAGTAGGTCTTCATAGGTGTATTGTGAGTCTTCTGCTAGTTGCTTGACACAGGTTCCGTACGATCTCCCCATTGATCGACATCCCTGTTTTGGCATCCGCAAAAGAACATAGCTTACAGTTTAATCTTTAGCCCTCCAGCAATGACCAGAAAATCTGGAAAAGGTGTCCATAGAGTTGCTCTCCCATTGGGTGCTGCCTCCAGAAGATGTTAAGAGAAACTCTTAGCATTCTGGTGTACACACCGTCAATTTTGTTCTTTAATCTTTTGGTAAACGTCTATGTATACTGGAAAAGAAGAATAGAGGGGCCCCAAAGGCATTGTTGAACCTCAACGATTTTGTGATCTCATTATTTGCATCTGCTGCTGTTAAGCAACATGCATAACAACGGATAGGAAGTGAGATGACAACGATAATGATGAGGAACCGCTGCTACATGTCATCTATGCAACCAGACTCAAGCTGTTAACATGATGAACCGCTGCTACATGTCATCTATGCAACCAGACTCAAGCTGTTAACATGATGAGCCGCCAGACGGATAATCTACTGGGATAAAAAAATTGGTTCTTGTAGTTCTGGGCAAGTTGTTTGAGGATTTTTTTATTTAAGACTAGCAAGGCTACCCGGCAGGGTAATTATTTATATTCCTAGAATACATTGCTCTTAGATAACCAGGATATATTTCAAAAGGTAAAAAAATAAAATATCTGATTTTTATGCTTGTAGGGGGGAGACACACACGTATTGGAAAATTGATACAAGCACAACTAGAGAGACAGACAAACAGACACATTTGTACTTTTATATAATCTGTCAAAAAACATTTTAAGGAATGTCTTAATGCTATTTTCTATTTCAGAAATACTAGATTTGTTTTTTTTTTATATATCTCAAATTCATAAATAAAGAAAAACAAAAAAACAAATCCACTTGTATTTCTTTTCTTAAAATTAAGGTGTAGCTTTTTCTCATAAAAAAAAGGGAAGAAAAAAAACTACAGTAAAAACGTAAAAATAACCATGTTTCTATACAGGCTCCTCAAACTAGAAATAAGAACGTCAAAATTGGTACTCATTACTTTTATTTTAATCTGTTATGTAAAATATACATTAGTTTTTTACATGATGTAATATATAAAGTAAAGTATGTTTCTGTTTTTTTTTTTTTCCCTACAAAATCGAGATTTGATTCTGATTTGCCAGGTTTTTTTTTTTTGGTTTTCTTTTGCGGAACATTTGTCCAACAACAAAAATGTCCTTCGATATATTTTTCAACAAGCAATTCATCTGCCTTGGGAGATTTTAAATGGATGCATTTTTCAATAATGATTTCGATAACAGCAACAGATCTATGGGTGAGAAAGAGGGAAAAGAAGTTCTGGTCTCCTTTTCGGTTCCTTCTTTTTCATTGTGTGTGTGTGTGTGTGTGTTCTTTATATATTGAATCAACAGCATCATACTTAGCCTGTGGGTCAATCGCGGTTCGTAGAGACAGTCTGTAAGTTTTAAGCTCAACATGATTATTTTGGCAACCTTCACGTGGTCCCTTCTACATGTATCTGATTCTAGAACTAATCAAGAAAACCAATGCTAACAACAGAATTGAGCTGGTCAAAAAAGTCGTACCATACTGATTCATAACCCTAACCCGACTGATTCATACGAATCTATTTTACTTTTAATCAAAATGTCTATTGACAACAGAATGGTATTTCGATGTCTTAAATTTGAAGTACGCTAACTAGTGATGCGACGATTCCAATATTTTTCCCCGATTCCGATACAATTACCGATTCTGTTCTAAGATCACCTAATCACCTAAAAAGGTAGAATTTCATTTTTGGGGAGAGTCCACATCTACTTTTAAATGTAGATATAATTTTCTTTTTAATTTAACAAACTTCTTAAAGTTTTTCCTTTCTGTATTGTATCCAAGGTTTTGATAAAATTGTGAGATTTTCATCTATATATTTTCACTTGTGCCATTTTTCCTATTTATCAACTCGTGCCATTTTTTCCTGTACTATTCTTACTGGGCCATATTTTCGCGGTGCCGTTCTCACCTAAATTCGTTATTATGATCTATAAATGTTAGTTTTACTAATTTTAAAATCAATAAATATTTATCATTTTATCATTAGTAGCAGAAATGGAATATTAAGTTTTGAACAAAAGAAAGAACAAAATTCGAATAATCGTTTTTTTTTAATCGGACATTGATTTTTACCAATTCCGATACCCCAAAAGTTCCGAATTTCCAGATTCCCGATTCCGATTAATCGTTCCAACACTAATGCTAACAGGGCACCCAGATGCACAAGTGAAAGACTTCACAAAGAAAATTCTGCCGCCTTCCCACGTTAGAATTCTATTTCCTGCTCTTTGGGGTTTTATCTTCGGACGTGAAATTCTCAAGAATAATTGCTGAAGACATGGAAAGAAAACAACATTCCTAACATCCCTTCAATATCAAAAGTTACGGTTGCAATGGTAGGAGATGAAATAAGAGTCGGATTCTGTGCAATTTACGGATCAAGAAGGGGTGGCATTTACAAAATGGTTAGAAAAAATGGAGAAAAATTGTCTTTCTACCCGACTCCCATCTCAATACCAATAAGTGTTTACTAAAATAAAAAAAATGTAACCCCTTTGGTCACCCATTGAGCATGGGTTAGATTGCTTGAATCAGAAAAAAGTGAGTTTGCAAAACCAGATAGATTTAAAAGAATAAAAAGAACAAAATCCAACATTAGTCTCTTTCTTCTCGTTATATCTCCCTCTCTCTATATAGCTATGCGTTAAATAGTATTACTACCCGTGATGATATTCTCTTTCGTTTGGAATAGTCCATTATAATTTTTTATTCTTTACATTTGATTGTTAATAAATATAGTGCAAGTGACGAGAGCGAGAGTAATAGATACTGTATGAAATAAAAGCGGGAAGGGGGAGGGGAGAGTATCAAACAACAGTGAAAGAGGGTGAGAGCTATAGAAAGAAAGTTAGTAAGGATTGATTTGGTAGTGGTAGAAGTAGGATAATTCTGATCCCTTATGACACATTCGACATCTGCTAAGGGGTTAAAGAAGGAGATACCCAAAAAGGCAGAAGAAAGAAATTTTCGAAATAATGAAAATCTGTCATATGTCGAGAGATGAAATTGCTGGTGGACAGTTTTGCTTACCTGTTCTGAGCTTTCCTCATTTTTGGTGCTTTCATCTGTACGACCGACTCCACTATCTTTCTCGAGCTTATGCGAGGAGTTTTCCGTGGTGCCCGTGTCCGTTGTCGCACCTTCTTCCTCCATATGCTCCTGAAAAAAATAAATAAAAACGTTTATTTTATAGCTTTTGCCTGCATTGCGATCAGATTCTGCATTTTTCTATTAAGTGTAAAAATGGCTGCAACTTGGGTGGTTTGTTTGGTTTTTACATCATACGAAACCATTATGGGTCCCTATTTACTTGCCTCCCCACGAGGGTAGAGTTAGCCACAAGGTCGGTTTTTAATGGTGGGAAAATCCAGAGCCATTCTTAATTGAGATAAAATTAAAATTTCCTATTCATTGAACGAGGACCAAAAAGATGAAGTGTAGTATCAGAACAGATATTACACTTTGATCCTATACAAAAGAAGCACCCAATACAGCTCCCAAAAAATCCAGAAAATTTAGCTCCCCAGAACTGAGTACTCTGGATTCGGACAAAAATTTAAATTGTCTGTCTAGAAAAAATTCCCTTCTTTGAATGAGGACAGAAAAGATGAAGTGTAGTATCAGAACAGATATTGCCCTTTGATCCTAGCCAAAAGTTGAAGTGTAGTATCGAAACAGATATTGCCCTTTGATCCTAGCCAAAAGATGAAGTGTAGTATCGAAACAGATATTGCCCTTTGATCCTAGCCAAAAGTTGAAGTGTAGTATCGAAACAGATATTGCCCTTTGATCCTAGCCAAAAGATGAAGTGTAGTATCAGAACAGATATTGCCCTTTGATCCTAGCCAAAAGATGACGCGTAGTATCGAAACAGATATTGCCCTTTGATCCTAGCCAAAAGTTGAAGTGTAGTATCGAAACAGATATTGCCCTTTGATCCTAGCCAAAAGATGAAGTGTAGTATCAGAACAGATATTGCCCTTTGATCCTAGCCAAAAGATGAAGTGTAGTATCGAAACAGATATTGCCCTTTGATCCTAGCCAAAAGTTGAAGTGTAGTATCGAAACAGATATTGCCCTTTGATCCTAGCCAAAAGATGAAGTGTAGTATCAGAACAGATATTGCCCTTTGATCCTAGCCAAAAGATGACGCGTAGTATCAGAACAGATATTGTACTTTGATCCTAGCCAAAAGATGAAGTGTAGTATCAGAACAGATGTTGCCCTTTGATCCTAGCCAAAAGATGAAGTGTAGTATCAGAACAGATATTGCCCTTTGATCTTAGCCAAAAGATGACGCGTAGTATCAGAACAGATATTGTACTTTGATCCTAGCCAAAAGATGAAGTGTAGTATCAGAACAGATGTTGCCCTTTGATCCTAGCCAAAAGATGAAGTGTAATATCAGAACAGATGTTGCCCTTTGATCCTAGCCAAAAGATGAAGTGTAGTATCAGAACAGATGTTGCACTTTGATCCTAGCCAAAAGATGAAGTGTAGTATCAGAACAGATATTGCACTTTGATCCTAGCAAAAAGATAAAAGGTAGCATCAGAATAGATGTTGCACTTTGATCCTAGCCAAAAGATAAAAGGTAGCATCAGAACAGATGTTGCCCTTTGATCCTAGCCAAAAGATGAAGTGTAGTATCAGAACAGATATTGTACTTTGATCCTAGCCAAAAGATGAAGTGTAGTATCAGAACAGATGTTGCCCTTTGATCCTAGCCAAAAGATGAAGTGTAATATCAGAACAGATATCGCACTTTGATCCTAGCAAAAAGATAAAAGGTAGCATCAGAATAGATGTTGCACTTTGATCCTAGCAAAAAGATAAAAGGTAGCATCAGAATAGATGTTGCACTTTGATCCTAGCCAAAAGATGAAGTGTAGTATCAGAACAGATATTGCCCTTTGATCCTAGCCAAAAGATGAAGTGTAATATCAGTACAGATGTTGCCCTTTGATCCTAGCCAAAAAGTGAAGTGTAATATCAGTACAGATGTTACCCTTTGATCCTAGCCAAAAGATGAAGTGTAATATCAGAACAGATGTTGTCCTTTTATCCTAGCCAAAAGATGAAGTGTAATATCAGAACAGATATTGCCCTTTGATCCTAGCCAAAAGATGAAGTGTAATATCAGAACAGATGTTGCCCTTTGATCCTAGCCAAAAGATGAAGTGTAGTATCAGAACAGATGTTGCCCTTTGATCCTAGCCAAAAGATGAAGTGTAATATCAGAACAGATGTTGCCCTTCGATCATAGCCAAAAGATGAAGTGTAGTATTACGAGGCTTTAAATTCCGAAACAGTTCATTGAACACACTTGCGCTTATACCCATAACTTCAGAATTGTTTCATACTCAAATTGTGTGAAAGTGTAAATGTATGCAATAGACCTGCTGAGACAATTTTAGCGTTGCTGTCATGATCGTCGTAGTAGTATAGGGTGGCCCACCCCCTCCCCAAATGCCACCCGTGGTCGTTACAGAGTTTAGGGCAAACAAAGTAGTGTTATGAGGGATGAACCATGGTTAAAACAGAATGGGGCAATTCTGTACACGTTAAATTACTTGCTGGAACGGGCCAACGACTGAAGTCAAAGAGAAGCTTCCTCAGTCTTGTGGAACCTCTAACAACATCTCAGGAAGAGAAAAGACTACAGCTGTGGATCAGACGGCTAGAGAATGGCTCTCTCCTACTGACATAGGAATTCATCCTTCTCCGGTTCAGAAGTACCCTGGCTCCACTGGAAAACACTCAACTGCCTGAGAGCGGGAATGGGGCGATCAAAAGTTGCTATGACTAGATGAGGCCACAAAACTGACCCAACAATCTGCGAATGTGGAGAGGAGGGACCATACGATGCAACACTGTCTTGTTTGCCCTCTACTGCTGAACCGGTGCAGCTTTAATGGTCTCGCAGAGTACAACAATAATGCAAAGGACTGCGTAAAAAAGTGTGAAACTGTCGTATGACTATATGCTTCGAAGACATGCAAAGAAAAAGTTGGAATATCTGCCGGGACACTTTGGTGATCGTTTAATCAGTAGGTGTGTTCCTGAATGGGCTTCACACTCACCGGACCATAATCCCCCTCGAGATTTTTATCCGAGAGGTTATCTGAAAGATAATCTCTATCACAAAAATCGTCAGACTATTTCCGAACTGAAGAGAGCTATCATAGCTGGTGTATATCATTGTACAATGATAAAACAAAGACTGTTGGACATTAATGACTGAAACTTAGTGGACAAGTCAGGGACAGACTGAAGTATATTGTACCAAATATGGTTGAATTGCAGAAAAAAATTTGTGAATTTCATTAACGATTACATGGGTGGCATTTTTTTATTTTGGGGTGGGGTTAACGCACTATAAAGCTCATCATCTCTGTCCCTTTCTCAGCCTTTAAAGGATCTTAGGTTCAGTGCTTATCCTCAAGCTTATAGTGCTAAGTAGAAATTAACCATCCCGTGACAGGATGCTAGTCTGTCACTTTTTATACTTACCAGAAAGGCTTGTACTCATCCACCTGGTATTCTAAAATGGCAACCCATCTAAGTATGACCAGGCTCAACAATATTAATTTTGTTTCATATTGTTTCAAAAAAATGAATCCTGTTTTCTCTACAAATTTAATTTCCAAACTTACAACTTTTATGATTAAATTAATAAATCGCTTGAATACATACTGAATTAAAATGGTACCATAAGCTTCAAGCCTGGAGCGGACCCAGACCGGAAAATAATGTTTCTTTAGATGTATTTATATTTATAAACAAATCGCTCCCGACCATCTAAAGCAGGGGCAGGCAACCTCCGGCCCGCGGGGCCACATCCGGTCCGCGAAGGCTTAGCGCCGGCCCACCACCCTGTTATGCTTTATTATTGCAATCCGGCCCGTGGACCTCCCAGTAAAACTCATTTTGTGACATAGACGTAAAAGTAGGTCTCTATTAGTTTCAAAATCCTTGGCCTGAGATAAAAATAGAAAAAGAGAAAGCGAGAGGCAAAGAGGATACAGGACACGAGAAAAGGGCATGAAACATAGAACTTATGTGAGGTGTGTCAAAACGAATGCTGGATCAACTTGCTACTTTCCCTGTCCCTTTTTTTATGATTCCAAAATGGCTCTTCGTCGGCGCCTTTTATAACATCACATACAGAAGTCTCATGAGAAAAAATATCAGAGTTGTAGAGTGTTCAGTGCAATTTTTGTACAATTTATTCATGTAAACAAAATATAGTAATTCTGAGATTCGTTTTTCACTCCGGCCCGCGATCTCCATCCAAAAGTCTCATCTGGCCCTCACTCTGAAAAGGTTGGCTGCCCCTGATCTAAAGCCATAGTTGATCTCGGAGAAAGCTGCAAGAAGTTCACTGGGATTTTGTTATATATATATATATATATATATATATATATATAGGCATACACACAAATATAGACATCTATACTGTTTTACTCCTATGATGCATCTGCATATTAAGGCATATATATTTTTTAATGCAAATAAATAAATATACACGAACGGAAAAAAATCTGTTTTGATGGATCTATAGCAAATAAATGTTTTGATAAAATCAATGAACATATATACCTGCTCTGAATTCTGTTACCGGGGCTCATTGAGCTTACAATAATTGGCATCGTTCCGGAATTTATAGAAAGTATGCAACTCTTCTTAAAAAATTTTTTTTTTTTTAAATATATATATATACACACATATATGACTACACTTATTTTATTGGATGTGTCTTTATGTCTGAGAGAAATACAGGACCGAGATTGGCACTGAAATAGACTGCAATATCTGTTTCTTTGGTTAACTTGTATGACTCTTTGTTATGATTATAATGGCCCTCACGTTCTTTGTGTCCAAAGAAATTTTCTCCAAGACTAAAAATTAATCTCTGACAATTCTATCACATTATTTGAACTACGATGACAACAACAATATCAGACATTGATCGTTACAATACCCCCCTCTTCCTCCGGCTATAAAATTGGTTGTTTATTAGGCACCTTCAACCTTTATATCTTTGGAATTCATTTAGAAATTTCCTCTCTCGCTCCATATATATATATATATAGAGAGAGAGAGAGAGAGATAGATATATATGCAGATATATATATATATATATATATATATATATATATATATATATATATTAGAGAGAGAGAGATATGCATATATATATATATATATATATATATATTAGAGAGAGAGATATGCATATATATATATATATATATATATATATTAGAGAGAGAGATATGCATATATATATATATATAGAGAGAGAGAGAGAGAGATATGCATATATATATATATATATAGATATATATATATATATAGAGAGAGAGATATGCAGATATATATATAGAGAGAGATATATATGCAGATATATATATATATATATATATATATATGCAGATATATATATAGAGAGAGATATATATGCAGATATATATATATATGCAGATATATATATATATATGCAGATATATATATATATGCAGATATATATATATATAGAGAGAGATATATATGTAGATATATATATATATATATATATAGAGAGAGAGAGATATGCAGATATATATATATATATGCAGAGAGAGAGATATAGATATATATAGAGAGATAGATATATACGAATGAGTCACCACTTACCAAGGCGACTCAAGGATATGGGTTAGTAAGATTGACGGTTGAATGACGACCAATACTATGGTAAAATTTGAAACAATGGGTAGAATAGGCAGAATTTGATCATTTAAGAGGACGGCTCAACGATTATTAAACATTTTACTTGAAAACGACCATGTTGTAGCTAGCTGGGAAGCAGCTCGCAGTATTGTGTCACACAGATGGGAAGTTCTTTGATGAGAAACTATGTTCATGGAAGTTCTGTCTGGTTTTAGGTACACGGTAAGAAAGGAATCTTCTTGACAATGATTGTAGCTAGCCGATCTTTTACTGTAGAATGTTTTACAGGAATGGACCAGTGATCGGAGCTCAGTCGAGCATCTGCCATGAAAATAACGTTAGAGAGGAGAAAGACTAGCAACGTTTCTTTTGTGAGAAAAGGGACCGTAGGGAAGAAAAGTGATCTTCAGCCACTAGCTTTATGTACGACAAAATAATGTGGATGTTGTTTGCTTACTTGTCCCTGTTCTGAGTTGGTGACGTCATCAATTAAAACGGAGGTGGAGGGATAATGGTGCACAGTTTGTGACGTCACAAATTAGCAGTATACTAGATGAACCGTCTTGATTTTCGGATGTCTAGTACAACTAGAACATGATGGGGTTGTTATCTTGTTTGCTTGTCACCATGCACACTTTTCATCTGTGCATGGCGAGGTTACTGAGGTTGTTCAGAAGTGTTGTTGTCTTGGTGATACCATGAAAACACAGGGAGGAACTTCCGTTTTAATCGTTCTTAATTGTAAATTACAGCTAAACACACACACAAATAAACAGACGCACATACACATACACTAGAAAACAATATGATGGGTCACTTGATGAGTTAATTGCAAATTACGGCAAATAACTTATCAAGTGACCCATCTCTAAGTTTCTGTCTATCACTTTCACCCTCTCTGTGAATGTTCTTTGACCCCACCCACTCTTATTTTATACATCACTCTTCCTTCTGTCTCTCTCTCTCTATTAACAGTTGAAGGTAATAAAGAAAGGGAAGAATAAAAAAATTGGAATAGTCCATTATAAACAAAAGGGAATATGACCACAGGTAGTAAAACTAGATAACCCATAGTTGAGAAAGAGAAAGAGAGAGATAGCATGCAGAAAGAGGCTAATTTTTTATTTTGTCTTTATTTTTTTACATTTAACAGGCGTTGCAAATGAACTTTTTCCGGATTCCAACAATTAATGCCAAGCTCAATGGGTGACCCAACGGGTCATATTTTTTTCTCGTGTGTGTGTGTGTGTGTGTGTGTGTGTTTATTCTGAGATATCAGCGCAAATTGCAGAATTAGCATTCTTGAACCAGAGTCTCATTTCTGCCCAGAGGAATAGAGAGGGCAAAATGTTCATCTGGTCTGCGCTATTGTCAGAGAGCAAAGGTCACCAAATTGCTCATTTGCAAATCCCTCCGATGCATGTTCGGGGTGGCGGATTGAGCACTGCGATCTTTGCTGACCTCACAGAGTCGACGGCTGAAGTGAATATCCACAATCATCCATCATTCATATTTGTGGCTAATTCACTAAACTCTTAACGACTTCATCCAACGCCTCTCTCTCTCTCTTGCTCACCTCCTTCTCTTCCTCCCCCCTTCCCTCTATCTCTCTTTCCCTCCTTCTCCATTTATCTCTTTCCTTCTCTATTTCTCCCTCTTTCCCTCCTTTTCTATTTCTCCCTCTTTTCCTCCTTTTCTATTTCTCCCTCTTTTCCTCCTTCCCTATTTCTCCCTTCTCCATATCTCTCTCTCTCTCCCCCTTCTCTCTAATCTTTCCTTTTCCCTCTCTCTTCTTCTTAACTCCCCTTCTCTCTATCCCCTCCTATTCTCCCTTACTTTTACCTCTTTATCTCTCTACTCCTTCTCTCTCTTTCTCCTTCTCTAAATGAATCCTTATAAGTGATTCAGTCAGACTATTTTGCTGTACCCCCCATCCATTTGTTTGAGATGACACGAAATTGTTTTGTTTTTTTAAGCACCAAAACTAAAGTTTATTAGTACCAAAGATGTAGTGGATTTTATTAACGATTCCGTTTGGTATTCAATTTTGGTCACATCTTCGAGAATTTGACATCATTTTGAGAAATGTGACATAGTTTTGGTTACAGACAGACACCAAATTTTGCGTACGAGTGTTTGTCAGGAGAGTCCATTATTCTCCAAACCTTGTGATTCAGTCAGCTTTTGGGAAAGAACCGGCTGGGGAAATCTGCTTAACTGAGAAAACTTAGCGAAAAAAGAATCTCTTAATGTAATTGGACTAAGTACGCCCCCACCTCCACCTTCCACGGTGGACCCACTTTAATCTGCAGAAATGACGGCAGGGCCGACTTTTTGTTTACCGCACAGAATAAATGACCACCGAGTATCCATTACTTATTAAACAAGTGAAAACCTGTTCTCTTCCCCACTTCGTACCATTTTCCCGCGTCAGCATCAAACACAACAAATAAAAAAAAGTCTGGTTGTCATGCCAACAAAGGAAGAGAGATTAGTGAGCAAAACTCTCTTATCATTCATCCGATGAATTAATACATTTGTTTATACCTACCAACTTACTTGTTGGCCGTTTACCAGCATTCACAACGACTGGTCCGACAGCTGTTTTCATACCAGCCGAGATCCGTCTTGTCCTGGTGCAGCATGCACCCTGGGTAGACTCAGGCGGCTTCCTCTAGAGTTTTGGTAATTCTATAGAACCACTACCGTTTCCAATCGAGGGCTTTTTATGTGGTTTTATAGGTTTTTCGAAAGACCTGAGACCGATTTTGCCGGCAGGAGGATATTTCCTTCAATAACTTTAACACTAACCTAAAGTCCGAAAGATTTAAATAACCTCTTTTAATATCCTCCTGCCGGCAAGTAGAAAAACCCTGTTTGGAGCCGGGAGTGATTCTATAAAAATACTAAAGTTTCTAACGAATATCAAATTAACAAACGGCCTCCAGTCATATGTGTATCACAATCAGGCAAGGTGATCTTAACGATAGTTTTGTGCAGGGAAGTGTCAACATACTTCAACATACAGCACCTTGTATTCCCAAATGGTAACCCATCTTGTTTTATTTATTTTTTGCCCAGAAGATTAGACACAAGGTCGAAAAAGTGAGATTTTAAAAGCCAGCGTTCTAAAGGAAAAACACTTTGGCCAACCGAAAAATGCCTGCCCAACCTTGTAGGGTCGCCTCAGGAGATTAGCAATTAACTAACCCCTTTCTCAAAGTTCGAGAAGGCAAAGCCTGGGAGGATGGACTTCCTATACCTCAGACCGACAGAGAACAAGGCCACACTAGCATGCCCAAGCCTTTGGTATGAAATAGCCCCCACCCCCGGATGGTCACCCATCTGGTACTGACCAGACTCAACATTGCTTAACTTTGGTGAACTAATGAAAACGATGTGTCAACGTGATTATGCCGTATGGGATTCCCCTTGACATCATTCTGGCAACCTATGAACTGCCTCACTAGTAATCATACCCTTTTGTTAGGATAAGGTATGATTTGGCTCTGTCCTACAAGGTGGACTGTTCTAGGCATTACCTCTTCCTTTGAGACGAAGGGTAGGTTTATTGCCGATCGCCTGAGCTGACCCTATTGGGGAATGCTGACGGGTACATTTTCGGCTATCTTTTATACCCGACCAGCGTGTCTTCCTGGGAGAACTCATTTTCTCCACCTTCCGGCCTTGTGTCACATTTTGCTGCCATACGAACTTACAGAATCTTTGAAACCCTGTCGCAGGGCCCCGCATTCGCCGACTGCAACTCCATGCAGAAGAGTACCCCCCCCAAAAAAAAGAACCAACCAAAACACAGGGCCACCTGTAGATCGTGGGTGGTGATCCGTGATTCCCTGACGGGATCCTTGTGGCTGAGCCATTCTTTCACTTCGGCCCTTACTTTGGATAGAAGGGAGATCATAGAGGCCCGATCAGATCAATCAGCTGATCATGTCATGCCCTAGTATCTATAAGTTCATCTCCAACCGTATTATTCAATCTGATTTTTCACAAAAGCAAAAACCGTATTTCTCTTTTTTTATTTTTTCTCTAAATAGATACTAGAAGGTGGTGGCTGAGGGTCAATCACGTTGAGAATAAAAAAAGATTATCACTGCCAAAGAGTAATGCCCTACCCTCTTTGTAAAATTCCCTTCTATGTTTTCAAAGTTTTATGTTTCCTCTATCACTGTAAAATTTCCTTCTACGAGTAATGTGTTCTGAGAGCAATATATTCTGGGAGTAGAGGTTTTATTTTTATTTTAGAGTAATAATAATACTCTCACTGTAAAATGTCCTATGAGTAACGCAACATAAATAATTATGCTACCTATAGAATTACATTTGACAACTTTATTCGGCATCAAATAACCCATAGATGGTTGATATGCCGTAAAACAAACCAAAGCAAACAGAATCTGTGGAATCCGGCTGGAAGGTGGATATTCTGTAAATGTTTCCCTATCCTCTGCCAAAATGGCCGCGCTACAGTTTGGAGTTTTCGTTTGTTTGTTTTAGGATTAAATTAATACAGTTGTAGAGACCAATATGTGAGCCAAAATTTAACCACAGGTTGGGAAAGGGGGATCAAATGTTGACACACTCCCCGCTGATTCTGCTCATCTTTCCTATTTTGAAATCTATCTTGTATTAATTCTTTCACATTAGCACAGATGTTTTTCCAGAGAAAATAATAATAATAATAATTTTGATAATATTTTGTTTCTCAGACAAGACGATTCTGGTTACTAGTATTTTTATTATATTATATAACACAGCCGTGAACTAAATTTAATTAAATTCAATTATTTAATAAAGAAAATATATATTATATTTTATTTTAATTTGGTAAGATACTTTTTGAACACATTTATATTTGATTTCACACCCACAAATTAAGAGTAAACCTCATTTAAAATTTTTAAAATGAAAGGGAAATGTATTTTCTTCCTTTTTACACACTTCAGACTTGATTATTATTGTTTTCATATAAAAATATTTCTTACATGTCTATCACACTTTTTCTATTCCGCATGTCATAATTGAATAGTTTTAACATCATGAAAACTAGTTTGTTTTTAAACAGACGAACAATTAGTTTTATATCAGCGAATAAACTTACTCTTCTTCGCTTTGGGAGATAATTTGCGTTTAATTTAAACCACCCTTTTTTATCCAAAATAATTTTTTAAAAAGGCATGAAAACCAGTGTGCAACACACATTACTGCTGAATATGCATGAGGACCACCTTGTGTACCAAGTTCTTTATAGACAATTGTGGGGATTTTAAGGTGGCGAGTATTGATTTACTCCTCTCCAGGAGTTAGGCACAAGGCCAGTTTTTATCTTACTCCCACAAGTAAGATGTGACCCAAGGTCGGGTCGGGAAAAGGGGGTTTAAAAATTGCCTGGGCAGCCCCGTCGGCATTCCCCTGTAGGGGCGCCTCAGGCAGTAAGCAATAAACTTACTCCTCCCCAAAGAGGGGAGGTAAAGCCTGGGAGGGTGGACCTCCTAGAACTGCACAGGACAGACCCATAGACCGGCGTAAATCAAGCCCCGAAGGCCAAGACAATACGAGTCTATGGGGTGCAGTATCCATCGGAACAGATACTACACTTTGATCTTAGCCAAAAGGCCGAGAACAAGCGAACCTAATCTTCCTTGCAGGCTTCGATCTGATGACCTCAGCAGAAGATTAAATCTGAACAGTATAGGGATGTGTGTGCAGAACATAAGACTCTGTTGGTATAGCCACATTGAAAAAATGGATGAGAGTGATTGGGTTAGTAGATGTAAAGGAGTTCAGGGAGCAGTGACAATTGGCAGGGGACGCCAAGGAAAACATGGCAAAAAGTGATATGGATGGATTTGAAAGAAAGAAGGATTAATAAAGATCTGGCCAGAGATAGGTTACATGCCAGCATGTAAAACAGACGTTAAACCGAATATGATGATAAAAACTTCCTGAAAACTACAATCCCCAACGCATATTTGCGCTGAATAGAGCATACAATGAAAATGCATGACAACCACCTGCCGCACCAAGTTCTTTATAGGCAATTTAATCATTTTACTCTTCTGTTTTCTACAACCCCCTTCTCATAGAAGAGACGTTGGTAATCTCTCTCTACTATTGTTATTTCCATGGAAGGTGCTCGACTGAGCTCCAATCTCTGACTCTTCCTTGTAAGACATTAACAAGAATTCATCATGTTACCACAACTAAAAAGAAATTTCTCTCTTTTCCTGTATGCCTCACATCAAACGGAATTTCCATGAACAGTTTCTTTCCAAGAACTTCCCATCTGTGGAACACATTACCACACGACTGTTTCCCTTTATACTACAAGATGTGTTATATAGAGAAGGGGGCAGAGGGCACCGTAAAAGGAATGAGAGCCTAAGCGAAAGTCGGAAATCACATAACTTCCGTCGATGAGAGCAGTTCTGTTTCTTTAGCCTGCGACCCGCTCATGAGACAGAAAAACGAGCAGTCTTCTGCGAGCCCGGCCGAAGAGGTGGGTGGAGTGGACTGCAGCCAAAAATGACCTGACTGATATGCTAAGGGTTCCTCTCTCTCCAATTCATTCTCTTTAGACATTCTTTCTAGACTCTCTCTCTCTCAAACTATTTTCAGTTTCTGTCATTCTCTTGTTTTAAATAAAACTCTTGTAAAAACCAAATCCGGCGTCCATGTGGTTATTGATCAATGGCCGAGGGACAGAAGCCAGCAGTGGCAAAACCTGGGTTGCAGCATAAGATTAACTGGTGTATAATGATCTATCTTACACATAGTCGTCTTCAAATCCGATGTAAACAAATCAAATACTTGTTATAAACCATAAGTAATCAAACTTTATTCCATTCATTATTTTCAATCCTCTCATAATATTATTCATCATTCAACTGACAATATATCTCTCCCGTTAACCCTTATCAAAGCCAAAAGTTACTCAAGGATAAGTGTTGACCTAAAAAAGGTTTGAAAGTCAATCAGGTAAACGTTTCCACTCTGACTTCAATGGGACGATTAAATCTCGATTTCACCGGATTAATATGAATATAATAATCGACTTGTTGCCTCAGTCAAAAATAATGCGGCTCACAAATTACTGAACTTTTTCTCTCACTTCTTCCCTTTCTCCTTCTTTTTTTCAACTCGTTTAACCCTTAAATGGTTTTTGTTCCAAATATACAGGAAAAACAGGACAATAAAATTACAAATGAATAATACCAAATATTGATTTATTATAAACTGTTGAACCCTTAAATGTTTTTTGTTTCGAATATGAAACATTCCAACAAAATGCCTATTTAATATAATATTCAACGAAAATGTATCAAACTGCAACTTGTTTCACATCTGTAACCAGCCTGTTGGCAAGTGTAAGTAGGTATTAGTATGATGTTGCATCAGCACACTTGCTAAATAGGTAATCAGTATCGTCGATATCATGGGCGACTGTCATCGGTGTGTCATCTACCTAATTAAAGAGTGTAAACTTTTAAATCTGGTCATTATAATGTTAAATAAAAATTATTTTATGAGTTTCTAGTGTATTATTATTTAGATGCATATATTGTAGTTGTTGTGAAGTTGTCCAACAGTAAATAATAAATAAAGGAAGTCAAGTCGAGGGTTGGTTTAACAAGTGTATTAACAAAGTAAGAAAGTGACTAGCACTTGGCTAGACAGTTACAAGACTGTGCTTTGTCTTCGCTGTGTCTCTGGTGACTCGCACTATTTATAGTGACAACCGGTGCAGTTTCTCCTGTGTAAGAACGGCCGGTGTAACAGTAGTGTTCTGTTATACATGGAAAATGTGATCCCATTAGTTGCACATTTGCAACATTATTTAGTTACCCCTATGAAACATTCTTCACTTTTTTGAAACCAATATAAAAAAAATAAAGCATTCAAGGGTTAATATATACGGATGAATTACCTCCCTTAAGTCATCAAATTTCAGACATTAAATAATCTCAGTTAATTCTTTTTAACCAATGAAAATGCAGATAATTCGTTGGCTCCTCCTCTTTTTTGTTAAGGTGTATTTGCTTATTGAAGTGCAATAACCAGTTGTATTGTTTCGGGAGCTTTCATATAAATCTAGTTTGGATGAATAAAAAAAAAAATCTTTCGCATTTATTCATTTATTCATTTAGATCAGGGGCGAGCAACCTTCTCAGAGTGAGGGCCAGATGAGACTTTTGGAAGGAGATTGCAGGCCGGAGTGAAAAACAAAATCTCAGAATTACTATATTTTGTTTGCATGAATAAATTGTACAAAAATTGCATTGAACACTCTACAACTCTGATATTTTTCTCAGGAGATTTCTGTATGTGATGTTATAAAAGGCGCCGACGAAGAGCCATTTTGGAATCATAAAAAATAATGACGGTGGAAGTAGCAAGTTGATCCAGCATTCGTTTTGACACACCTCACATAAGTTCTATGTTTCATTCCCTTTCTTCGTCTCTCGTTTCCTCTTTGCCTCTCTCTTTCTCTTTTTCTATTTTTATCTCAGGCCAAGGATTTGAAATTTATAGTTAAAGAAAAATAAAATATATATGTATCATCGCTCGCTGATATTTATACATTTTTATCCCATTGTAAATCTTAATTGAAACCTACTTTTACGTCTATGTCACAAAATGAGATTAGTTTTACTGGGAGGTTTGCGGGCCGATTGCAATAATAAAACATAACAGGGTGGCGGGCCGAACGCTAAGACTTCGCGGGCCGGATGTGGCCCACGTGCCGGAGGTTGTCCGTCCCTGATTTAGATACACTAAGTGAAAGCCTAATGGCAAAAGAACAGATACTACACTACCCTCATAGGTAAAAGTTATTTCTTGGAAATTGCGTCCACCAAGCTAGTATTTAATGGTTTTATTTGTGGTCTATCCGTAAGAGAAAGTTTATAAAAAAAAGTTTTACTTGCAATTCAAGGTTCAACCGATTTTCAGCTCCACCACTTTCTCTCTGCACTTCACTCTGCTGTCCGAAGAACTCAACTCTTCAATCTAAAGAGTACGGTTCTTATACTAATCAACCCACCACCTATGCAAATTGACTACCAACCAGAGCCATCCAGCTTTTAGAGACTCCAAACAGACAATCTGCAAAAGGGGGATAACTCAGGTTGTAACTTAGATCCTCACTTGTAACTTATGATTTTGAAATTTCTTTAATTTTCAAACTAAACGCCAGGCAAAAACGAACCCTTTTATGGCCGAGATGAGGCATGTTGGAGCCACTTCTGCTGCTTGATCCGGGTTCAGGATCACCATGAACCGTTAATTGAAAAAAATAATTTACCTACCGCCTGGTATAGATGCCATAGTAATGACCTATTTTTTAAATTTATTTATTAATTTATGACTGTCAAGCATCAGGAAGCACAAGTTGAAAAACAAAATGTCTCACACATTTCGTCAAGCTCATCTGTGTTTTTTTTACAGTTTCAAATGAACAACTGATTAGATTAGACAATATCACCATGTAATTTCTGGCAGACTCCAGGGAGTTTCAACAAACTTATTACGATCAGTATTATTAAAGATGCAATGATAATAAGTTCAATTGTCTCGATGCGATAAAACGGACCTGTCTGTATTCATTAAAAAATAATAATGCCACGAAAATAGAGATCAATATCTTTTTGACATAGATGCAATTGTTTTTTGTCCAGTTAGGTGAATTATCCGAAACAATCAGCTGATTATAGCTTTATATATATATATATATATATATATAAGTAAACAGGACAGTTCTCTATTTGGATTACGCGAATAGCTTCAATAACCAAAGAAAGGTAAAAAAAAAAAAAATTATTTCAGCCAATTATCAATCTGCATTTAAAAAATTATTTTCAATCGATTTCATCAATTTAATTTTTTTTTTTTTCAAACAGAGAAAGACGGAGGAGCTTTCACCCACACAGTCACATATTTTGATTGGCTAAGATCAAAGTGTAGTATCTGTTCCGATGGATACTGCACCCCATAGACTGGTATTGTCTTGGCCTTCAGGGCTTGATTTACGCCGGTCTATGGGTCTGTCCTGTGCAGTTCTAGGAGGTCCACCCTCCCAGGCTTCGCCTCCCCTCTTTGAGGAGGAGTAAGTTTATTGCTTACTGCCTGAGGCGCCCCTACCGGGGAATGCCGACGGGGCTGCCCAGGCAATTTTTAAACCCCACTTTCCCGACCTGACCTTGGGTCACATCTTACTTGTGGGAGTAAGATAAAAACTGGCCTTGTGCCTAACTCCTGGAGAGGAGTAAATCAATACCCAAATCACTGTGTACTAATTTATAAGCGATAATATTTCACTATACACTGATTGTAAAATCGTGTTTCTAGCATTTTCATTGGCTAAAAAAAGAACATTTATTGAAGTTTTTCTGTTCTATTTAATAATGTAACAAACATTTACTACATATTAGTTTATTACTAGCCAAAAAACAAAAGCTTATTTATATTTTCTGTAAACTAGTTCTCCCAGTTGCCATCTCGTAGCTTATAGCAGCATATCTACATATTGCTAAACCTTTGTGGATCTTGTTTGTTTGTTACCTTCTTTGTCTGTCTCTATGCACACTTGATGATGCCACAAAGGAATAACGTAATTCAGTAAAATAAATGGGGGATAACCGTGCACAGACTGATGTCATCAACCAAATCAGAGAGAAAGGAGCGAATAGATCATTTATCTAAACGACTCGTTACCCTAGAAATCTAGTACATAGTGTATATATATATACACAGTGTATTTAGGCAGCATTTTCGCATTTATGCAGACGTTTATTCTTTCAATTTTTCAGATAGTCTTATTTGTATTAAAATCAAAAAAATTAATAAACGTTCCATAAGAGAATTTTAAAAAGACAGCAGAGAAAAACGTTCTCTGCGCGTTTCTCCGGCGTTTTTTTTTAAATTTCTTTTTTTCTCCAGCTTTTTCGTTCATTTGCTTTTGACACCTGAGGATGATTAAACGAAGAATCAAAAACGTTCGTGAAACCTATGGAACATTTATTAATTTCTTTCATTTTAGTACAAAAAAGCCCATCAGAAAAATTGAAAAAATAAAAAAGGTATAATTAAACAGACGAATTCTGTTATTTTTTCACAATGTTTGCATATATATATATATATATATATATATATAGTCTCGGAAGTTTCTCAACCATTAAAACTATATTAAAAAAAACAAAAAAAACACTTTTAGTCCCAAGTCTTTCAGTGGAAAATCACTCATGTAAGTCAATTTATTTTTTACAGTTATTATATTAGTTTATATATATATATATATATATATATATATATATATATATATAAAATTAAAATTTCAACTCACCCTACAGATCCCAACATTACATCGGGTTGCATGACTGTAAGAGACCACTGTTAAATGTTACTTCTATTATGGTTTAGTTCTTAAAACAACATCTGACAATTGTCTGCTAGAGACATGGAACCTAGTGTAATGTGGGATCTGTATCATCTGGGTCTATTAATGTCATGCCACAGCGCAGACCACCATAAGTTTAATTGGTTCTACAAACACCTTTCTATTACCGTTATTCAAGGGAATGCTTAGAGTCTTGTCTTGGCCTACAAGGACATAGTGACGAAACTTCTTGATGTTTCTAATATATCTACAGAGCCGTTTTATAATTTTGCAGTAGAACCAAATTATTTAGAACTAGCGGGGGCCCTGCACAAATTCCATGGTGAATTCTACATCAATCTATAATTTACTGTTAATAATAATATTCCTTTTTGAACTAAAAATATCTGTCAGGGTCAATACTATTAATAAAAAAACGACTTTTTTCTCTTCTGCTAAAATAATTGTCCTTGTTAGTTAAATATTCTTTAAATAAATAATAAAAAGAAGTGACATTTGTTTTTTTGTTTTTTTTATTTGAAATTGCAACCATTTAATTCGTTTTAAAACAATATTGTGTTTTCTTACCGTAAGAAAAACATTGTCAGCTACATATTCTTCAAATCAATAAAACGAGTGTCTCTTTTTGAAATATATTGATTTAAAATTGTACTCTTTTAGTCGACGGGACGAAAATTTGATTTTGGAACAATACATTTTAAAATTGGTAAATTCGAAATTTTTTACCTTGGCGACACCGGATTAATCAACAATCACCATCTTTGTTGATAAAACGATCTCATTTTTTTAAAAATGTATATAAAATTGAACTTAAATTCAATTTAAAAAAAGAACAACATAATTTAAAAACCCAAATAATTTGTAAATTTTAAAGAATTTTTAGAATCAGAATTTAACCATTTTTTGATTCTAATGAAATTTAATTAGAAGTAGAAAATTGTTCAATGATGGTGGTGGAGAGTTATGCTCATTGCGAGCTGACCTCTTTATAAGAAAATAATAAATATGGTCGTCTTACAACAAGTTGGGCAAATGTTGAGATCCACAGTCTAAAAAAAATGAAATAAAATTTGTGTATAGGCGATAATATAAATACATATTTTTTAAAAAGATTTTGGAGTTAAAATCAATTCAGTATTACGTGGTAATAGGGGAAAAACATGTTTTAATACTTTTTTGTCTTGAGCGATACAAAAAAAACATGGCGTCATGAGCCAAATACACTACGTATGGTTCTAGTAAGACTCAATTTTGTTAAAATCTCTCGATTATTATAGCATATTTACACATTTCAAACATGTTTTTTTTTTTTAAATACATGCGTAATAAATTTAAACTCGAAACGGTTCATCATATAAAAATCTTTTTTAAAAAAAACAACGTAAAACCATTTCATCGCCTATACACCATTTTTATCGCCTATACACCATTTTTATCGCATTAAAACCGTCGATCTCAACATTTACCCAATTTGCATACATAGGAAGGTAGATAGGTGATCATTCCTACAAAATTTCAGGTTACTATGTCCTATATCCTAAAAGTCACTAGCAGACACACAGGTAGACATACGTCTTTCATATTAGTATAGATATATATATAGATATATATATACATATACATACCTGGTTCATCATGAATTGAATTTTTTCATGGTGTCGCTCTTCTAGAATGTCATCAAGAACACTGTTATGCTCCTCCATGAAGCCATCATCTAACTATAAAAAAAAACAAAGAGAACAGAAATTGAATAAAATTTGCAATCAAATGCTCTTTGTGACAACCAATTACCGACAACAAAAGAAAGATGCATCCATCTAATCTGTGCGTTTAGCAACGAAAATACTGTTTAACACTTAAGCATGACTGATCGACGGACAGACCAAGCCTCTTACATAGCATATTTAGGTGTGTCCACGTATCTATTTCAAATATCTATTAATAATGGAGTTTATGTATCGTCTGTCTGTCTGAAGCCAAAACTATACTATTGTACTTATTATGAAATAGTATAGTATATACTATTTCAGACTAATGTACTATCTTTAAATGCTCAATTCAGGGGCATAGTGTAGTGTAGTATATGTTCTGTTGTCATGATACCATCCTCCCAGGCATTACCGCCTCCTATTTTGAGAGGTGTGGAAGTAGTGTAGTATCTATTCTGTTTTCATGATACCATCCTTCCAGGCATTTCCTCCTCCTTTTTTGAGAAGTGTGGAGGTAGTGTAGTATCTGTTCTGTTGTCATGATACCATCCTCCCAGGCATTACCTCCTCCTTTTTTGAGAGGTGTGGAGGTAGTGTAGTATATGTCTTGTAAGTATAACAGAGCGAGTAGCAACTAGAGTCTCTTATGCGCCCAAGCATCTCTATCAAATGTCCATTTAGCAATAAAAACGCTATTTCTAATCAGAGCATGAAGTACTGTATCAGTGACAAACTACTTTCCTCCGGTGGATTGATCTTATACTGAGGTGATGTCATTACCTGTCAGCCAATAAAAATCCTGAATGTAGGAATACTGTTTGTTGAACTACACCAGACAGCAAAATAGTGCCAACTTAAGAGGGAGCATCTCCACTCTCTCCCCACTTTGCTATTAGGCAAAGTAGGGAAAACTGCATAGCAACTGTTGCTAAAACCTGCTTACTCACCAATTCACCCTGTGAAAAAATAACCCCTTCATGCAGCACTCGTCTTATACAGACCAAATCACATTTTCTAGTAACCTCAGCACGAGGCCAACCAATCAGAAAAGACAGCTCAACACTGAACTCTTTATTTGGGTAATATTTCCAAGTTCTTATCTGTTAATAAAACTTAATATATTTAAGTCTGGAATTGTTTGTCATTCTATTTGATAATTATAATTCCTTCTAAAGTCCCAACCTACCGACAAAGCATCTTGTAGCGATGTATGAACGCACCTTAATATGTAAACATGCGCGATGTTGCCTGTTTAGTAGGATGCATAGATGCATGCTACGGACGGCAGACCTGCAATGGGAGAAATCTTTAGCTAGAAGGAGAAAGACAACCATAGAACTCAGCTCTTGAAATAATATCTTCTTTGTTACGAGGTTCCATGCTATAATTTTGAGCAACTTGACACTTTGCAAAAGTTAATGTCCACTCCAGATAAGATACACCCTGGTCAGCATGTTTGTATGTCCAGTGATAAAACAGCTATTCATTTTTGTAATAGGTGGGATATGTGATCTACTCCAGAGGAAACCAATATATAAGCCAGCAAGACGAGCAGAGGAGTCAGTTGATCTCTGATTGGTCTGAAAGACAGATGAGCTTCTTGGTGCTAAGTTAATCGACTGTTTGTGTTCGACTGAACTTCTGTATTGATTTAGTCAAGCTCAGAGTTCTAATTGCAAGTCTGCTGTTCGGTAGAAAAACCAAATATCAATGTAACCCCTCAAAATAAAACCTTGTTATTCGTTTTACACTTGAGTTGTGATTTTGTCTCAAAGGGAAATCTTTTTGTTACAGCAGACCACATGATTAACACTATGGCCAGTCCACCCTCCGGGGTGATGGTTTCATACCAAAAAACCAGAGCGACAGAGTCTTGGTCATGTTGTGGCTGGTGTAGCTTTGTTCTCTATCAGGTGAGGTATTGTCTTGTGCAGTTATAAGAGGTCCACCTTCCCAGGCTTCTTTACGTTCTTGCCCTTTGAGAAGGGATTAATTATCTTAGGTGCCACTACCGGGGAATGCCGACAGGGCTGCCCAGGCAATTTTGTTCGACCAAAGTGCTCTTCCTCTAGGGAGCTGGCTTTTCAAATCCCACTTCTGCATTTTTAGAGTGATGGAGCACCTCCATCAGGAGGTCGTATTGCTACTGGTGTAAGCTACTTTTCTGTCCAAGACTCATCATTTCTTTTCTATCAGATCCAGTATGATGCCTTCTCTGCTGCTTCTTGTATGTTTGTCATAAAATTCTTTACTTCTATCTTCGTACAACAAAAACGATGTCGCAGTATGTTGATTAGCTTTCGTTCAACATATCCTTGACCTACCACAGACCTACAAATGATAATACTCAATATCCCATTCTTTTTTCTAACACTCGGTCAGTAGATTACCATATCGCTTATCCTTCCTATATTCTGCAATTGCAAAATTATCCTCCCAGGGTACAGTCAGCTCCAACATAATTCGAACCTTCTTTTCCTCACTCCATACAACAAAGTCTGGTTTCTGCTGTGTAAGGACCAGTGGGAAGAACAAGGTATTCTAGAGGTCTACTAGCAGATTCCATTTTTCTTGCTATCGTCATTGGTTAACTGTATCCTCGAATGACTTTTCACTCTGCATGTTGTTCAAGAGTCAGACACTTTGATGCATTTGTGAATTCTTTGGTGACTTCTAAAAGACCACCATCACTGCGATTTATCCTTTTATATTCGTTCGATGTGAAATTAGTTTGAGATCTCACAGAGTCTGATACGTTGTTGAAAGAAACAGAAAACTCATGGATATGGTTTTTTCAGGTATCTAATCAATTTATTCAGATAGTATGAAGATGTGAAAGGTTGTGTTTAAGAGAAAAGGAAAGTGAAATGAAAGAGAAGAAATAAACGCAAAAACAGTTAGGGGGAGTCGGCACAGTGATCTAAAATGGAGAGAGAGAGAGAGAGAGGGGGGGGAAGTAATGAGAGAGAGAGGAGGAAAGGGGGAAAGAGTCTGTGCGCTTATTAACTACTTCCCCACCATCTCCCCCCCCTTTCTCTCTCTCTCTTTGATTCTTTCTTTTCAGAATACTGAGTCACACTTGGAACTTTTAATAAGTTCAAGCGATCAAACCCCAAAATACTTCAAAGCAATCAAAAATATATTGATAAGATAAAAATGGCATGAAAATAGAATGATCTCTCCCATACACACACATACATACACACACCACACACACACAAATGAAAAATATGTTGACCTCCGAATTTAATGAGATTTCAAACCAGTTATATTACACGAAATTTAATAGATTATCAAAATTTAAGAAAATTTGAATAATTTAAAAACCCGCATTTATTTTCACAGATTTCATCATTGCAGTATGCTTTTTTTGTTATTTTTTAAATTTTGTATTTACTCCAATCTTAATGGGATATTAGAGTACCCGTGACCCGTTTGGTCAGTATTTTTTATATCTATGTAATACTAAAAGTGATTCCATGCACAATGGATGGCGTCACGAATGTGTTACGAATGCGTCATCTACTTAAACAGTTGGAAGACACCAGGAAAATAATTTATAGCGTCAGAAAGCGATGACGTCATCCAATTAAAACTGGTTGAAGACATAAGGAAGATCCTTTATTTTGTCATAAATACTGTAATAAAATTAGTAATAAAAGGATGACATAATACTGTGAAACAGAACATAACTCTTTTCGTTTCCTTTGTTCACTCTCTTCGTCTCTCTCTCTCTCACTCTCTTTCTCTTGTTCACTCTATTCGTCTCTCTCTCTCTTTCTCTTGTTCACTCTCTTCGCCTCTCTCTCTCTTTCTCTTGTTCACTCTCTTCGCCTCTCTCTCTCTCTTTCTCTCTTGTTCACTCTCTTCGTCCCTCTCTCTCTCGCTTGTTCACTCTCTTCGTCCCTCTCTCTCTCTTTCTCTCTTGTTCACTCTCTTCGTCCCTCTCTCTTTCTTGTTCACTCTCTTCGTCTCTCTCTCTCTCTCGTTCACTCTCTTCGTCTCTCTCTCTCTCTCTCTCGTTCACTCTCTTCGTCTCTCTCTCTCTCTCGTTCACTCTCTTTGTCTCTCTCTCTCTCTCTCTCTCTCTCGTTCACTCTCTTCGTCTCTCTCTCCCCCTCAGTTGTATACTCTCTATTTTCACTCTGATTTTATATCACTATGCTTATTTTAATTACTTTATAGTTGCTTTTGGGACCCGGTCTTTTAAACTTACTACATGTTTAGAAATGCTCCATTATTATAAACCAGTCGTGGGACTAATGTTCTAGCGAGCGTTGTATATAAAGTGGTGGAGAATGGCAAGGTATTCCACGCATTACTGTGGTATCCTATGGTAAGAGTTTAGGCAGTCTCGATCTCTTTCTTTTCTGCTGAACTTCAAACAAATAAAGCAGGAATGCCTCGTGAGTGTGAGCAAAGCACACCGAGGAGTGGTTTCGTTACATTTAAATGGGACTATTGATACCATGGCTCATGCGATGTTTTCTCTGACCAGAAGAACAATACAAGATTCGTAACAATATAACAATGTTGGAATTATGTTGGAGCTGACTGTACACTGGGAGGATAACTGTACAACCGACCGGTCTGCTTCAACACACATGCGAGACAAAATAAAGATAAGTGTAAGTAAGGAGACAGGACAACAATGCTGCACAGTTAGCATTCGTTACGATAATATGACTCGGCCTTAGACAGGTGCCCCAGAAAGAGAAGCAGGAGAAAGGTGAAAAGAAAATTGATGTAAATAAGCTAATGTTTGAATAAAAGACAAGAATCGAATGTTAAAATTTACCATATTGAAAATAAACATGTGTTCTTCAAATTTGGCCGGAGGTGTGGAAGAGGAGAGGAGTGCGTATCGGAGGAGTATTTTTCGTTTGCAATTGCAGGATGAAAAATCACAGTGGAACTTCGGTTTTAGAGATTGGTTGGAGGGGGTAAAAAAGAAAACAGGAAACGGAAGATGGATGAGAGTGTTACGTATTGGAGGCAGAGCAGAGGGGGATGGAGCGGAGGTGTGAATAAATCACTGGAAGCATCTAAGTGTTAGGTGGTATTTCTCTTTGATCATGGGTAATTTCGATTGATTCATTTTTAGGTTTTATTTTTTTCTGGTGTATATATAAGTTGAGAGAGAGAGACAGAGGTGTGTAAGGGCAGGTGGTGGGGGTCTGGAAATTCGCCATAGGTTGAGTTGATTGATTTGCCGACAATGTGAAGAGTAAAATTAATAAAGAGAAAAATAATACGAGAATAAAATGACATCACGATGAAAATAAACATTAATCGAGAGAAACAAACAACTTCCCACCACGTCGAACCGCCGAAACCAAACTAGCAGTAAAAAGAAAAAAACTCATTTTTCTTTTTCACAATTTCGCTTTCTCTGCATTCATTCATTCTCTCTCTCTCTCTCTCTCTCTCTCTCTTCCACTATCTTTTGCTTTCTATTCCTCTTTCTTTTTTACTCTCTCTCTCTCTCTCTGTCTTCCATTCTCTCTCTCTCTCTCTCGCCTCCTCTTTCTTTATCACTTGTCCCCACTCTTTCTCTATTGCTCCCTTTCTCTCTTCCCTTCTCTCTTGCTCACAGTCTTTCTCTTTCGGCCCCTCACCCTTTTCCTCTTGCTCGCCCCCCCCTCTCTCTCTTTCTTGCTTGCCCCCACTCTTTCTCGCTCATTCCCTCTCCCTTTCTCTCTCTTGCTCTCTTCCACCCTTTCTCTTCCTCTCCCATTATTTCTTTTTTTCTCTTTCACTTACTCATTCTATCACTCTCTCTTTTTTAATCTGAAAAATCCAGCGCAAGAAAAGACACATAATTTACACGTGTTGATGTATATAGAAGTTGGAAAAAAATCATTTTCTTTAATTAACCATGGAATTTCCACAGAACCTGCTCGTCATTTTTACTATATTTTTGCCGTCTCTGTCCAGAGATGCGATCGAAAACAAAGCCCTATATAAAGATCAATTCAATATTGATATTAATTTTGTAGGTTTGTGTTCGTGTAAAACGTCCATTAACAGCAGAGTCGAAGTATTCATTTATTTATTTTTTTATGAAATGAAAATTATTACAAATTAAAAAAGAAAAATATACTGAGGTTCTGGGCTGGGAGCACCGGATGTGACTGCTCGTAAGCACATAAATAAATAACTAAATTCATTTTGTATTATTCAGACTATTCTTGGGTGTTATTCTCACAAGGTTTTGGCCGATGTAACCTCCGACCTTCTTCAGGTGCGTCTTGTGAAACTCTGAAATCTGAACAGAATTTCGAAATAACTCTTTATGTAACAGACGGGGTAGATTGCTCTCGTCCCGTTAGCCATCTTAATGATATTCTTAGCATCGCCTGTACTGTGGATTGAACCTTCAATTAGAACTTGTTACACTTAGCACTTTTATCTGTTGCGCCAAATAAATTATCAATCATCATCTAAAAAAGTTACGAAACATTACACAAATCTCGTTTTAGAATTTTTTATATGGAGATTGATTTTAGTTATCTTTAAATTTTACAAAAATGTTCACAGTATAGTAATTTTTTTTATAAAATAAGGTACAAGGACAAAATTAGATGGAATGGGATGGTGGTCAGCTGTCGCCCTCTTGGTCTCTTCTCTAAACTAGTTTAAGCCACCAAAATACCACATTCACTCTATGGGTAAAACCTACTTAACATCATCCCCAATTTTTTGACGTTTTTTATTTACAAAAAAAAATGCATGTACAAATTCATCGGTTGGCGGGATGGGGGCTAAAAACAACATAGCATTTTATTTATCACCAACCTAAGTGGGTAGTTAGTAGGACCCTCCCAAATCTATCTAGGTATGAACTGCTCACTGTCTTTCGGGGTGTTTCAAGAGCCGAAAACAAGCAAGACAGTTTCTTAGTGGGGAGAAAAAAGGGGATTATTGGAGGATTAAAGAAAGGAAAGCTGGATGGGATTCAGGAACATAAATTGTGTGTGTCCTCCAAGATAGGTACCATTTTTTTTTTGGGGGGGGGAACAAAATAAAAATGGGGAGTGGGCATCTCGGAGAATCTCTAATACCGAAAATGAAGAAAATGGAGGGGGTGCAGGCCTCATCTGTACAACTAGCTAAGAGACGTTGCTAACTGGGATGGGGATTGATAATTTGGATGTTTCCTGGCTGGTCTAGATGGCTGTTGTCATATTCATGGAATGGAAATGAACTCAGATTCTGTTTCTCGTGTTATGCAACTACCGAGACAATTGTGTAACTAAAGTCTTGTCTGGGAACAGGATGCCAAAAGAGCAGCAAGAGATCCCCCTCCTCCCCCCTCCCGAAAGATTCGGTTCTAAAATATGCAAGGCTCGTATTTCGGTTAAACCTGCGATGGAATTAGACGAAACTAATTTGAGAAGACAGGACGCTTTCTAGAGATAACCACTTTGGGGGTCCCTTCAATCTCCGATTCCTCACACTTTAGTTATTTGAGGGAGTTTTTTTTTAGGGGAAGGGGGCTACAAAAATAAAAAGGTCAACTATCATGACCTTTGGTGAAAGTCCAAAACGTGTTGGTCTTGTTTAGAAAGAGAAAATTGGGAATTGTTTGGTTAATAAAACGCATGGTAATATTAGATAATGATAATAACCTAATTGACCTAAAAGATACCATCATCGGCTATGGTGAATTCAAATATTAGTGGATCTAGTGTGGTAGTTTATGCACTGATATTGCTGGGAAAGGTATTAACCCACAATTTCAACCCAATTTCATATATATATATATATATATATATATATATATATATATATATATATATATATATATATATATATACATAATATATATATATATAATAATCCAGGTAAAACATCCACAGGGTAGTAATCCAAAGAATTTAAACCGGGTTTATAAAAAGTGCTCAATATCAAATAGAGCTTTTATATATGATTATTTTTATTTATACAGACATGTACAAAATCTGCGACACTGGCATGTCGATGTTATCGATCAACAGTTATTATAAACTGAGATATCATCAGGCAGAGTTAGAATCCGATCTTAAGCTTAGATCATATTTGGAAAGTTTCTTTCATCGACATGCCAGTGTCGCAGATTTTGTACATGTCTGTATAAATAAAAATAATCATATATATACAGGGTGGGCAAAAATAAGGGTCCTATTTTTAAAAATTCATAACTTTTTTATTTATTGATTTAAAAAAAATTTTTTTTTTAGAATAAGTAAAGGACCCCTTCCGAAGCAAGCATGAGCCGTATTAGCCCTAAGGAACGTACCCTCATTTAGAAAACATTATTTTTGCTTAAAAAACTCAAAACAGTGTAAAAAACAATACTTTAGTTTTTGTAAGTTTTAAGAAGTGTTTTTCGGCTAAAATTTGTTTTGTTTATTTCAAAAAATCTCGGATGGGTCAGTCTACACACACATAAAGTTTGGTGAGTTTAACTTTTATTTTGTGGAAGTTATTCAAATTCAAGTTATTCAAATTTAAAGATAGGACCCTTATTTTGGCCCACCCTGTATATATATATTTTTTTTTAACATAGTTCACCTCAAACAAGGCAGGCCGCCACTGTAGACGTAAGGTGCTACTGAGAAAAAAGGGCGAAGGTTTTTTTTTTATTAATGTCAACCGCGAATAAGACGCTATGTTGTAATTTTCTTATTCTAACTAATAAGGCATTGTATTAATGTTCGAATTTCAAGTCTTAAAAAAATAAATTAGAATTTTATTCCGGGATAAAAAAATACAATTTTGGTCTAATTAATAAGTTTCATCCAAAGTCCCCCCCCCCAAAAAAAAAACATGACTGTTTTAATTTATTACAAATATTTACTATATTGTAAATAAATTGTTCGTTTTGCAAAACAAAACAAAAAAAAACACACATTTTAATTCATTTCAATAAATATTCTATTAATTAATTATTTTGAATTATTGATTTTGTGTTGCTTTACTTAAATCTTTCATGTTTGATTTACTTTTAAGTTAAAAAAAATCAAGAAACATTTATTTCTATTTTCGGAAGTGAGTGCAACTCTTATCAAATTATTTCGCTAAAACTAATTATAATGAAATGTTCACATAAAGAATAAAACTGCCTAAGAATAGGGATTTGTCTTCTTCTTGTGTTTATAAACCAAGAGATATTTCCATGCAGTATAACTGACACTAGTATTTCCATTCGATGTCGACCGGAAAGAATGAACTTATTTAAAGAATGAATATTAAATCAGACAAATTATTTTTCAAAGAAAAATGTTCATGTTTAAAACATCATTTTATTATTAAGTATTAATTTAATATGCAAATTGCACGAAATAATACATTTGCACTAAGATTTCTAATAAAGTAATGGGTTAGTTCCGTGAACGGTAATTAATACTGAAAATGTCATTAAAATTGGTTGATTTTCTGAATTTTGATAGAATTTTTAAGTGAAGGAAGGGGACAAAATTCCAATAGTCTGACTGTTCGACAGATCTCGTTTGTTACTTTATAGCATGACGTCATTTCCAGCGCTCTGGCCTCATTTACCATGGCCGTGCTCAGACTGACACTCCCGATTGTGCTGTTTCGATCCCGCCTCCGAATATTTTTTTTAATGTAACAAAGAATATCCCTTTTCCGTTTTTTTTTTAATATAATTAAATATAAGTAAAAAACATCTTAGATTTTAGTATATTTAGCCTCTCTGTAACTCTCTCTCTCTCTCTCTCTCTCTCTCTCTCTCTCATATAAAAAAAATATATATATATATATGTATATGTATATAATCAAATAAAATTGTACCTAATTTATAAGTGTTTAACAATTTTCCGGCACATTAGAATTCATATAAGCATTATTTTAAAAGTATTAACATGTATATAAATAGCTTAGTTGTTAAGATATCAGGCTGACAACATCACGGTTACTGTTAAAGTAAACTCCTTAATATACTGTTGCGCATGACGCTATCTCATATTCGAACCTGAATAACCCTGCTAGTATATATAAATATATGAGTTAGGTATGTGTATATATTTTTATGTATAGGATTCATTTCTAAACTAATTAACCGATCATTATGAATTGCGGAATATGGTTGCTAAACATTAGGGGTCTTAATGTGGGCTATATTTAGTTAAATTTAGTTTTATGCAAGGGGGGGGGGCGTGAAAATTCAGAAACCTCTGATTTTTGTGAAGTTTTTATAATAGGTGAATACCTATCAATTAATAAATATTTCCGAATTTTCAGTTTCTTTGGAGTATTTTAAAGATTTTTAAAAAATTCAAATATTTCAGATTTGCATTAAATTTGATCCATAGTTATTAGGCACCAATCAAGCAAGATTCCCTGAATTTCAATTTTTTTTCTCAAGACCTCTTAAGCTTAAGCCTTAAATTTTAAACGGTTCATAGAATCAAAATTGGAATAATGATTCTAGACATGAGCTTTAGTATCCGTATATATTGATTTTAATCTTCGGAAATGGACATAAAAGTGGTGTAACACAGTTCTCTTCAGGGAATTTATTTTACCTGTTCTGGGACGGGTATTCTTCTAGTATATATATATATATATATATATATATATATAAGGTGAGTCAATGAAAAATAGTTAGACCTGTAAATGGAAACAGATCGATATCTTCAGTTGTTCAGAACAAGGAGCATTTAGTAGATAAAAATATTTCTTCTTCTTCTCTTTCAATTGTATTCCTTAAGCACGGCTTTTCAAAGGTCAAAATCTTATCATCAGAGGAAGTAGTGATTGATAAGTTGACAGATAAGAACAGTCAAAATTCAAAATTTGGAAAAAATTTTTTAATTTTTTCCAAATTTTGAATTTTGACTGTTCTTATCTGTCAACTTATCAATCACTACTTCCTCTGATGATAAGATTTTGATCTTTGAAAAGCCGTGCTTAAGGAATACAATTGAAAGAGAAGAAGAAGAAATATTTTTATCTACTAAATGCTCCTTGTTCTGAACAACTGAAGATATCGATCTGTTTCCATTTACAGGTCTATTTTTCATTGACTCACCTTATTTTTGCTCTATCCAGTATATTGAGCTTTCCTCATCTCACAATAGGTCTAATTCTCTAAAAGTTATCTTTTAGTTATAAACCTTCATATATATATATATATATATATATATATATATATATATATATGTTTGCTAACTAGTCAATGTGTTAATTTAGAAATGCTTTCCATTCAATAATTGATGACAGAAAGCAGATGACAATTTCCAAACTCTCGTAAAAGCTGATCGTAATTTAGATAATGGTTAATAATTCGTAAATAAAATAAAGGACGCTTTATTGTGTTTGTTTCAGGTGTTCTTAGTGGCATTCAAGTCGAATATCCACCGGTAACAAGACTTATCAGGTCCCAGCAGCAATTTGTCCACCACAATCTGCCATTAAGATTAAATATTCATCTCAATGAATAAGGACAAAGGCCACAAATCCCTGATTTAAATAAAGACAAACAAACCCTATTCCTGATAATAAATGAAGATAAATAAAACTATATTGTTACTCAGTAGAGCGTAAACCTCCTCTGTCATGCATAGTTGATACTACCATTCTAAATATGTCTGAATGTTTTCGTTGATCTGTGCATTATACCACCCCTCCAATACACTAGTGTCTTAAAACACAGGCTCTTGTGAAGTAAACCCTTTAAAGCTGGAAGCAACCAAATGCACATAAAAGTTTAATGCATTTACAGTTCTGGTGAATTCCGGAAATGCACGCCTAACAATATTTAGATGCAGGTGTGCAAAAGTAAGGTTCAAATTAAACGGAGAATGGAAAAGTTTTTTTTTAGAAGTTAAAGTTTACAATAAGAACTACATGACAGGATGTGACGTCATGGGAAGAAGTACGTGTCAGAAAAGCTACAGAGTTCCTGCCTCTGTGAACTTAGATGTCAAAGTGATCAGATGTGGGTTTCGTATCTTCCTTCATTCTATAGGGTTGGAAAAGGAAGATCTTGATGTACTTGTTGCAACTTTCTGTAAAAAGTAAATCGAACCCTCAAACAACTCCATTATTTGCTCCTTTTCAATTGCTTCAATTATCCCAACCACAAACAGAAGAAAGAAAAGAACAGTATCCGTGCTACTGCTATATCACTACTCTGACCATTTTTACAAGACATAACTAATTACTTTCAAGAGACGAACAGCTGTTTCTGTCTGTGGGGATCAAAGAATCCCCCCCCGACATGCTATAGACGTTCAAGCTTTATATCTTTAGTGTGAGAACGCTCGACTTCACCCACATCTACGTCAAACTGTATTTCAATACTCCAACTATTATATGGGGAACTAGCTTTCATTTGTGCATACCTATGTTCTTCCCCCATTTGTCCTTTGAATTGTTGGTTGCTGCTATGATATCTAGTATGGCTGAGTGGTCCAGCTTTCGACAGACATGCTTTACCACAGGCAGCACACACATGGACTTTATAGATAAGTATCTTTTTTAAAGTTTATCATCATCATCATCGTCATATTCGGTTTAATGTCTGTTTTACATGCTGGCATGCATTGGACAGCTTTAAAAAAATATACTTCCAAACTAACTTATCTCTGGCCAGGTCTTTATTTATCCCTCTTTCTCTCAAGTTCATACTTATCACTTCCTCCCATGTTTTCCTTGGCCTTTCCTTGTGAACTGAACCTGCTACCTTTACTGTTCTACATCTACTAACCAAAAAAATTTCATCCATTTTTTTTCAACGTGGCCATACCATTAAAGTCTCCTGTTCTGCACACATATACCTATACTGTCCAGATTTAATCTTTATCTGAGGTCATCAGAACTAAGCTTGTCTTTAAGACTCAAATGACACATCCATTGTATCATTCTCATATCATTTCTCTCCATGCAACGCATATCCTCAAGCCTCACTTCAATACATCATCACACTGCATACACATGCCTGATAAACTCTTTCCTTAATTTACAGTGGTAAGGCTCTGTTGTTTAGTAATGGCAGAAGTTTCCTAAACTTATTCCATCAACTCCTAACTTTTTGCAATCACACTAGTACCTGCTCTACCCTGTGATCCAATAGCATCACCAAGGTAACAAAACTTCTCAGTAACATCAATAGCTTCACCATCCAGATATACTTTGTCCACATCAAAGTTCTCACTCATCGCTATTGTGTTACACTTCTTGCACACAAACTGGTTATCCTCTCTCAAACTATTATTAATTCAATTTCACTTCTTATGTACCCAATGCTTACTACAAGAACCACAAAAAAATTGAATTGTACCCGACTCTTCTTCCACAAGTTTTATATACGAATCTTTGCACATAGTTTATTTGCAATGTTCTACATAACTAATTGCAAATTACCAAAACAGAATTTAATTTAAGGTAATTTATTCTTATACTGAAGCTGAGTGAATTGATTTTTTTTTTTCTAAATGCTTTTAACCTATATATTGGGGTGGGGAATAAGTCGGAAACATTTTTTGTTAAATTAAAAAATCTTTCGGAAGCCAAAATTTGGCAAAGTATTAGTGTTGTGCTGCATTCATTTTTTTTTCTTGTGTTATCATTTTGCCGTTTCTTTAAATCTTCTTGTTGAGTTAGTGTAAGAATAATTGCGAGAATACACTTTCGGAAATGGAGGTTTATTAAGAGAAATAGGTTAAAGAAGTCACGAGCACGATTTACACTTAAGGCACAATTAAGTATGTGACAGACAGAATCCTAACCGTAGATAACTATTTCAGAGCCAGACAGATAGATAAACAGACATCAGTGGCCATAGCCACATGCAAAACTCAACAGTTATCTCATCCTTAAAGCATTGTTTCAGCTACCAGCTGCGTCAAAACCAGTCTCCCTAAACTCTAACCACTGTTTATCGCTTTGGTCCCACGTGACGTCACATCTGTAGGATCTAATCTGCATCTCGCTTTGAGTCTTGCCCCTTCTTACCTCAACTGTCAATCTTTCCTTGGTGTTAAGTTATTTTTGAATACACTGTCTCAACTTTCTTTGTTTCATACATGGACAAGATTGCTTGTATTCGTCACAATTCACCTATGCTAAAATATGTACTAGTAAACTTACACACCGTTGTCCATTTGGTAATAAATTAAAGAAAAATAAATGGGGCACTAATGGGTTGAGTAACAATTTAAGACACATGTGTTGCGTGTAATTCGTTATTGTTGTAATGTTATATAATCCTTGGGGCTATTGATATTGTTTGCTTGCCTAGATTGGGGTCGACAATCCTCTACATATTCTTCTCTCTCTCTGTCTCGTACAGGTAACTGGAACACTTATGATATAAGGTGATAGCGGAAATTAAAACTTTAAACTCATCTTCTTTATCCTCGGACATTCGATGTTCCGATGTTAAGATCTTTGACTTTGATTGATAACATTTACTCAAAAGGCACAAGCCCTTGAGTCTGCTGACGTCACCACAGCAATCAATTAAAGTACCTACGAGCCGACCAAAACAACAGGGTTAAATACAGACACTAATGCAAGATAACCTAGAAAATGGCTAGACAGACTTGAAATCATATATTCAAACAGAAAACTAGTTAACTTACACACCGGTTATCCAACAATTTCTTATTGTTGTTCTAACATTTACACATATTTATCATGTTTTTAGGTACTTATACAATTTATGAACCGTGTTTTTATCGGCACATTCTGGCAGGTTACGTAAACCGCTAGAAGGTGCCGAAACACTTAGCTGACGAGAATTGCAGCAGTCAACAATTGGAAAACACAATGAAAATATTGCAGAGATTTAATCGGCAATTACCTGCGTGAATTTATGTGGAGACAGAAATTCAGAAACTTTGTCTCCACATATCTGCTCGACGGTACACTTAAGCATCCTTCCATGTCCTCTAACCCTTCTAATTCTACTTTTTCATCGTCTGTACAGAAGTCCGCAGATAAAAGAAACGGTACCTAATCCTAAAAGAAACAGTACCTAACACTAACCTAGTCGGTAGGGATGAAAAAGAATTAGCATGAAAACATTGTTTGTTAAAAAAAAAAATCAAAAAACTGTTTGCTATCAGTTGTTGCACCATATTTCTTCTAACAAAAAATAAATATTTATTCATGAATCTTACCACATACGATGAGTACTTTGTTCCCGATTTGAATTTCTTTCCCTACATTTTGAAAGTTTCTTACAAATTTATGTATTTTATTTTCCAATTTTTATTGATTCTTTTTATTGAAATTGACTTACGATGCCTGTTTCCAGCGTTTCAACATTGCCCAGCATTTTCGACACAAAAAAAAAATGAAGTTTTTGTTTGCCACTTTCCGGCGGTTTACGTAACCTGCCAAAATGTGCCGATAAAAAAACGCGGTTCGTAAACTGCATAAGTACCTGTTTTTAAATTTTTTTTTTTATTTCAGATCCCTAAAATGGAATGTCGAGTAAAGAAAGCTGTTCATTTTCAAGACGACGTTTATAAATATCCATAACAAATATAAAAAAATGTTTAGCTGAATTATAATGCTTAGAGTTTTGTCATTTTTTTTTTCTATTTGAAAATAAACTTACTTGAATTTGATGCCGAGCCACAAGTAAGCAGATGTCAGCTGTCGTTTCTGTGAATAACTTGATTGCTTGGTTCCGGCCGTGAAGTTCAATTCCATTAATCTAGAAAAAAAGGGGTCAATAAAAAAAATGAGAAATATAAGACGAACAGCAAAGGTGCAATTAAAATCAGGACTTTTGTTTTACCTCTTTTTTTATGGCATATCAACCCTTTTTTTTGGGGGGGGGGTATTAATGTAAAAACGCAAACGACTTGTCTTCAAATCAAATCGAATTTATTGGCAAAAAGATAGCAAAGTGCAACAAGCCATGTAAAGAGGTGGGTAGAAGTTATTTACATGCATATACAGTCTGAATCTTTGTATAAGGCCACTTTAAACATGGATATGGTAGTCATTGTTATAACCTCCTTTGGCAGGCTGTTCCATGGAACAGAAGCGCGGACAGAGAATGCTGCTTTTTTTTTCGGCGGTAGTACATCTTTTGCAGGTTTGTCTGTTTTACGACATATCAACCTTTTTTTTAAGGTTATTTAATGCCAAAACACAATAAAAGACTTGTCCTGTGTTTTTTAATGGCATATCAATTATTTCGTTTTTTTTAAAGCTGAAACACAATAAAAGACTTGTCGTGTTTGATTTTACATCATATCCAGAAATGTGAGTGGACAATGGGCCAAAAATTCTGAAATCGAGCTGAATTTCTCAACCTGGAGGGGAGGGGCACAGCTCCCCATCAAGTTCCCAACCCAAGAAGACAGGATACTCACTCATAATCACCTTAAAAAAGTAGAATCTCAATTTTTTGGAGGATGACATTTAGTGAAGTGTGTTAATCTACAATACCTTTTTTTTTAGACTGAAAGTATCAAGTAATATAAATTTGAAAATCAGTTTAGAAACCAGATAACATGACGCAAGATTTTTTTTCAAATAAATGAAATATTTATTCAATCATTTTTTATTTTAAAATTCAAATTTTCGGTTTTATAAACCCTTATCAGGCAATATTTTTTTTTTTTTCCTTTTTATTTTTTTTTCATTGTCGAAATCTTAGAGTGTAGCCGAAGACCGTCGATTTCTTCCGGTGTTGTTGAAGAGATTGTCCGATATCTGTAGTGAGAAGCGGTGGGGGTGGGGCGTGTACAAATAATGATATCAATGTTACTACAGTTAGAAGCGTCGGTGAAATGATAAATTTGAAAATATTTTCAAATTTATCATTTCACCGACGCTTCTAACTGTAGTAACATTGATATCATTATCAACTGATGTTTTAAAGAAGACAGGAAAACATTCATTGATGAAGCAAAAGTCTTTTACCCCTCCCCCTTAACCCACCTATACCCATGAATCGTTTAAAGTATAATAAAATAAACATTTTTCAGAAAGAGGAGAAAGGGAGGCTGAGCAAAACAAAACGTGACGGAGAGAGGAAGAGGAAGAGAGAAAAAAAGCAGGAAAAGAGAAAGAAAGAAAAACCGAGTCAAATAGGGGAAAAATAATGATGTAAAGCTCTACTGATTTAGCTTTTCTTATTTTAAAAAAGCGGAATTCCACTAAAAAGCAGAAAACTCGCATGCCTGCATACCTAACCCTTATTTTCGAGTGGCCTTTGGGCCTTGATAAGCGATGGCCTTTAATGTAAAAAAAACCCCAAAAAGCTGACGATTGTTTATAGCAAAAGAAAATTAAGACTAACTTACCCGCCTGCCCCCTACATGCACACACCATTGTAATATCTATCGATTTTCAATCTAAAAGCTGCTCCCTTACTTTATCTAACATATAAATTTATCTTGTCGGATTTTAAAAGTCAGATTAAAATAGCATTTAAGCTTACAGAATCAAACTTTGCTTCTGACTAGCCAATTTTCATTTGTTATTGTTGTACCATGTTATTAATAATATAATAACATAATTAGCTATGAAATCTTACATGCATTTATCTAGACGGATTTTCAAAGTCAGACCCAAATAGCATTTAAGCTTACAAAATCAAACTTTGCTTCTGACCAGACGATTTTCATTTGTTATTATTGTACCATGTTATTAGTAATATAATATACTTCACTACAATTTATTTTGTTTAAAAACCGTCGAAGACGATCTGGAAAGAGTGAAAGGAAATGATCGTCTTCGACTGTTTGCTGTATAAAGGCATTTGTTTCTTTTCATCAAAACCTTTCTACACAAAAGATTATCGTCGTTTGACTCAACCAAAATATCGGTTGACTTTAAAAATATGTCTGTTATTATTTTATTAGTCTGTCTCATGCTTAACCACTATTCCATATATATATATATATATATATATATATATATATATATATATATATATATGCATAACTCTGGGCCATGCCTATTGAGTTCTCTCTCGACTGCTTGCTGGATAGCTGTCGTGTTTGCTATATAGATGTTAATTTACTTCCCATTTCTAGAAAGTGCATGGTGGAGCATTCGTACGCGCCTCGGCTACTGAGTCACACATGACTTTCGTATCGAGGTTCGAACCGTGTGACCAGAAGGGATTGTCTTCTACCATACTGACGATTGCAGGTTTGGCATGAAACACAAGTGTATATGGGTTTATTTTGAAAATAAAATTGTATTTATAATTGTGTGTTTGTTTTCTAGATGTTTACACCAGATAAGTTCTCTTAAAATAAAAATACCTCAAACAAAACTTTTAAATAATAAATATTTAATTGTGTTAAACACGAAACAAACGCTTTCACATGGATTCATAGAGATAAACATTAAGATTTTGGTAATTTTTATACAAATTTATTTAACTTTTAAATATGACCGTAAAGACAAGAAAAGAAAGAAGAAATCAATTTGCCTGGGCGAAGGTGAGTGTGTGTTGGAGGGGGCTAACAAAAGGCCGGAAAGGATCACAATAATGGTACATAAACAACTGTCTAGCCACCATAACCAAAAAGCAGAACCCATCATCATTGGCATTTCTGAACTCTATTCAAATGCTAAACATTTGTGCACGACATACAAAATATTTCTAAACAGAACTATTTGTTATATTAAAATCAAAAACAATCGTTGACTTACAAAAACAAAATATAGTTAATTAATTAGTATCTTTTTGCACAGCAATATGCAAATTAGCTAACTTTACTACTGAGATCACACATACTTTCCCGACCCGACCTTGGGTCACATCTTACCTTGTGGGAGTAAGATAAAACTGGCCTTGTGCCTAACCTCCTGGGGAGGTAAATAAATTGTGTAAACTTGAAATAATGTGTTTTCACCTCACCGTTAGTTCGAGAAATAAACCCAACTTTCGCATTTATTCATTTAAATATGTATCTATCTGTCTCTCTCTCTCATATATATATATATATATATATATATATATATATATATATATATATCTTATATTTGAATTGTCGAGTGTGAATTTCTCTTTTCTCATTTTCAAAAATGTAATCATCTCACTTGGATGCTTGACAATACCACAAGGTTGAAATAAATTATTGCATCGATGATTATGTAATTTCGTGTTACTATATTTTATTTTATTCTTGCTCTATTCCTTACATTGAGCTTTCATACCCGGATTTCCTCCTGGAATTTATTTCATTATAACACACTCACACACACACATATATATATATATATATATATATATATATATATATATATATATATATATATATATATTAGTAAAGCAAACCAAATTAATTTATCAGTTTCAGTGGCCCTTTGGGGAAATGTGTCTCCTTCAATAACAAAACTAACTGTTACATCGGTCACACTTCTACTCTTTCCAGAAGGCTCACCTTACACCTTTCAGACTCAAGTTCAATCTGCCAGCATTTGAAGCAACACAACTCCCCGCATTCGCAATTCAGACAGCTGTTAGTCAATAACACGAAAATTCTACACCACGACTCTAATGTAAAAAGACTGAAAATCCTAGAGGCATTTTACATAAAGACCAGACGTCCCACAATAAACAACATTAATTATGAATCCAGTAAAAATATTTTTAAGTGCCTCGGCTAAAATTTAAAAAAATTAAAAATTAAAAAAAAAACAATTGAAAAAAACAAAAAAACTCTACGTTTCACTCTTTTGAAATATCGTAAATAGTGTAATTGAATCAACCACGTGCCTAACACGTGATCACATTCGAGATACGGAACCTCATCACACATACGTTATATTAAAGCGTTATAAATTTACCGCACAGCGCGAACTTAGCAGTCATACATATGTAAGTGCAACCCTCAACCTGAAGACGATCGAGAGAGTCGGTCGAAAGTACTCGCGAATAAAAATGGAACAAAACCGCTACGTTGCCTACATCCGACAGGTAGGCAGGAATATAAGGATTATCCGAAGGATCGAGAAGATCAAAAAAGGATTGATAAAACAAAAACATTCCGTGATATACAAGAACAACGTATGTCATTATATATATATATATATATATATATATATATATATGATACTTATAAATACATATTAAATTATTAATACCTACAAGTTTCAAGCTTATTGCTCTCATCAGCGCAGGAAAGTAACAATTTCAGACGGTTGGGAGGCGCCATATCCACTCGGCCAACGGAAATTGTCATGTAGTTAAGGGAAATTAAGATCTATATGTACCCAGAAGTGGGCACAAATAGAAGACTAGTCGAGTGTGTTCGACGAACGTATTCGGAACTTTGCATAAGAGCTTTTTGACAGTCTATTTTTAACATCCCCGAGAGTGCTCAAATTTAATTTCTTAAATGGGCTTATATATATATATATATATATATATATTACACTCGAGAGAGGGGGAGGGGGGGTTGTTTTACTAGCTTATTCAATATGTTCTCGTTTTTTATTGCTGCCCTTTAGGTGACAATATAGGTAAAATAAAAAGACTATGATAATTATAATATATGTGATCTCAAGTGCTGCATCATCAACACCATATAAGTTATTAAAAATAGATAAATATATGATGA
The DNA here is from genome assembly GCA_963556195.1 of Sepiola atlantica. Classification (NCBI taxonomy): domain Eukaryota; kingdom Metazoa; phylum Mollusca; class Cephalopoda; order Sepiida; family Sepiolidae; genus Sepiola; species Sepiola atlantica. The sequence goes on from OY744539.1 coordinate 20,040,487, forward strand.
GGATGCTGCAGAATAGTGAATGAAAAAGATGAAAGGTGGAAGGAGAAACCGAATGAAAACCTCCAAGTCATTATTGGCAGCAAACAGTTCTAGAACGGCTTTTCGATACTTGATTTGTTTTTTTTTTGTTTTTTTTGACAAACTCGCCACCAAATCAAAAGAATATGTCCCATGACAAGGTAAACAGAGGCCTTACAAAATAGCCGCCATGAAAGGAAGTTCCCGGAGAAAAAAAAAGCAAAGAAAATGCTAAACAAATATTAAGTTATACGTACATCTATATAAAAAAAAGATGTTCGAAAATGGTTGTAGAGTAGAGGAAAGATTAATACAGAAACTATTTCATCCCTTTTCTAAGCACGCAAAGGGCTCCCTTTTTTTTCAATGCTGCGTTTATTTATTATTTGTATGAGGATAACAGTAAGACTTCCCCAAAGTAAAAATTAAATAATTATATATACTAGTGGGACCCGTGTAAATTACACGAAATGTTGTTTTCAATACTTATTATCTTGTTCCTAACCTATACATGTTTGAATAAAATATGATAAGATTTGACTTGTATATTTATTTTTTAAAATAAACAATACATGAAACAATTTACAAACTAAAAGCGTTTTCGTGTCCGTCCGTCAGACTTTTTTCGCGATTTGATCGATCGACTAATTCCGATTTCGACGACTAAACCTTATTTTGTAAATGTTTAAGATTAAATTAAATTTGGCTCCAATTCATGAGTAGCATACAAAGATTCGGAAGGTCGTTGCTTTTGATGTAAGCGTGACATACAAAATAACACACACGCTATCGTATTAATATGTGTCTTCCCGATCGTCCCCTCTCTACCCCCTCCCTTTAATGTAGCAAAAAACAATCTTAGAGGTTGGTCGGGATCGAACTATAAACCAGTTGGCCCGACGTCAAAAAACGACGTCAAAATCCTACGTCGCTAACCGTTGCGCTAAAAGGTAATACTTGAAAATATTACGAATATTAGGTGACTTGAATGCGTTTCCAAATGTAGGTGCGGCACGCATGTGCAGAGTTTTTGATGTAAGCGTGACACACGAACACACACGCTATCATATTAATATGTATATATATATATGTGTATATGTATATATATATATGTGTATATATATTATATGAATATTATTATAAAGCCCCTTTAAGAAATTAAAAAGTTGAGCACTGTTGGATATTAAAAAATAGACATTCACTTAAGCTACAAAGCAAGTTTCCGATTAATTTCGTTGAGTTCTCTTGATTGTCTTGTGTTTACGGCACACTGGATTTGGCATAAATATAACTTAATTTCTCTTGTATCACATGATTATTTCGTATGTCCTAGACCAGTGCTCTTCAAACTTTTTTTGTCGCGACCCCTTTTTGGAAAAAATTTTTTTCGTGACCCACCAAATTTTTTTATAAATAAAAAATAAGTTCGAATATTATTTCAAAAATTCCATAGTTATAATTTTGGCGACCCCCTTTCTATGGTTACGCGAATCCCCTGGGGGTCGCGACCCCCACTTTGAAGACCTCTGTCCTAGACAATAAAGCGGAAGCATGCGGAATCAAGGTTGACTCAGGTGTAAAAAGCAAATAAATAAAAACGATGGAGAAAGAAGAGAATTTTTTAAAAAGACAGCAGAGAAACACGCAAAGAACGTTTTCGCATTGTTCCAGGGAAGACGTTGACAATTTAAATGCAGCAACGTTGAAGTGGCATCACAGAATAAAATCGCATTACATTAAGCATTTGACAATATTGCCACTCGTTTCATACGTGATGTTATTATTTGTAGGTTGTTGTGTTTTTATAGCTTCCAGTATTTAACTTTTTTTTTAAATTGGTTTCGGAATGTATTAATTTAGTGTTATTACCTAGAATTTGTCTTAAGTCAGAAGGAGTGCAGTTATGTTTTTGTAGATGTTGGTAAATTGACCTAGAGTTTACAAGATGCATGGTGAGGCGACAAGATAAGGTAGTGGTGGTAAAACCCATGTAGCTATTAGCTTTATTATTATTATAGGAGTTGGATTCTTCGCAAAATGCATTTAAACTTATAAATAACATTTCCTTCTAATCTAAAGTTTGGTTGCATTTGATTACAATAGTATAAGTTAATAGAGTTTGAGTTATAATGTTGGATATATATATTTAAAATAGAAAAAGTTCTTTAAAAGTATCTTTAAAGAATTTAAATTTGAAAATAGGCAAAATGCCTCAGAAACCATGAATAAGATGCAACTATTTTTTATTAAGTCATTCTTTTTTTTTTCAAGACTTTTATCTTAACTTTTTCGGATAGATTATCCTTCTTTGGAGACTGAAGTTTCTTAACAAAGGTAAAGGTATTACCTTTTTTAATGTTAGTAAAGTCCTTTTCTTTTTGTTGTTATCAAAGCCTGCTGTTACTGTACCAGTTAGAAACAGCTCATATTATATAGAACTTATAAGCTAGTGGATGCTGGGCGTGTATTTAAAATGGTAAAAGTTTGGTGCAAGTCAATAACCCTAACCACGAAAATTGCATTTCCAAATTAAAACTCTTTCATATACTTACGTATCAGGCAAAAATGAGTATTGATTTACTCCTCTCCAGGAGTTAGGCACAAGGCCAGTTTTTATCTTACTCCCACAAGTAAGATGTGACCCAAGGTCGATCAGGCAAAAATGAGTATCCTCACCAAAAATTTGGAAAAATTATCTCACCGAATTTTAATTCAAGTTAAACATTTAGAAAGCCATTATTAGCATGCAGAGAAGGGGAATTTGTTAACTCCTAAGTACGACCTCTTAGGAGACTTACCTCATCTGTTTGACGTAACTCATCGCAACTGCACTCTGGTCAATTGTGAATTGTGGAAAATACGATGAAATTGATTTTTACTATTAATAAAAATTTGGTGTGATAATTTTTCCTAAGTTTGGTGAGAATACTTATTTTGGCCTATAAGTAAGTATATCAAAGAGTTTTGATTTTGAGACACGATTTTCGTGTGTGTGTGTGTGGGGGGGGGGGGGGTTATATACTTGTACCAAAGGTTTTTTGAAAGCATATAGCTATATCAGATAGAGGGATATTTACTTACTTGTAGAATTTGATCTCCTGGTCTGATTCGCCCATCCTTGGCAGCTATACTTTCATTCTCAACCTGCAAAGAAAGAATTGTGAAATGGTGAACTTGTTGGGAAACCATCTGAATAAACGGTTCGTTAGACAAATGTAGGGTCACCTGGTGTTGCCCCGGTGCCAATAAATAGCATGAAATGTTTTCAATAACATTTCTGATCACAAATTAATTGCTCCCCACCATGAATGTCATTTTGTAAAACATAAAACATTTGGTAAAACATAGAACATGAAATTATTTTATTAGTTATTTATTTCAATTGTAATATTGTTTACATAGTCGCATTGTCGGTAAGATGGAGCTAATTTAATGCTGTTTATACAATATATAATAATATAAAAAAAACAATGTCTATAATTATGTGATGAATGCCTTGTTTGGCCGAAATATTTGATTTATATTGTTTGCATTTATTTAAAGGAAATCTAGCATCGAATTTGGTTTTAAAAATGATTTCTTATATATAATAGTTTCGTTGTCAGAGAAGTCACAAAATAAAGAGCTCCTTCTCAATTTATTTTTTTTTTTAATAATTTTAATGGTAAGGGTTCTCTAGGCACAATATCAAACAGGGTAGTGAGATTTGACTGGCAGGCAGTTTGATTGGTCAATTAGTTTCGGAGTTTACCCCACACAAGCGTGTAGATATCTAAATGAATAAATGTTTTTTTATAAATTTTTATCGCACCTATATTACCATCAAAACGGGTTACTGTTATTTAAATCAATAATATGAATCAATAATACAAAAAATATTTTGAAATACTTTGTATATAGTAGTGATCAAATTTTTTTATGTGGTGGATATCCAGCTCCCCCAAAATGGGCACTTTGGATGGGACAAAAATAAAAATTGCTCCAGTCAAGAAGGGTTGTTCCTTCTCTGACTGAGGGCATAACAGATACTACCTTTTGATCTTACCCTTAAAGACGAAAGGAGTTTCCCATAAAATCAATTGTTTTATTGTTTTTTCTTTTGATTTTAGAAATAGCATCTAAGTGCAATAAATTGCACACATTTTTAATTACCACACGAGGGAAGTGTAAAAAGATAAAATCATAAATACCCCCTCCCTGTCTCCGGCCGACAAAAACCAGACATACCCTCAACCTCCACACGTGTGATTTCTGTTTCTAAAGTGATTCTTTTGAATGGGGTTTGTTCCATAAACCTGATTCCCTACAGACTAACGCATGATGCAGCGAGAGATGGAGGTATGAGGTCTGAGGTCGGTTGGTGGTGTGGGGTAAAGGTTTTAGGGGGATGACCAATGCCGACAGCAGCCACATGCAAAGGGGAAAAGGCAAATCATTAATACAACCACCGGCCAAAAGCGTATGAAAACAAATACAAACAATGATAAAAAGAAAAGATGAAAAACTGGAAAATTAGTGTTTGTAGTAAAATATTGCCAGAGACATTTAAAACAAATGACATGGAAATTACTAATGGAGATTTGGTATCTGCCTGTCTGAAGCCGAAACTATGCTATCACTTCTATATTTGAATCCAAAACTATGCTATCACTTCTATATCTGAAGCCGAAACTATGCCATCACTTCTATATCCAAAGTCGAAACTATGCCATCACTTCTATATCCGAAGCCGAAACTATACCATCACTTCTATATCCGAAGCCGAAACTATGCCATCACTTCTATATCTGAAGCCGAAACCATGCCATCACTTCTATATCCAAAGTCGAAACTATGCCATCACTTCCATAACCGAAACTATGCTATCACTTCTATATCCGAAGCCGAACTATGCTATCACTTCTATATCCGAAGTCAAAACTATGCTATCACTTCTATATCTGAAGCCGAACTATGCTATCACTTCTATATCCGTAGCCGAAACTATGCTATCACTTCTATATCCGAAGCCGAAACTATGCTATCACTTCTATATCCGAAGCCGAAACTATGCTATCACTTCTATATCTGAAACTATACCATTACTATTTTTTAATGCTCACCTCAGTTTACTATAATATTTCAGACTAATGTACTATCTTGAAATGCTCAATTCGAAGGGTTAGGGTAGTATCTGTTCTGTTGTCATGATATCATTCTCCCAGCCCTTACTTCCTCGTTTGCAGCAGGGGGAGTGATTATATAGTATATGCTTGTTCGTCATATATATTAGCAAAAATATGTTTCCCCAAGTCGCATATTATTGCTCGTGGAAATTTTTTTTTTTTAAATAAGTACTTTGTGAGCGCAAACATTCACCAAGTCACCTCTTCTCACAGTATGACTAAAGGAGCCTCTAGCTGATCAGTTGAAATCGCGAATTATTGTGGCTTTTAGAAATTGATGAAAGTTTTTTTTGTGATACTTATTTAGAAGATTACTGTCCTAAACATTGTAACATTACTGTGTGAATAAGCGATTTGTAGGGGGGGGGGGGGGTCTTCGATCTTTATTTTGAATAACTGGCCAGAGATGTTTTTGTAAACAGAAACAGCTGTTCGTCTCTCTTCTTCTTTCATTTCCTTCAGCATCCCGTTGTCAAATCACCAGCTCGGTTGAGAAAAGCCATACTGACGTTTCGTCGTTTAGCATAGCTATACCGGCTTCGCCGTTACGCGGTGGTGTTTTTGACATTACTCGATGATGTGGTCGACTGTCTGTTCAAGGTGATGACAGTCGCAGACAGCCGAGTCCCCATCCTTTCATGGTCGCGGTGAAACGGCCGACACCTGTGCTGAGGCCATTGAGCATTGTCCACTGCCAGCGAGGGAGGTCCATGCCTGGTAGTTCATCCGGCTCCTCCACGAATCTGTGCAGCCTTGATTGACCTGTTGCCTGCCATTCCTCTGTCCAGTGATGTTTCAGCCAGATTCGTTTTGTGACGTCACCAGGTGTTGAAAGCAGGAGCTGGTGGGCATGCTCCGCGAATGGGCGTCGTGACTTCAGGTGAGCTCGTGGAGGGGTCTCTGTGACGAGCTTGTAAAGAAGGTGGTCCTCATCGATGGTGGCTTTTCAGGACGGTGCAAGGACAGCTGCTTCACGGCACAGGGTTGGTGGTGCGATGCTGGCGAGTATCGGTAGTTGGTTGATTGGCGTGACGTGCAGGCAGCCAGAGACTGTGCGTAAGGCGGTGTTGAGCATATGTCCAGCTTCTTAGTGCCGGAGATCCTGCACCAGGCTGGGGAGCAGTACATGTAAGTAGATAACTCATTGGGTAGTGACGTCTAGTTGTAAAGGTGGCCGTAGTGGTGATTTAGCAACCATAATCTTTGTGTTTTCCTGTCTTCTTGTAGATGCAATAGTGTAATAGAATAAAATTTAAAAAATGTAAACCACATTGTTGCTTAATGGCTCATGCTCTTCAAGCGCCCAAACAATTTTATAAAAGTCTCATTTGATAAATAAATACTAGTAGTGTAGTGTTACCGTTGTCCAATTCTGTGTCCTGTCCAGAGCCATAGGTATCACATGGATATTCACTTTGTCTTTGGATAGTATCACCAGAAATAAAATGAAAATATTTTGTATCATATAATTATGATACAAATCAGTCTGACAGTGGCCTTGTTGCTGTCGGACTCCTGTTCTGTTGAGTCCTTGAAGGTCCACCCTCCCAGGCTTTACCTTCTTTCTGAAAGGGGCTTAGTTTATTTCTAATCGCCTGGGGCGCCCCTATCGGTGAATGCCGACTGGGCTGCTCGAGCATCTTTTGTAGACCAAAGTGTGCTTATCCTAGTGCGCTGGCTTCTAGAAAAACAAACATCACCTTGTGTCTAACCTCCCCTGGAGAGGAGGTAAATAATATGTGTGTGGGGGGGGGGGGCGCACAGCAGGTTATCCAGATTGACTTTGTGAGTTACAATTGGATGAGCATTATTTACTTACCTCCCCACAAGAGCAAAGTTAGACAGAAGATTAGTATTTTTTATGTGAGGGATAACCAGCTCCTCAAAAAGGGGAACTCTGGATGTGCCAAAAATAAAAACTGCCCCAGTCAAGAAGGATCTTTCGAGGACAGAACAGATACACTTTGAACCCAGCTCTACAGCCAGGAAGCAGTTACAATTGTATGGTGATAAACGCTTAGCATAAATAAATAAAAATATAAACCTCCAAGTCTTCGATTCTCACTGTTACCATCAAGCTGCATCCATAAGTGCTCAAAGATAGAAAAAATTATTATGGCAATATGTAGAAAAAAAACCCCAAAAAAAACAAAAACAAATTGGTTGTCCAAGCGAGTTGAGGGCGGGGTGGAAACGGAGGGCATTACTAGGAAGAAAGAATGAACATAAAAATGATGCTGGTTGCCCCACCCGCGAGCTGTCGGAATTGATTTGTCCAACAGAATAAACAACCTCGTTAATGGTCCTTTTGGGTGTCAACTGCCAAGATTGACGATCTGACAGCTAAATTGATTGGCTCATCGAAAAATATATATTGCAGCTCAGGAGGGGAAGGAGGAGGAAGGTGCTTTTAGTCCATCGAGGGCGAGGTTTGAAGGGACACGCATAGGATTCTCTGCTTTTGTCCTTATGTTTCAACCCCAACCCTTTCAGCCATCAAATCAAAATGAAGGGGTCAGGACTTAACTGTAGAAAAAAAAGTCCCTTCAAATGAAAAAGAAACACCTGCTATTAATGTTGCTGACTGCATAAATGGTTAGAAAGTTCTTTTTTTTTTAAAGAGGAAAGAACAGGGGAAAGGCATGAAGAAGGAAGGAATGTAAAGAGAAATCAAATATAATAAGTGTCCAGAGATGTGTTGTGGACAGAAACAGCCATTCGTCTCTCTGACATGTAAGTAGTTAACTCATTGGATAGTGACGTCTATTTGTGAAGGTGGTCGAAGTGGTGATGTAGCAGCCATAGTTCCTGTGTCTTCATTTCTCCTTGTAGATGAAAGTAGTGTAATGAAAGAAAAAGAAAACGTCGACCATATTGTTGCTCAACGGCCCATCCAAACAATTCTATAAAAGTCTCATTTGATAAATACATGTTATGTAATGTTGTGTTACAGTTGTCCATTCTCTGATCCCAGCAGATTATCAGGATAGCAGATCATCACATAAACATTCTCAGGCAACAGGAAGTAAAAAAAAATGCTACCAAGTCTGCTGCTGCGAAGAAGATAGGCTCTCTCTCTGGCCGGCTAGAAAACTTTCCACGCCTGCCAGTATCTTATATCTCTAGAAAGCCACCATTCGTCCGTGTACAGATTATTGTTGCCACATTTATGCTGGTGCACCAACCACTAGCCCCTCTCTCTCTTGGACAGGATGCAAAAAAGACTTTCCAACCTAATAAGTCACGAACTGTCTGCCGAGCTCCAGCCTCTGTCACATCACCACAGTGTTGCATGTCTGTGGTTGCTTTACAAGTACTTCCACAGAATGTGCTCCGTTGAACTTACTGCACTTATATCTCCTTAACATAAATACTCCCCCCCCCTCCTGATTAGCAGCAAAATCACACCCCTTCACTGTAGAAGTTACAAGATGCTAGATTTTCTACTCTAATAGCTTCTATTCTTGGGACCTTGCTTTTAGAATTCTCTCCCAGCTCCTTGTTTCCAGGAACGCCCTAACAAATTAAAAAAAAATGGTGGTGAGGGGGGGGGGGGTGAAATAGATTGAAAAGTGTGAAAAGAGAAGGGAGAGTAAAAAAAGAAAGAAAAAGTGTAAGAAGTTGAGGATAGTAAAGACGAAAAAAAAATGATGGCGATGGGGAGGGGGGGCGCTGTGATTGATATAAAAAGGATGAGAATAAAACAGAAATTAATAAAAAGAATGGAAAGAAGAGAAAGAACTGAAAACCTAGACGGATGGGGGGGGGATAAGAAAAAAGAAAATCGAATTAAGGTATTAGAAAAAAAAGGGTGAAACAATAAAAATAGGTAACATTAATAGCTGCCCAAGATAAATAATAAAAAGAAAAAAAATACATGAAGCATGAGAAACGAATAAGAACACACAAGAACAACTTACTTACGAGGATATTTATTTTAAAAAGTTACTAATATAGTTTTACTTTATTCTGAAGCTAAAACAGGAATTGAAAGATATTACAAATAAAAAAATAAATATAAAATAACATTTCAGGAATGTAACAACAAATAATAGTTAACTAATAAAATATCCTTTTTCGAAACCAATATGCAAACATCAGGAAGTTTCAGCGGATGTCCTTGGCAGGCCGAGAGCAGGCTCAAGGCGTTTTCACGAATAGTGGCGATTTTACTTGCCGCTAAAAATGTTGTCTTCTGTCAACCATGATTATACAACAGTAAAAATGTTTGTTTTGTTTTTTAACATAGTTCTCCCCAAGCAAGGCAGGACACCACTGTAGACGTAAGGGGCTACTGAGAAAAAAGGGAGATGGTTTTTTTTGGGGGGGTCAACCTAAATTGGGAGCTGCGCAGCGAGATGTCTGTTTACATTAGTTTTAAATTTCTGCATGTCAGTACCGTCAGGAAAACAGGGGGCAGGGAGGGAGTTCCAGAGGCCAGCAGCACGAGGAAAGAAGCTATTGGAAGCTGGGAACCTCCACAGTGAATGGATGGGATTTAGCTGATTGTCGAGTTGGTCTAGTAAATTTCCGTCGAAGGGGCACCAGAGTAGCCAGTTCATCGGAGCATAATCCATTGAAGTATTTGTAGAACAAGCACTAGGATGTTACATTGCGGCGATGGGACAGGGACTGGAGCTTAGCTGACAGTGAGGGACCTATTAGGTTGGCGACTCTTTTTTGGACCTTGTCAAGGAGGGAGAGACTAGTAGATGTGGCAACAATACTCCATGCATGGGCGGATGGTGGCTTTGTAGAGATACAGGATGATGTCAGGTGTGAGGAGTCTACTAACACGGTAAAGAGAGCCCACCTTCTTTGCTGCAGTCTTGGCAATATCTTCAATGTATTTGTTCCAATTCATGTTACCTGTGAAGGTTAGGCCGAGGAGTTTGAATGATGAACTCTCAGGTAGGGTGCCATTTGCCATGACAATCGGTGGTTGGAGAGGTTTCTTGTAGTTATTGAAGGAAAGGAGCTTAGTCTTTGCGGCATTAAAAGTTACCAACCATTTATGACGTTTGGTGTTTTGTTCCATTCTGAAGCACAATTGTAAATGTTTACTTTATTATATACAATGAATCATCATTTGCTAATAACCCGAGAAGGGGAGAATACAAGTTCATGCCTTTACTGACAGTATTAGTGTGTAAATAGCCATAATATATATGAGTGAATTTAAACTTTGAATAGCTTATTTCATAGTCTGTAACTGTATCCATCAGGCCATTAATAATGGCGCAGTTTGTCTGTTTTACCGCATATCAGCCCTTTTTTATTCGAGTTCATTTAATTTTGAAGCAGAATTGTAAACAATTCATTGTATTTAATAAACTGAATACGAATTATTATTTTACAAATTGGAGGGGGGATTCCAGGTTCATACCGTTACTAACATCTGTGAAACACGTTGCCACACAATTGCTTCCCTTACGGCTACAATATGCTCATTTTCAAATCTAATGGCAATAAACACGATTCTCATTAGTTATCAAATTTTATTCGTTCTATGACTTATTTTCAATCCTCTCATAATATTCTTCATAATTCAACTGACAATCGATCCATCCTATTAATCCTTATCCTCTAGTGGCTTTTAGTAAATAAAAAAAACGGTATTAGTATAAATAGTTATAATAGATCTGATTGAATTTAAAATAAAACAGTCAGATAAGTCCTAAGATGAAGTATCGCTGCCACATCTAGGGAAGCGCCGCTCAGAGCACTCTTCGTTTCCTAGACAGAATTAAAAGTCGAACTTGAAATCTAGTGAGGGAGGATCTCTTCTGTTTTCTACAGCTCCTTTCTCAGCAAATGAGGCGTTGCTAGTCTCTCTCCACTCTATTGTTATTTCCGTGGAAGGTGCTCGACTGAGTTCTAATCTCTGGTTCCTCCTTGTAAGACATTCACAGCAAGAACTTGTTTTCTACCACAACGACAAAAAGCTTTCCTTTCTTCCTCTGCGTGATTAGCATCAGGCGGAATTTCCAGTAAGGGCTCCCCTCTGTGGAACACATTACAACGGGATTGCTTCCCTGCAGATACAACATGGTCGATTTCAAATTGAACGTGAACAGATGCCTGTTATGAACCGTCTCCACAAGTATTCGAACTTGATCCATCCGATGAATCATTCTGAATCCTCTCGCAAGGTTCTTCATCTCTCAACTGACAACCATTCCATCTCATTCACCCTCAACCTTGAGTGGCTTTTGGCCCTGATACGTGGTGAATCTTGAGTAAAAAAAATTTTTTAAATCTGCATAGATGCGACTGTATCCATTTGGCTAATACCTACCCCTCCTCTCGAAATTTTAGCTCTCATCCAACAAGAGCCAACAACATTAACAAGGGCCAACAACATCAACAAAGCGCAACTAAGTAAAATAAAGTTACCAAGCATATTCGAGGGCGACCCTAAGACTCCCTTTTTTATTAGCTACTTCACCGAGATGTAGAGAAGGTCGACACTCCTTTCCCAGGGTTACTCCACTTACCCTTGATTCTTACCTCATAATTCTCAATGTTTAAGAAAGGGGGCCATCAAGTACGATTTTTGAGTCTTTGGTATGACTAAACCAAGGATTGAACCCTCGTCTCCCGGCCTATTAGCGAACACCCTAACCATTATGGTAAATGACTATAAAACATAAACAAAATGAAGGACTAGTAAGGAGATAGCAAACCGGGACAATAAATAAAAGTAACATAAAAAAATAAAGCATTTAATATAAAGGGGAAAAGAAATTAAAAAAAAAAAGAAGCGAAGTGAAAGTGAAAGTAGATGATAAGAGAACGAATTAAACCAATGACAGCAGAGTACACATAGAGGAAATGTTGATTTCAAGATAAGACAGTAATCAGTGATGAGTCATCGGTATATGTAGAGAGCTATCAAAGTACTACAGGTTGTGCTGAGTGGCTGTCCAGATACACGCAATGATTAACCAATCGACTGATAAAAAAGAAATGTTATTTCGTATTGGGGTCAATATTTACCTTGACTCATATCTTTTTATACTAAATATGACTAAATCAACGCCTGTTTCTCTAAGGCTTTTTCCATATATACCTTAATAACACAGGATACATGCTAAAATATACCTTAGTTTTAGGTTTGAGTTATATTGGAAAAACATTATGTTTAATTGTTTTAATTAGCCGTAATTTGTAATTACATGAACAAGTCTCTCTCTTAGCTATCTATGCATTTCTCTCGCCTCCTCTCACTCTATATTGATTTAACCACTCTAATATGTCTTAGTCACTCTTTCTCCAGGTGCTCACAGAGAGATTCTCTTGCATTTCAGCATCATCGAATGTACATACCTGTGTGTGTACACACCACTAACATGTAAATTAGATGGCAAATTAATAAATCTCTTTACTTTTATATAAGAAAAAAAAATTAATACTTCTAGATGATGATGATAATAATAATAAATAATAATAATAATAATAAATAATAATAATAAATAATAATAAATAATAATAATAATAATAATAATAATTAATAATAATAACAATAACAATGTAGAAGTAAAGTATTTTTAGTTATGCAAGAAGAATGTCTTAACACATATATTATGGGTTTATGAATTTTCAAATTAAATCAAAGAGGAACAAGCTGTTGTTGTGACCCAACGGGTCACGCGTGCGTCGAGTATCTTATTATTTTAAAACGACTAAAGAGAGAAAAAAAAATTGTAACTAAAAAAATAAATACTTCGGATTGAAAAAAATCTACCAAAAATTAGAATTATCTGATCTTAATTAATTTTTTGGTACTTCTGCAGTTTACGGACCGTGCTGAAAAAATAACGTTATTATTAAGAAACCCATTCTTTACATGAGAAAGGAAGGGGGCTTTGTTAACTATTCTGTACTTTCACCTAACTATTTAATAAACAAAACATACCGTCAAAATTGAATTTAACTTGAAAATCCGATCTAAAAAATAGCACGGTCTGTAAACTGCAGAAGTACCAATTTTTTAGTATTTATATTAAGATTGATTGATTAATTATTTATTTTATTAAAAAAAATATTTTCAGGTTACTTAAATTATACTTTGCCCTCTCCCCTTCATTTCAAGGACAAAATACGTCATATTATACCCATAGTCGAAATACAGTGACCACCTTTACAAAGAGATAATACCCTGAAAATGTGAAAATAAAAAAAATGTTAAAATAGTATTTAAAGCTCCGAAGACATTTTTTAAGATTTAAATTTGATATTTGAGCATCAATTTCTTTGTTTGAGTGATGATGAATATTATAAGAGGATTGACAATCTCAACATACCACCAACTCAAAACAAGAACACATCCAGAAAACAGCAATTCTTCTCCCTTTGTCAGAAATATCGCTCATGGAATGTGAGAACAAAATGGCAGCCTCATACCTCTGGCCTCTTCCTCTTATTTTTCCCTTTAGTTCTCATAATTATGGGTGGTAAACTATTGCATAGAGTTGCACCAAATTTAGCACAAAGAACTTTGGATGCAGGATGTAAAAAAGAAAGAAATTGTTATGCTTAAAGTTGTGTATGTGTTTTTATATTTGTATGTACATGATTCACTCCTAAACTAATTAACCGATCATTTAGGGTTAGAGTGGGTAATATGAAACAGAAGGTATAAGGAGGGGTCGGTCTCAAAAATTCAAATAGCTAAAAAAAAAAAAATTTTTAATTTTAACAATAAATTTTAGACCTCAATTAACAAGTATTCCTGAAATTTCAGTTTCTTTGGCGTATCTTAAAGGGATTTTAGGAGGCATAATATAGGTACAACCTCCCATTTGAAAATTCAAATATTTCAGATATTCATACCTGGCCTTTTGGCTAGAAAGAAAGTGTAGTATCTGTTCCGATGGATGCTGCACCCCATAGACTGGTATTGTCTTGGCCTTCGGGGCTTGATTTACGCCGGTCTGTGAGTTTGTCGACCGTCCCAGGCTTTGCCTCCCTTCTTTGGGAGGAGTAAGTTTATTGCTTACTGCCTGAGGCGCCCCTACCGGGGAATGCCGACGGGGCTGCCCAGGCAATTATTAATGGCAAGAGTGCTCACCTTCTCGGGCGCTGGCTTTTCAAGCCCTACTTTCCCGACCCGACCTTGGGTCACATCTTACCTTGTGGGAGTAAGATAAAACTGGCCTTGTGCCTAACCTCCTGGAGAGGAGGTAAATAAACATAGTCATTAGGCCCCAATTAAGCAAGATTGCTTGAATTTCAATTTCTTAAGATGCTTTAAACTTAAACTTGAAATTTTAGACACTTTCTAAAATAAAAACATGTAATGGATTTTTATCAAAATTGGAATGAAAATTCTAGAGATAAGGTTTAGTAGAATTATGTCTTGCTTTTAATCTTAATAAAGGGACATAAAAATGGTGTAAAACTGTTCCACTGAGAATTAATTTTTTTTAATGGAAATTGGAAATCGTTTCAGACAAGGCCTGAAGTCATTTGATGCAAGGAGCTAAAAAAAAGACTACTCCAAGGTCAAAAACTAGCCAACTATAACTGTTAGGTGGATAGATTCCGACCCGGATAACAGTAATTCTTCCCCCTTTGTCAGAAACATCAGGACGGATATGGGACGGGTATTCTTCTAGTGCTTAAATAAAATCCCATTAACACTCTGGAGGAGTTGGACTAGAAGTCTCCCTTTGGGTAGCTTTCTTTGGCTATTTTTTTGTAAAGCGTGGTTTTAAATGATCCATAAAAGAAGTGGGTACTCTTATAGATAATGCACCGTGTTTCCGTGACTTCGCATCGTCAACGTTCGGGCAGGTCTCGGAAGTGTCCGAAGAAGTCGATATGTTGTAAAATAAAGCCAGTCCAATGTTATTGTTACCTCTTTGAAAAACATTCACAGCAAGAACTCGTCTGTCTACCACAATTACACAGAAGTTTCCTCTCTTCCTCTGTGTACCTAAAACCAAACTGAATTTCCATGAACAGAGTTTCAGAACTTCCCATCTGTGGAACACATTACCACAGGACTGATTCCCTGCAGGCTGCAACATGATCGTCTTCAAATCCAATATCAACAAATACTTGCCATAAATCGTCCTCCTTTTGCATCTTTGTGTCTCATGCTATGGTTAGACGTTCCGCGAATGACTTCCAAATTCCCATGTCGGTTGCCATTTTGCTTATGCCGTCCGCCAGTATCAGGTCGTCATCAACTGATCCCCCTGTGTCTTAAGCGGTCTACCACACAGGTTTGGGCAATCGACGTCAATGTGGGACACACTTTGGAGCGTTTCAGATGACTGACAGCGGGTAAAGTGGCGGTACCAGTTGAGACGTTATTCTGCAACACCATTTCTCATAGAAGTCTTTAAAGTGAGACTGTCTATTTACTCCATCTGATGCGCTGCAGCCAGGGTCGTGTTGGTTTGATCGTGGACCACGTCTGACTGGCAGCCATACAGGAGTACAGGTCATAAGTAATGAAATTTTATTCATTCCATACATCAGTTTCAATCCTCTCATAATATTCTTCATCATTCAATTGACAATCGATCCACCTCATTACCTCTTATCCTCGAGTGGTTTTTAGCCTTGATAAACGGGTCTTCGTAAGTTAAAAAAAAAGAAAAGAAAGTTAACAGTTTTTGTATCCATTCACATTCACAGCAAGAACTCGTTTTTTATCACAGAAGAGACGTGGTTAGTCTCTCTCTACTCTATCGTTATTTCCATGGAAGGTGCTTGACTGAGCTCCAATCTCTGGTTCCTCCTTGTAAGACATTCACAGCAAGAACTCGTTTTATTACCACAATGGCAAAAATACTTTTTCTCCCTCCATGTGTCTAGCATCTGGCGGAATTTTCATGGACAGAGCTTCTTAGTAAGGGCTTCCCGTCTGTGGAACACATTACCACAGGACTGCTTCCCTACAGGCTACAACCAGGCCATTTTCAAATACAATGTCAACAAATTTTTCTCATAAATCGTCACGTATACTTAAACATTGTTCATTCCATTCATCAGTTTCAATCCTCGCATAATATTCTTCATCATTCAATTGATAATCTATCTATTTTATTACCTCTTATCTTCGAGTTACTATAGTAATGACATTTTCTTTTTATTTATTAATTTATAACTCTGTTTAGGATTAGGATGCAAAGGTTAAAAATAAAACGCAGTTCATACCAGTGATCAATGTTAGTACTCCCATAATGTTCCTCATCTTTTGGCTGGCAATCATTTTAGTCTCATTAACCCTTATCGTAGAGTGGCTATTGGCCTTGATAAGTGGTGACATTAAAAATAACAAATACACAAAAACTTTAGTAGATTGGTTCGTAGTTATAGACTTCCTCCATCAGTCTACACCCCCCCCCCGCCGGATGTCCATCCGCCCCAATTCATAAAGGAACAAAATAAATAAAAAATCTCGAGTACATATTGATAAAGTAAAAAGCGATGAGCATGTACATAGATTGACAAATTACATTTTTTTTTATGAGCAAAGTGTCATTAATTCTTCACGCTTCTTTTCACAAACGATTGGCTGAACAGCAAATTATAATGGGAGATGAAAACGAAGATAAGGGGTTCTTCTATAAACAATGATATGACTCTCACCGGACTTTCTCCCTTACCCAACTACTCTACCACCTACCCCCAGTCCAATATTGTTAGCAAATTCGTGTAGAAGTTTTCAACAAGTTCATGTTGAAACACCCACCATCTCCTCACTACCAATACCCTTCTCCCATCCTAACACTTTCTCCGACCCTGCTAAGGCTAATATTTTGAACTTCTCAATTCCACCACGTAATTTAATGTATAAATACCGACTCTGCTATTTCACCTGTTTATTATTGATAAAGCCCTGGCTTGGGACGAAGTATTGAATGAAATCCTGATCCTGTGTGAATTTCTTTTTGTTTATATTATTTTTTCCTATTTTGCTTTTTCACCTATTTCGCTATTTGATATATATATATATATATATATATATATATATATATATATATATATAAAAACCCACACTGACAGTTGTAAGTATCAGCTTTTGAGATCGGTTAATAGGTGTTTGTTTTCACTTGCATATTGTGCTCTATGCTTTTTTAGACAGAGCTGTATAGTACTTAAATGAATTACGTGTTTCAATATGCCATTACCAAGGCTTCATTTCTCATTTGTTTTAAAAACTCATTCCTTACAGTCATTTATGGAATGACAAGATGAAAATATGAATAGTCGCAAGCAAACTTGAAACATATCAAATTTCTTTCATAAATAAAAAGGAAGAAAGAAATTTGTTAGGAGCGTTTCCTAAGAAATAATGAGTAAGCAAGGGAAGAGTTTTTCGAAAGGAAGAATTTGAAAATACAAAAGGGCAGAAAGAGAAAATATGTTTTTAAGAAAAGAAAAATGTGGGCGTTTTCGTGAGGAAGATGAAAGACACTTAAATTTTTTTCAAAATCCAACCGGAAGAAAACATATTTTAATAGAATTTTTTATGAGAAATAAAAATAAAGAGTAATTTTTTATTTTACTTCAATTTGCACCAAACAAGGCAAACTGCCACTGATACGTAAAAATGGAAGTGTGTTTTTGAAAAGAAGACAAAATAAATGATAAAAAGAATTATAATTCTTCTTATACTTAGAATTCTCATACTTTATGTTTTTATAAGTATAAGAATTATGAGAAGTAGAGGAAGAATTCTAAGAAAAAGTAGAAGAATTCTAGGAAGAAAAAGTAGAAGAATTCTAAGAAGAAAAAATTGAAGAATTCTAGGAAGAAAAAGTAGAAGAATTCTAGGAAGAAAAAGTAGAAGAATTCTAGGAAGAAAAAGTAGAAGAATTCTAAGAAGAAAAAGTAGAAGAATTCTAAGAAGAAAAAGTAGAAGAATTCTAAGAAGAAAAAGTAGAAGAATTCTAGGAAGAAAAAGTAGAAGAATTCTAGGAAGAAAAAGTAGAAGAATTCTAGGAAGAAAAAGTAGAAGAATTCTAGGAAGAAAAAGTAGAAGAATTCTAGGAAGAAAAAGTAGAAGAATTCTAAGCAGAGGAAGAATTCTAAAAAGAAGAAGTAGAAGAATTCTAAGCAAAAGAAGAAGTAGAAGAAGTATACAAACTATAAAATGAAGTAGAAGAATAACTAAGGCAAGAAGAAGTATAATTATAAATAGTATAAGAATTATACAAATTATAAGAAAGATTATAAGTATTAATATTATAAGCAATATAAGAAGATTTATAATATTTACGAGAAGTATAAGAAGAATTATGAAAACGGGTATGAAAAGAAGGATTATAAGAAATCTAAGATTTATGAAAAGAATATTTATAGGATGTAGAAAAATAAAAACGTAGTAAAAAAGGAAGAAGCGACATTAGGAGAAGACGAAATTGTCGTGAAAAGAAGGTGAATTCTCTTGCCAAGGTCAAAATAAATAATAATGGAAAGAGCTTATAGAAAAGTTCCAAAGAAATGATTTAAATGAAAGTTTGATTTGGTTTCATTCAAGCGAGAGATGGAAGGAGAGGTTACTCAAATAAATCCTCCCAATGTAACAATCTGATCGGTTCACTTTATTCAAACATGGGTTGAACACGTTCAATTGATTTAAGCACACATTTGAATATGAATTGAATCGTGTTAAATCTAGGTAGAGCGGAGGTAGATGTACTTTGCTTGATCAAAGCAGGCTCATTCCAGCGAAATATTCAACAAGGGTGTGTCGGAAGATTCTCAGATGTTCTTCAACTTGTCGCTCCTTGTTAGTATCTATAAGAAGTAACTCTTGAAAATGTCAGTTTCATAGCCATCACCGGTGAGATTTTCTCGGCATTCAAAAGTTGGCGTAATTTCGGAATTCAAAAAAAAAAATTAAGATTCCCCTATTTTCAGAAGCCAATAATTCTAATTAGGGGTTTTAAATGTCCATTAGTTCATAACCACTCCTTCGGCATCCTGGGTACGTCAATTTCCATCTTTACCAAACTTCTACCATTTTATAGCTAGTATGAAGCAAAATATTTGAAATTCCATGGAAAAAAATAGGCTACTTAGTATTTGCATGAAAGAGTAAGTAACTACGATGAATGTATTTCCGTATTGTTTTATTGGTCAAAATGTTAGAAATTATGTTTTTAAACAAAAATAATTTGCTTTGGACTAATGCCAAATACCCTTTATGCCTATATTTTTGCAAATTATCAAAAAAAGGTCACTGAGTTCAAAAAAACATATATTTATGATAATGAGATTTAAATTTTACTACAGCTTAGAATCGCCTTTCAGACGATAACTTTGAAATTTTAGAATCAGTTAACATGAGGCGAGATTTTGTTAAACAAATGAAATATTTATTAAATCATTTTTTTTTTAAATCCAAATTTTCGGTTTTAAAAGCCTTATTCATGGTACAGACTATATTTTCCTTTTTTTTCTTTTCTTCTTTTTTTTTTTCATAGTCGAAGTCTTACGGCTTGGCCGAAGATAGATTTTCTGGTGTTATGAAGATACTGTTTTTTTAATGTCCGATCTGTAGTGTAACGCACTGAAACGCGTGTGTACGATAATGAATCCAAAAATTTGGATAAAAAAATGATTTCTAAAATTTCAAAGTTATATAATTATGTAATGTTTTTTTAATGTCCGATCTGTAGTGTAACGCACTGAAACGCGTGTGTACGATAATGAATCCGAAAATTTGGATAATAAAATGATTTCTAAAATTTCAAAGTTATATAATTATGTAATGTTTTTTTAATGTCCGATCTGTAGTGTAACGCACTGAAACGCGTGTGTACGATAATGAATCCGAAAATTTGGATAAAAAATTATTTAATAAATATTTCATTTGTTTAACAAAATTTCGCGTCATGTTAACTTATTCTAAAATTTCAAAGTTATATAATTATGTAATGTTTTTTTTTATGTTGTTATTATTATGGGTTTTTTTATTTATAAAATACGTATCCAGTTTTAAAAATCCTTTAGACTTATGTGTGATTCGAATTCGGGTTTTGACATCATAAAAAACAACTGCCCTAATGATGTGTACTCTGCCTATTCCTGTTTTTTTCAACCAATTATATGTTTCTGTTTGCGCACGAACGGACAAACTACAAAAAAAATCCACAGTAAATTTTCTTTATATAATAAGATGTGGCACAAAGCCGAAATTTGGTGGCGTAGGATGGAGATCGGCTGCGTCCTATTAGTCTCTTCTCTAAACTAGTTTCAGTCACCAAAATACCACATTCACTCTACGGGTAAAACCTACTTAACATTATCCCCGATGGGTTATTATTATTATTATTATTATTATTATTATTATTATTATTATTATTATTATTATTATTATTATTATTATTATTATTTTTCGTCGTCTTGTCTCAAGCTTGAAATTAGACATTTCGTTAATGACTTCCAACTTTTCATGTTTGTTGCCAGACGTTTATTTATTTACAATAAATGTAATAAATATATATACAAATTCATAGGTTGGGGATTGTGGGGGGGGTGCTAAAAAACAACAGAGATTGCTGAAAAAGAAAATGCTAAGTGGGGTGGTTAGTAGGACCCTCCCCAAATCTATCTAGGTATGAGCTGCTCACTGTTTTCTGGGGGGTGTTTCAAGAGCCGAAAACAGGCAAGCCAACTTCTTAGTGGGGAGGGAAAAAGGGGATTATTGGGGATAAAAAAGAGAAAAGCTGGATCGGATTCAGGGGCATGGATTGTGTGGTGTCCTCCCAGATAGTACCATTTTGGGGGGTAGGGATCAAATAAAAATGGAGAGTGGGTATCTCTGAGGATCTCTAATACCGAAAATAGAGAAAAAGAAGGGGGCAGGACTCATTTGTACCACAAGCTAAGAGACTTTGCAGATAGATAGATTGATTAGAAATTATGGTTCTGTAATTTGAAGCACCTAAAGCACCCCCTCTCGCAGACATTGAAGACCAATTATTTTACATAATGCAGAAAAAAAATTAGATGGCCTTTTCTCAATAACTAGTTGAACATTTATTATTACTGACTGAGATCGGCAATCGATATCGCTTTGCCGGCCTACGCATTCTCAATCTGCGCCAATCATGAACTGGTTGAGATTATTCTATATGAAGCCTCCAAATCTCCTCTCAACCACCTAATCCATGACCTGTCCGCCTACTAGAGGAAGACTGGCCTCATCGTTCAGGAGCAAATAGGGAGACATAAGAGCCGGGGCATCATCACGATGAAGACTAGAGTTGAATCCCTAAGAACGTCCTGTGAGCAGCACCGTCTAGTGGTGCATGTCCAGAAACCTTGCCGTCATCGGCTGTCGGAAACCTAGTCGATGACAATTGCCTCAGATTCGCCATCGCCTTGCGCACAGGTTCGATAGTGTGCAGCACCCACAGGTGCTGTCGTGGTCAGCTAGTCAACGTATATGCGCTTACACCCTTTCATGTAGAAGGAGCGCTGGCTGATTCCCTAGACGCAGCATTCTAAATGATAAATGATATCGTCTGACAGGCTTTAGACGTCGCTGGCTTCCGGTCGATCTTCGAACCAGTTGGCCTCAAAAAGTGGGTGATCAGTTTACGTTAAATTTATATAGGGAACTGATCCTTCTTCCTAAAATCTAAAAATTAAAAAAAAAATAGCGACATGATGGAAAACATTTGGTCAGAAAAAAATTTGAGAAAAACGGGTGGTGGAGTATTACGAAAAAGCGTCTAAATCACTTTTATTCCTGAACGCGTTTATAGATAGAAAAATAGAACAATACATTTAAGTGGACTTTCAAAAGAAAATTAAAAAAAGAAAGAAAAAGGTTATAGCGATAAAGAGACAGATAGAAAAGGTTAAATCTGATAATGAAAATGAAAAGTGATTAAATTTGAAGATTTAAAAAAAAAAGTCAATAGATAGGAAAAAAATGCTATAATCGACTAATAAATTCAGATTAAAAAAAGAAAACGGCAAAAAGAAAATCCATCGCTGCTGTTTGTAAGCATAATATTTCTCTGTTAATACGATTAAGACCGTTAATACCTGTGGGTTATTTGAACAGCGGTTCAAACAAGCATTTCGACGCACTTCGCCTGTCTCCGCTCATCTCGACCAATTCGAACGCATCAACTACGATATTTGATACCCCTTCATTCCCTCCTGATCCTTTTAGGAAATAAACACACCGAAGAGAAGCACTCTGTTCAGTGGGCTCTCTTTTCTAAGGTCTTCTCCGACGATTCAAGTGGGAGAGGAAAACGAAGGGACTAAAATAAAGAAAAAGAAACTTTTATGACAAATGTTGAAATATTTGTCCAGTCTGTCAACATGTCTTGCATATGTTCAACCGGTTCCACGCGTGTGTGTACTTCAGGTTGACGAGAGAAAAGGACACTGGTGTTTGATGTTCCATCAAACAAACACTGTCCGGTGTCAAGCCTTAGCAACAAGAGTATTAGGTATTTAAAAAAAAAAAAATAATAAAGAGACATCATAGTGAACAAACAAAAAACAAAATAAAAACAAAAAACAAATCAGCATGTATTTCCAACGAGCCAATAAAAATGTTTCCAATATGGCCGATCGTATGCTGATGAGCGATCATCAAACACTCATTCTTGTCTGAATGACTAACCTGTTTTCTGACCAAACAATTTTTTGGATTATTTTGTTTTCATATTTTTTTAAACCCTTTCTTTCCTTTCGTATAAGAGTCGATATTTACCCCCCACCCCACCCCACTGAAGCAAGATGCCGTACAAGGCGGAAGGTTGAGAAAACCAGCTCCCCCAAGGAGACATTCTGATCGGGTATAAAAATAGCCAAAAACGGACCCGTCGGCATTCCTTGCTAGGAGCACTTCGAGCAATCAAGAGAGTAGAAAGTAGATATTGGCTTTACTTTCGGCAACCTCGTAACTCTCGCTTCCCTTATTTTGTCTTTTAGTCCTCACATTCCATGAGCGATGTTTCTGACAAAGGGGGAAGAATTGCTGTTTTATGTGTCGAAATCTATCCATTTAACACTTATCGTTTCTTCTCCCTTTGCTAGAAAAATCACTCAGAATGTGACGACTTAAGGACAAAATAGGTTTGGTTGGTCGTTTTGTTTTACGGCACATCGACACTTTTCGGGCTATTTAATGCCAAATCAGATCATTTTGGTAAAAGTTTTATGCTTCAAGTTCTTTATATCTTCAAACATTTATTTATAGCGTGTAGGCTGTTTTGAAGAGGAAAATTGTTTTTGTTTTTCCGAAACAAAAATCAATAAAACATCAATGTTTGGTGCATTTTGGGTCAGGAAGACAATATCTTCAGACAGCCTGATCTAAATAAAACATAGTCAAAAACATCTAAAAGAGAAGGATTATATATTTTCCAACCTAGATTGTAAAGTATGTATGTTGAGTGAGAGAATATGTGGGCGAGAGTGTTATCACGAACATTCCAAGACATCTCAGACATTTTCCTTGGAGACTAAATATGCCATTGTCAACCGTAAAGTTCTGGTGACACTTTTCAGTCTTGGAGCTTCATCCAAGAGAGAAAACACAAAGCGCGGAAGTAATCTCACTATTTTGGTTTTGTCTGAGACTGGAGTGGGAAATCGGTCAGCGGATGATGGCGCAAGGCGTGAAATTAGATTTTTTTGGTTTGGTGTAAACACAAGCTTTTTTGTGGCTAAATCTTCTTTCTCGTTTTTATCTCACCCCCGCCTACACACACACACACACACACACACACACACACACACAAAACCACGTCTTTTTCGTGCATCTCAAATCTTGATTCTTACCATTTCCAAAATACGAATTGGTCAAAACTAGTAGACCAAAATCGAATGAAAAGTTATAGGTAATCAGTAAGCATAACAATACGTATTGGTATCATTTAGATCATTCGGATGTTATTCTCACAACGTTTCGGACGATGTAACCTCCGACCTTCTTCAGGTGTATCGAACTCTGGAATATTTGTCGAGCTTAAGTAATTCGTAATTGTACAGATTCCTAAGACTTCTACCATGGCTGATGGAATGAAAGTAAGCTACCCTCGTGGTTGAAATAAACAGTTCCATTCGAAATTCCGTACAGAATCTCGAGTTCGACCAGATACACTTAAATAAGGTCGGAGGTTTCATCGGCCAAAACGTTGTAAAATAAGCAGTAGTCCGAATAATCCAAATACAAATCATCAATCCTCATCTAAAAATTCCAAAATATAATACGCATTGTGTCTATTTCAATATATTAATATATGAATAGTGTGTAACACTAAGGGAGGTAATTCAGTATATAGCATGAAAAGTCCAAGTTTCAAGCAATCATCAACACACACGCATATCTCTTGGAATTGAAGTTAAACGTGATTCTTGTTCCGGAGTTCGAATCGTGCGACTGGTTTGAATAGTTATCACTACTCTGATGATTCTGCAAGGATGAAACGTATACGTATGTATATAATGCTCAAATATGTATTATTAAAATAATTATTTGTATCGCTTTCTCAGCTGGGCGCTTTAATGAGTAATTAAAAGAAGCCGTCAAATCTAAACTATAATGTAAGTTCCTTCCTGTTTAGTGCTGTTATGACGGCCAACTATAGCTGTCCTCCTCCTGGACATTATATATATATATATATATATATATATATATATATATATATATATATATATATATATATATATATATATATAGATAGATAGTTATTACTATTTTATGTATCGACATAAAATTTTATAAGGAGATATAATTTGTTATGTATCAATTTTCAATAGTTACTTCAACAGTGCTCGATACGTAAATAGAGCTAGGTAGTAACTTATGAAAATATATTCATGGCAATTAAACTACACAGAGACTCCCGCGTTTAATCCCCCGGGGAAATCTTCAGGCTAAAATGCATTCATGGTAGCCTCGTTGATTAGAGCGCTCAAAATTGGAGTTAAATGTGACCCTTTTTCTGTGTTTGAATGGTTATCTCTTTCCCGTAAAATGATGAAACGTATACGTATGTAGATAAAAAATAAATTATTATAATTAATTATTTGGACTCTGTAGCAAGTAGTATTAATTAACCGAAATGCAGTGTTCCTTTCAAAAGTTGAACTCTCTACGACAGCTGTCTTTAAATAGGATTAATTTCTCGCTGATTTGAATATTCGTCACGTTTGATGAACATAGTTTTAAGCCTCGTATTTTCTCCAAGCGATAACCCCCATTTTTTTTACTTCTGAGAACAATTTTAAATCCGTTAACTTGTTTTAGATATAAATTATTACAAGATGATAGACTAACGAAAATCTTGGAATATATATATTTATAAGCTCTATTTAATTGCTAAATATCGAGCTTCTCATTGTCAATTTAAATTAGATTCCCATGCGAATCAATCTGATATATATATATATATATATATATATATATATATATATATATATATAATGTGTGTTGGAAGTTTTTCAATCATTAAAACTGTATGAAACAAAAAAAAAACACTTTTAGTCCCAAGTCTTTTGGTTGGAAAATTACTTTGCTTCTAAGTCAATTTACTTTTTACAGTCACTCTATTAGTTTGCTTCCAAGAATTTATGCGAGTCTTAACATTATTTAAGGGATCATCAGTTGTTTACTATGAACAATTGTTTCGGGAATTTAAAAACAAAATAGGTATTTTATCTCATGACGACTTCCCAGCAAAGTTGATCAGACCCCACTTCCCTTAAAAAACAAAAATGAAAATGGTCCGTATATTAGATCTAAGTTTTGTTCCAGATTAATGTTTTGTTAACTTATTTTGTTATTAAAATATGTCCTCCTTGCCTGTGTTGTTCGTCTGTGTCTAAGAAAATGTATCCGTTATTTACAAAAATTTGCTGTATTTTATAGTGTTCGGACGAATCCACTACACTACTTATATCTATCTCTCTCTCATATATATATATATATATATATATATATATATATATATATATCATTGTGAAAATGTTTTAGCATATACTTTCAATACTTTGTTTACCAACCTCTTCCAATTTACTTATATTACAGAATATCCAAATAACATCGGTACCGTCGGTGTCAAATCCTAACAAAGGGGAACCTATAATATCGGAGGGCAGCATGGCAGCGACATAAATTTCACAGATCAAGAAAAACATTGTTTTTGCTAGCCCATGACTAGGGTATCGACAGAATTTGCAGGTATAAATACCGAAATGGTAAAAATGATAAATTAAAATTATTTCATTTTAATTTATCATTTTTTTAAATATCGTCAGAGGGTCACATCACGCGCGAGCCGCCATTTTTCTGGGGAAACAGACATAAACAGAGGCTGAATAGAGTCAGGTATTATAAGTACCCATTGTTAAGATTTGAAACCGACGGTACTGGTGTTGTTCTGATATTCTGTAATACATATATTAATAATATTATGCTCTTATTTTTATCTTTTTTAATAAACGAGCACTCTGCTGAGGTTCTCTCTTGCTAACCATCCATATATATATTTTTAGAAAAGTGACCGCGATTTCTACTACAATTGGCGCGTGAGCGCGTGCGTGCGTGCGTGCGAGCGAGCGAGAGAATGATTTAAATAAATGTCAATGTTTTCTCTTCCTCTAACTTTTCCCCACCCTCCTCTTCCTCTCACTTTATTTTTGTTGTTTCCTTGCATTTCTGTAAGGATCGAAGTGCTGACATCGCGAAACCAAAAAAGCCCCTGAAAGGCTGGAAACATCAAAGAAATTGATTAAAACAAGAGCTGTTAGCGAAAAAACGAAAAACGAAAAGAAAAAGCTGTCCTAGTTAATTTTTGTTTATTTTAATTCTTTTTTGTATTTTTGTGCTTTAAAATAAAAACTAAAAATAATTAAATCAAAAATCAAAAAAAAAAAATCACGCGAGTGAGAGAAATGAAGGTCGAGAAATGAAAAAAAAAAAGTAAAATCTTAAAAAAAAAAAAACACAGTCAGGAACGCACTAAATGACTTGCCATTCTCATGCTCAATTCATGACACACATGTTTGTGTGTGTTATTTAATATTCCAAAAAAAAGCTGACAGGGCATGATACAATCAGTGAATATAAACCGATAAAATTCATAATAGTAATATACATAATGATTTTTGCATGTCCATCGCTATTTAATATTGTTTTAATATTGAAATCGAATAACACAGAGTTCATATGAACAGATACACATATACTAGTATACTTACTAGAAGAGAATGCATACATGCATTTATAGCTAATATATAAAGTAAAGCCAGTCTCTTTCTTGAGTTTTGTCATCGATAGGTTTCTTCCTACAAAATCAGTATTTGATTCTGGTTTGCCAGTTCTTTTGGTGGATCATTGCAACGTGTCAAGTACAATAAAAGTAATTTGATTCAATTCCTTCCAAAAAATACTTTGAGCGGATCGGAATGTTTGGCACGGGAATGTCAGCTTAAAAAAAGGACGTAACTCTGTATTCAATAAAGGATTAGGGTTTAACGACTTGAGTCAAGGAGAATTTTCTTGAGCCATGTCGAACCCCTTACAACATCTCAAGAAGAGAACAGGCTACAGCTGTAGACATAAAGATCTGGATTTCTGAAGCCCTCTTTCCCTGTTCAGAAGCACTCTGGCTCCAGTGGAAAATTATGGGGCAGGGGCTGGAACTTGGTGGATAGTTAGGGACCTATCAGATTAAAGACTCTTTTTTTTAACCCTGTCTAAGAAGAAGAGACTAGTGGATGGTGCACCAGCCCAGATGTGACAACAATACTCCATGCATGTGCGGATGGTGGCTTTGTAGAGATATAGGATACTATCACTATCTACACTCTGGCCAGGTCTTTTATTTATCACTCTTTCTCTCAAATCCATCCTTATCACATCCTCCCATCTTTTAGTTGGCCTTCCCCTACCAACTGACCCCTGCCATTCCAACTGTCCTACATCTACTAACTCAACGCACTCTCATCCATTCTTTCAATATGACCATACAAATGAAGTCGCTTGTTTTGCGCACACCTCCTTATACTATCAAGATGTAATTTTCCTCTAATGTCATGAGATCTAAGCCTTTCTTTAAAATACACATCAATTGTTTCATGTTTCTCCATGCAACGCATGTCTTCAACCCTTACTGGCCAGATTTCACAGTTTAAAAAAATAGTTATGAGATCACAAAAAAGAAATAGTTAATTCATAAATATATGATATGGTTTCGTAGCAATGGATGAAAAGATTTCATTTGAATATAAAATTCATTTTTTCTGCTGATGGAGATTTTTAACTGATCAATCACTTTTCCATTAAAATTGTTGACACTATTGATCGCCCGTGACACATTTTTAATTACTTTTTATTGATAATTGTTCGTTAGAAGTTATACTTTTTTTTCATCATAATATAAGTATTAAAACATCTGTCTAGTTTGGAATTTCATTTTTTTTTTTAATTAATGCAATTTCGGACTTTTCGGACTTCATAAAGATGCATAATTATTAACTCTAAGTACCAAATAAGCAAGATGGCTGATATAAATGGGGGGGGGGGTCTGATTACGTGACGAATGCTGTGGAAGGGAAACTGGCTATTGACTCATTCTCTGGAGTGCGAGAATGGGGGGGGGTGAGAGTGGATACTAATTAAGAATACTATTCCACCAAGATAAGTACCAATGCACACTTACACACAATTTACAACATATACATTAATGAGTTCTCTTCCAATATGTGATCTACTGAAGTGTTTATAGTCCGATTAACTATAACTATTACCTAACCCTACCAACCCAGTCGATGCTCTTCCAATATGTGATCTATCGAGTTGTTTATATGTGATCTAACCATTAGTAGTGAAGTCGAACCCATTTCACTGTAAGTAATTTAGGTGATTCAAATATGATTTAACCATGTTTTTTTTTTGTATAAACTTTAAGAAACCCGAACTCTAAAACCTAACCCCTCTCCACTATTTAAAAAGCAAATTAAATATTTTTGTTATCATAAGATAAGTAATCAAATATCTGTCTAGTTTAGAATTTCATTTTTTTTTTAATTAATGCAATTTCGGAGATAACGAAGACGCATACTTATTAACAAAAAAACACAAAAAAATAATAAGTCCAGATTTAGGACGCAAATCCGCATGGGGGCAAGAGAAATTAATTTTTCATTAGAATAGAAATTTTCATTATACGTTTTTTTTTTCATAAAGATTGTTGTTTATTTATGAAAATAGGGTTTTTTAATAAGTTGAATCATTTTAAAATGTAACCCCAAAAAAACCCAGACATTTCAACAAATTCAATTCCCCTCCCCTTTCTTAGATAACCAACTGTACCTACCCGGCGTTGCCCGGAAGTCTTTTTACTTTCATTAAATCATAAATAGTTTCGATTAAAAAAAAAAAAAACTCTTCAGGATATAAATGATAGGAAGAAGGCTGATATAAATGGCGGGAAGTGTTCTGGGTTCTGATTACATGACGAATGCTGTGACAGGGAAATTGCCCATGGACTTATTCTCTGGAGGGTGAGAAGGGAAAAAGAGAGTGGATACTAATTAAGCATACTATCCTGCCAAGATAAGTACCAATGCAAATCTGCACACAATTTAAAATGCATGCATTAATGAGTTCTTTTCTGATATGTGATCTACTGAATAGTTTCTTATCCAATATGTGATCTACTGAATAGTTTCTAGTCCAATATGTGATCTACTGAATAGTTTCTAGTCTAATATGTGATCTACTGAATAGTTTCTTATCCAATATGTGACCTGCTGAATAGTTTCTAGTCCAATATGTGATCTACTGAATAGTTTCTAGTCCAATATGTGATCTACTGAATAGTTTCTTATCCAATATGTGACCTGCTGAATAGTTTCTAGTCCAATATGTGATCTACTGAATAGTTTCTAGTCTAATATGTGATCTACTGAATAGTTTCTAGTCTAATATGTGATCTAGCGAATAGTTTCTAGTCCAATATGTGATCTAGCGAATAGTTTCTAGTCCAATATGTGATCTAGCGAATAGTTTCTAGTCCAATATGTGATCTAGCGAATAGTTTCTAGTCCAATGTGTTATCTACTGAATAGTTTCTAGTCCAATATGTGATCTACTGAATAGTTTCTAGTCCAATATGTGATCTACTGAATAGTTTCTAGTCCAATATGTGATCTACTGAATAGTTTCTAGTCCAATATGTGATCTAGCGAATAGTTTCTAGTCCAATATGTGATCTAGCGAATAGTTTCTAGTCCAATATGTGATCTACTGAATAGTTTCTAGTCCAATATGTGATCTAGCGAATAGTTTCTAGTCCAATATGTGATCTAGCGAATAGTTTCTAGTCCAATATGTGATCTAGCAAATAGTTTCTAGTCCAATATGTGATCTAGCGAATAGTTTCTAGTCCAATATGTGATCTAGCGAATAGTTTCTAGTCCAATATGTAATCTACTGAATAGTTTCTAATCCAATATGTGATCTACTGAATAGTTTCTTATCCAATATGTGACCTGCTGAATAGTTTCTAGTCCAATATGTGACCTGCTGAATAGTTTCTAGTCCAATATGTGACCTGCTGAATAGTTTCTAGTCCAATATGTGACCTGCTGAATAGTTTCTAGTCCAATATGTGACCTGCTGAATAGTTTCTAGTCCAATATGTGATCTACTGAATAGTTTCTAGTCCAATGTGATCTAGCGAATAGTTTCTAGTTCAATGTGATCTAGCGAATAGTTTCTAGTCCAATATGTGATCTAGCGAATAGTTTCTAGTCCAATACGTGATCTAGCGAATAGTTTCTAGTCCAATACGTGATCTAGCGAATAGTTTCTAGTCCAATACGTGATCTAGCGAATAGTTTCTAGTCCAATATGTGATCTAGCGAATAGTTTCTAGTCCAATATGTGATCTAGCGAATAGTTTCTAGTCCAATATGTGATCTACCGAATAGTTTCTAGTCCAATATGTCACCTACCCATTAACTATATCTATTACCTAACCCTAACAACTCGGTAGATGCTGTTCCAACATGTGATTTACCAAGTTGTTTACATTCCAATATGTGATCTAACCATTAACGATTCAAAACATGGTTAAAATAGTTTAGTAGTGAAGCCGAACCCATTTCACTGTAAGTAATTTAGGTGATTCAAATATGATTTAACCATGTTTTTTCTATGAAAATCAAGAAACCCTAACCCTAACACCTAACCTCTTCCCACTGTTCTAAAAGGAAATGAAATATTTTTTGATAGTTTTAGATAGTTCACATATTGGAATCTAAACAATGTATATCACATATTAGAAAAGCACAAATTAATAAACATTAAAAATATGACTAAATCTTTGCAAAACAATAAAATTGAAAGCGGTAAAAGACTACATTTGTTGTTCCGTTCCTTTTGAATGTATACCGTTGTAGATATAAAAAAAGCATTCATGGCTAAATTGTGACCCAAACCGGCATTATGTATGTATCTTTAAATGCACCATTTGACAAAAGCCAGAGCAGCACTTTATTCAATGCTAGCAAACTCTGCTTTTGCATTCTACATTAGGTTCTGCGGTTCATATGATACAAAAATCCTCTGGGCGACCTTCTATAACAATGATTCCTAACATTTTTTGTATACTTGTAACGTTTATACAGCTATAGTCACATTAAAACACCAGTGTCAAAAGTTAAGCGACGTTGAGCCTGGCCAGTACTAAATGGGTGATCATTTGGGAAGCCCCAATGCTGTATCTAGCAAACATTTATCATATATTTCAGAATTTTTTAGATGAGGGTTGATAATTTGTAGAATTTGGTATATTCAGACTATTGTTCTCATCTTGGGTGTTTTTATGATAATGTTTCGGCCAATGTAACCTTCGACCTTCTTCAGTAGTGAGCTATAGTGATACGTAGTTAGATCAAAAACAAGAATAGGTTTAAGGTGCAGTAGATATAGTACTAAGTAATATTCAGTTCTAAGTGACAGTCATCTGAAGGTTGAAGGTTCAATTCTCAGTGCGGGCGATACGAAGAATTGCGAATTACTGAAGACTTCTTCAGATGGAACGAGAGCATGCTAACCCTGTGGATTTAATAATGGGTTCCGTTCGAAATTCAGTCCAGATTCCCGAGTTCGACAAGGTACACCTAAAGAAGGTCAGAGATTACATCGGCTGAAACGTTGTGATAAAAACACCCAAGATGAGAACAGTAGTCCGAATATACCAAATTCTACAATTTATCATATACAAAACCTATATGATTTTCTGCATAAAATTATCCAACAATGGTTGACATATTGTACCCCCAACATGCATAGCAACAAAACACCACCACCATCTCTAAAGCTATACGGTACATAAATTAAGAAACCGACTTTAATAAAAATGAAAGTTCAATTATAAATACTTAGCATAATTATTTACTAATTTATAAAAAGAATTATTTGATTATAAAATTCATTTCTGGGTTGCACTCGTTGTAATATGATCAATCATTTTTTCATTAAAATTGTTGACAGTCATAATCGTTGATATTACTTTTTTAAATTACGTTTTAGTATTCTTTTTAGCTGTATTTTATTTTGTTAAAAGGCAGTTCTTATTTAGAATCTCATGCTTTGCTTAATACAACATTTTAAGAAATTAGAGGGACGAACTCTCTGTTATTTGAGCTCAGGGAGGAGAGGGTGGCTGGTCTGCAACCTTAGTTTCTAGGTTAGAGCCTCCACCAATCAATCATTCATTCTTTATTGTATGCATTGCATTTTGAATGCAAACAAAATTGTATAGTTAAGACATTGCCAGAATGATCACAATCAAGATCAGTTGTGCTTCTTTTTTTTGTAGTAAAAGGCTTAACCATTGTAATGCCAATGTCGATTAATTGTTAGGGGTTACGGCATGTCAACCATATAAATAAATAGATCGAACATAGTCGAGAGCGAACCAAAGTCTCCCTTTTTCGTTGGCTACTACAACGAGATGTAGGGGAGGGCGCAACTCTTTTTTTCCCTGGATTGCTCCACTTACCCTTGATATTCACCTTATAATGCTCACTGGTTAGCAAAGAGGCATCAAGTACTTTGTGTCTTCAGTATCACTTGATCGAGGATTGAACCCCGGCCACCTGGCCCAACACATTAACCATTATGCGAAATGGGGCTCGTGCCTGTTTTGTATATGATCGCTTTTAGTAGATTAATTTAGAGAGTTTTCTTTTTTACATAGGGCACATGGTTTTCACAAATGGTCACTCATTTAATACTGGCCAAGCTCAATGCTGCTTAATTTTGGTGATACTATCGGAATCGGTGTATTAATGTAATTATATCCATATTGCCAATGTTCATGAAAGTTTACTAAATGCTGTGGGTTAAATTGATCTAAGACTGTTGCATTGACGTGGGGGGGGGGGGCATAGGACGTCAATTGGTGTCATGTAATTTAAATGCGTCTCTGATGAGGTGAAAGTCTTTAGTCATTCTTAATTGTATTCTTAGTATCGCCTGTACTGAGGATTGAGCCTTCAACCTCCAGAAGACTATCACTTAGAACTGATTATTACTTAGCAGGTCTATGTGGACAATTCTAGTATGAATTTTGGTAATCTTAAACTTATTACGTAGGTTACATCGACCAAAACATTGTAAGAATAATATCGAAGATGAGAAAAGTTGTCAAAATAATCCAAATGATCAATCTTCATCTCAAAAATTCTGAAACATGAAAACGAAGACTCTTTGAGATTCGTGACTGAAACTTGGTGGACAAGTCAGGCCTATTATGTTTCTGAATGAAGATGGGGATTGATAATATAAATATATATATATATATATATATATATATATATACAATCTATATTGGTAAGTAGTAAGACTGCACATCTAAAAACAAGAATAGGCTCAAGGCTCCCAAAAGTCATACTAGAATTGTCCGCAAGCGTAACGGATAAAGTACTAAGTAAAATTCAGTTCTAAGTGACACTCTTCTGGAGGTTGAAGGTTGAATCCTCAGTGCGGGCGATACTAAGAATACAATTGTGAATTACTGAAGACTTCTACCCAGTCATGGCTGATGGAACGAGAGCATGCTACTCCCGTGGATTAAATAAAGTCTTCCGTTCGAAATTCCTTACAGATTCCCGAGTTTGACAGAAACATTCCCAGGTTTGACAAGATACACCTGACGAAGGTCGGAGGTTACATCAGCCAAAACGTTGTGAGAATAACACTCCGGATGAGAACAGTAGTCTGAATGATACAAATAATACAAGTCAGGCATAGACTGAAGTTTATTCGTACCAGAATATGGTTGGATTTCAGAAATGATTTGCGAATTTCATTAACGATTCCCTAGGTGGCCTTTTTTTTATTTTTATTGGGTGGGGGTTTCACCCTGTGGCTTTGCAATCGCTAACCGCACAGATTGAATGGACCCATCTTGAGAACATTCATTCTTGTTTAATAAGCAATTTGCTTAATAAACACACATAAATCAAATTGTCATCTTTTTTAGAAACATAAATCGAGTTCATTGCACAAGCAAATAAATTTAGAAACATTCTGAACATACAATTAAACAAAGAACATTTATTAAATCTTTGTTTTTTCTTTCTCTTTTTATTCTCAAGAAAGTTTTTCAAATTATGAAACTGCATTAACACAAGAAATAATATAAGTGATGAACGGACTGACAAAACATCTTATATATAAAATAGAGCCAGTTATCATCATGATCAATAACTTTTCTACGACAAGCTACAGAGTAAAATCTGTTTTGTCATATGACTGACAAAACAGATTTTACTCTGTAGCTTAATACAGGCGACACAAAGAATTGCGAATTACTGAAGACTTCTTCCCAGTCATGGCTGACGGAACGAGAGCATGCTACCCCCCCCCCCGGATTTAATAAAGGATTCCCTTCGAAATTCCGTCCAGATTCCTAAGTTCGACAGAAATATTTCTGAGTTCGAAAAAATACACCTGAAGACGGCTGGAGATTACAGCGGCCGAAACGTTGTGAGAATAACACTCAAGATGAGAACAGTTGTCTGAATAATCCAAATTATACAAATAAACATTTTTCTATTTATTTTTTAAATTTGACCGTAAAGAAAGGAAAATAAAGAAATTAATTTGCCTATTCACTTGTAATTAAGAAGTAGATTGTAATTTGTTGAAAATAAAGTCGATCCTTTGAAAGAAAGGAACATTAAACATAAATGCTAAATTGTCCATGGAGGTTGCTAGAACTGCCCGTCTATGGAACAGAGTGTCGCAAGCCTTAATCGATTTTAATTTCAATACATTCAGCATGTCATAATCTTTAAAGAAAATACAATTTTTGAGCTAGTGCCTATCGCGTTTCTGATGAAATTAAATTGGTCGGAAAAGTATGTTATTGTGCATATACATGCACAGTTTATAAAAACAATGGTGTGTCTATTGTGCAAAGTTGAATTAACTTGAAATAGGGCGACAAGTCTTCCACCTGTAATAGCAACTGATACTACATGCAAAACTGGTTTTATTTTTACTCTAAGACATAACAGCACAAATATACACCATAAATTCAACAATTGACATATATGTGCATGAAAACATGACATGACAATTTTCAATATAAATTCAAGATGGACGCCATCGCAATTTGCAAATTAGTAAAATTTTACAATGTATTTTGATAGTCCTACTTATATGCTACAAATGTCATATACATAAGTTTAACCTTTCATTGTATGCTCAACCAGAGTAATTTTAAAAAATAAGGTGTAAAAAATCATTTTTT
The DNA here is from genome assembly GCA_963556195.1 of Sepiola atlantica. Lineage (NCBI taxonomy): Eukaryota > Metazoa > Mollusca > Cephalopoda > Sepiida > Sepiolidae > Sepiola > Sepiola atlantica. Next base: position 20,076,449 of record OY744539.1, read on the forward strand.
TTTTTACAAAGGGTTGACCGTTAATGCGAGAAATGAACCCAGCTTTCGCATTTATTCATTTAGATTAGTGCAAACACTGGCAAAGCATATTTTTATCCGTCGACAGAAGATGTACACTAGTACATAAATAAAAGGCAACTAATAAAAAACAAATCCAGATTGTTTTGCTTGTGAATTGTTGAATTATATAAAGAATTCTCTGAAATTTGGTTTGGCACCAGCCCAAGAAAACGGTAAGCAGTAAGTTCTGGAATCACTTCGAAAGGGGCCTTAGGTTACGATAAATATTTGCTGCTATCAATCATTTGGATGAAAGATCCTCTGGAAGTCTTTGGTGCTTTTTTTTGGCAGTCTTTGATTTATGGCTGAAGATTAAAGCATTTGGCGGTGGAGGGCCCTCAGCGAGTTGATTGCTGGATTGTTTTTTGGGGAGGGCGTTCGGTGCAGAGATGAGGAGGAGGGGGTTGTTGTCTTCAATGAATAACAGAAGAGAATGTATATGAGAAGAAGGGGAGCAGGATGAATTAGTTTAGAGAAAAGAAAGGAAAGGAGAAGGAAAAGAGGAAACAAAAGAGGGAGTAAAGAAAAGGGAAAGAAAGTAGGAAAGGAAAGAGGGAACTAAGAGAGGAACAGAAGAGGAAAAGAAAGGAGAGGGGAAATGAAGGGAAAAAAGGTTAAGGAAAATGAAAGAAAGGAAAAGCACAATGAAAAGAAAAAGGAAAGAGAGAAAGCAATGATGGCTTCCACTTAGCATCAAAGCAATACTCCTCCTTAAAAATAAATGAGTACTTTCGGTTATCAGTATCGTAGGAAAATATAAACAAATGAATAATTCAATTTAAATACAATATACTTTCTCTCATTTCTAATAGTGGCTCTGTTAGCTCAGTCGATAAACCAGCAATGTCGAACTCTGGGGTCAGGGTTTAAAATCTCGCCACATCTAGCCGTTTTGATGATATTATAGAAATGATAAATGAGGAAAAAAATCACATTTATATATATATATATATATATATATATATATTAGGGAATTTAGAAGGTCGATAGCATAACTTTGGGAGTATATTTTGTGTAAATAATGAAAAATAGTCACCTAAAAATGGGTCCAGAAACGCATGATTTCCAATTTATAAGTAATCGAAACAAATAATAATCAACAATTTTATTGTAAACATCTAACGCGTCTAATGTGTGTGATAGGGCACTGCTATTTCTACATATGGGATAGATGAATACTATCCCTGTGACAGGATCCGATGTAAAATAAGCCTGAGCCTGGTGTTGCCACTACACCAACAAACCAATGAAAACATGATACCAAACAGCAGTGGGGCTAAGAAGAAAGATCTGAACGTCATGATTGGCAGAGGCTCCTTTGATATGCAACATGGGGTACCAGGTCGGCATCCTGCGAATATTGCCTCTTATTTCAGCTAACAGAATACAACAGATAAAAGACAGGTAAATAAATAGGATCAGCACAAATCAAAGATCCCGGACAGGAAGAAATTAACCACAAAGGAAATCAGACTTGTAATGGAGTGCTATTACAAAATAGAACCACACAAAAAGAGGCTCCTTTACACATATAGAACATAATTCTGAAGTTATGCCACCGATTTTCCAAACACTCTGAACTTGCTGGACTTGCTCCTCTCCCTTCAATGTAAATACATCCAACTAACCAAACTAGCAGCAAAATCCCACCCCTTCACTGTAGGGGTCCCCAGATGTCAGAAAACTTTCTATTCTAATAGCTTCTTTCTTCAGACTGCTTGCCTTTGGAATTCCCTCCCTGCTCCCCCGATTGTACCAACATGCAGAAATGTAAATGTAATGTGAACAAACATCTTGCTGCACAACTCCCCACTTAAGATGACCCCATAAATCTGGCTCCTAATCACAGTAGCTCCTGATGTCTCAGTAGCTCCTGATGTCTGAATAAAACATATATTAGTTTAGGATTCGAACAGAGACAGTTGATCCACAACGATGAAACACCGGTGCATCAAACAGAGACTGGAATGTATGGTTTTTAAATAAAATACTTTTTATTAGCTCAAGTAGAACCTACGATCATGCACTTTACTGGTTTCTTTAAACTTATTTATTAAATATGTTCTTTATCACTTATAGCTGATAAAGCCACCACAACAGCTGGGCGAAACGTTGAGTTTGAGGTCTTTCCCTTTTCCTTCTTAACTCTCTCTCTCTCACACTCTTTTCTTATTTGTTCTCTATCTTGTCATCTCTCTCTCTCTCTCTCTCTCATATATATATATATATACACAAAGACATGAGAATCAAGCAAGAAAGAGAGGTATATATAAAAGAACAAATACCTTCACACCCCCCCCCCCACGGCCAACCCACAGACCCCCTCCTAGTCAGACCAATTTCCAAAATGATAGATTAATGTAAGATTTGATCCTATTGCTATATTAATGTTGTAGATCAGTTTAGATAAAAATCAGATCCTCTCACGCAAACAGTGGATGTTCAAATGCTTAATGGGATGGCAAAGAGGGGGACAGAGAAAGAGGAAAATATATATATATATATATATATATATATATATGAGAGAGAGAGATAGACAGAGATGACAAGATAAAGAACAAATAAGAAAAGAGTGTGAGAGAGAGAGCGAGAATTCTATACAGAGCCTATAAAAATGATGACAATAATCGAAAATGGGGATGAGACTGATGAGAGAGGGGAGCAGGGCGTATTGGTCCAGCAGTTCCGAGGAGAAATAGAAAAAAATGAAGTAGATATATAAAAATGTTAAATAAAACAAAATAACACTTTGAAATTTATAAATGGAGTTTGACAAGCTATTTTGAATTGAGATAATATATGGATGAACCTTCCCAGGCCAAAAGTAATCATTCTGAATGTTTTTCATATATATATATATATATATATATATATAAATATATACTTTTTATTGCTCCACTCGCTTTCGCAATTGACGTCAAGATTCGAATGTGTGCAAAGTAGAAACACAAATAATTACGTAGACAAGAGAAAGACAAAGCAAATTTGTTGAATGAAATGTGCCATCTTTAATGGGAAATGAACAAAACAATGAAAAATGATGGTTCTTTTATCTTGAAGAATGGTTGGATTGCCATTATATATATATATATATATATATATATATATATATATATATATATATATACCAGCTGTGCCTACCCGGCTTTGCCCGGGATGCAGTGTACTTATTTTAGTTTTTAATTTTACTAGATTATGGGCTCTACGGGTTCAAATTCTAGTATATAGAGTGGTTGAAAAGTAACACCCTATACTTGTAAGAATTATATTTCAGTAATAACTTACAAGAAATGAATGGAGGGGGGGGGGCAAGAGTTATGAATTATGCGTTATTTTTTCCTTTAGTGTTCACATTTCACGAGTGATGTTTTTGACAATGGGGGGAAAAATGCTGTTTTCTGGGTCGGTTGCTGTTTTCATAGTATTCATCACCATTCATCTGTCAATCTATCCAATCTTGTTGATCCTAATCTTCGAGTGGGTTTTTTACCTTGATAAGTGTTGTATATTACAAATTAAATTGTTTTTAACGCAATACGTAGTTAAAGCAAAATAAATTGTTTCAAACGCTATTGATAATTTTTACCCATGCATTTATTTTTTATTATAAATTAAGCATAAGCGATGTTTTAAGACATGCCAAAGCTATACTTATTTTTGTTAAGGTAATATTTTATACTCTATTAATAAGAAAGTCCAAATAGCTCAGTTGGTAGAAGTTCAGACTGAAGATTGCAACGGTTCGGTTTCGATTTCTGGTCATGTCATTCACTTTATTTGTTGGAAATGTATTATTTACTATTAATGCAATATTCTTCATTTCTAAAAGTATTTAAGATCTTTGATATTTCAAAATGAGACGAATTCTGTAATGTATTATGTTTTACAAAATTGTGACTGCCGGACAGACAGACAAAATCTCTATTCATATAAAATTTGTTTGCACATTTTTAAACTTAAGGTAGACAACTTTTATTATATTTTCCAATTTAAAATGAGTTATCCTCATTGCTGATTGGTATTTTAAGGTGATTATATAAAGAGAAATGATAGTTCTTTTATCTTTAAGAATGGTTGGATTCTTCTTCTTCTATTCATTTAACGTCACTTTCCCCCCTTGTTAAGGGGTCAGACTTTTCTGATATTATGCAAGCTAACTCTCCACTTCTAACGGTTCAGCGGGTCAGCAGTCTTCAAATTCCACTCTGTGCGGTCTTGTCCAATCACTTTCTTCCAAGTCTGTCTTGGCCGGCCAATTTTCCTGCGATTTAGGACATTCATGCTTCTGCAACGATTTATCCAGAAGGATGAACGTTCCACATGACCGTACCTACGTAATCGATTCATCCTTAGAATAACCCCCATATTCTGCAAGTGTAGTATTTTCAGCAAATCCCCTCAACTGACATGTGGTGATTGCTATTACATATATATATATATGTATTAGCATAAACTCTCAGTGCCTTTTAGTTAGCAGTCTCTTTAAAAGATTCAGCTCGATGATTGTCAATCAGTAACAACAGAGCATATATAAGTCAGTTTTATTTTATATTCTAATAACCATGTTTTTATTTTTATTTATTTATTTTTTTTTCACATTTCCAAAAAACAACATTTATGTGAGATGTATTTTTTACGGTCTGTTTCATTTGCTGTGAGCCAAACAACATTGTTATGTCAATATCGTCTCTGCAGCACTACAACATCATCAGAAAAATCCACAAAAGAATAAAAAGTTCTTGGATTTAAATGTCTTGAAAAAAACCTACACTATACAGTGGGTCATTTTTGGGCGGAAACAAATAAAAAAACAAAAAGAGCAAACTCACATGTGGGGAAACTCACTAGTACGCCATTTTGAATTCATAGAAGAAAACATTGATAGAATGTATGAAAGTGTTTGGATTACTAGATGTAGAACAGTGGGTGCAGCAGGGTCAGTTGGCAGTGAAATGTCAAGGAAAGCGTGGGAGGAAATAATAAGTGTGTGCGTGAGAAAAATAAATAAGTACTTGGCAGAGATAGGAAGCTAATTTCCAAAAGTCGTCAAACACATGCCAGCATGTAAAACAGAGGTTAAACAAAATATAATAATTTTTTTTCTCTCTTTTAAATGAAACTCGCTCCAGACAAGGCATGAAGCCACTTGACGTAAGGAGCTAAAATAAATAAAAAATAAATAAAAATACTACAAGGTCAATAACTAGCCAACAATAAGTGTTACATAGATAGATTTCGATCCAGAAAACAACAATTCTTCCTCCGTTGTCATAAACATCGCTCATGGAATGTGAGGACTAAAGGACAAAATAAGGAAAGTGAGAGTTACGACGCTGCCAAAAGTAAACCTAAGTTCACTTTCTACTCTATTGTTGTTCTATTCACTAAGTGGAGTAGGCGGTTAATTTGTGCATTACAAAAGATGATACCTATAACAGGCCCAGCGGCTGTGCAGCTGGTACCACAACCATGTAGACCTGATGATGATGATGTGCAGTTGTATTCATCCCTGCTGCGGGTGTTATGTATTAATAGATATGTGCGTACAAATAGACAACAGTATTCATGTTTAGGTCATGACAGAACATTATGAATGGTTTCCTGTGAGATCCCCAAGGAATGTTTCTCTAATGTAAAAATCTAATTGCTCGCTAACGTTGGGGCTTTTTTTTGTTTTTTTCTTTTTTGGAAAGCATCCAATATATGCTGTACAAAATACGAAAGAGAATAATGTTTACGTTACATTATTTAATTTAAAACAAGTTTAAAAAAAAAAAAAAAAACCAACAAAAACATGAAAAAGTAACAAAAAATTCGTGATGGATCTCTGGTATGAGCGCCATTTTTCTTTCTGCATGTTTATTTCATTTTTTTTTTTTTTTTTTTTTCTAAATGTGTGAGGTAGGTTCTTCTATCTTCGGTATCTTACGTATTTTGACATCTCTTTTCTTATAACTTTATTATACAAACACACATATATACCTTGAAAACTCGTTGGAGTTATATTATTTGTATTTTCAGACCACTATTCTCATCGCGAATGTTATCGTCACAACAATTTAGCCGATGTAACGTTTGACCTACTTCAGGTGTATCTTTTCGAACTCAGAAATCTTTGTGTCAAACTTGGAAATCTATACGTAATTTCAAACTGAACCCTTAATTTAATCCATGGGGGTAGATTGTTCTTGTTCCGTCAGTCACGAATGTCTAGAACTGCTACGAGGGAGAGACGAGTAATTTGTGCACCAGCCCAGATGTGTCCACAGTACTCCATGCATGGGTGAATGGTGGCTTTATAGAGATATAGGATACTGGCAGGTGTGAGAAGTTTTCTAGCACGGTATAGGGAGCCCACTTTTTTGCAGAAGATTTGGCAGTATCTTCTATAAATTTATTCCAATTCATGTTACCTGTGAATGTTAAACCGAGGAGTTTGAAAGTTGGGCTCTCGGGAAGGATACTTGTATCTCTGTTACAACACATCTATATCTATAAATAGTGCTAACGTTTCAACTGATGTAACCTCTTACCTTTTTCAGGCGCATCATTTCAAGCTCTGGAATCTATACACAATTTACAAAGGAACTCTTTATATAATCCACAGGGTTATGACCTGGTAGAAGTTTTCATTGGGAGTTTATACCGAATTTTGGGCTGAATCCTTTATTTAATCCATAGGGGTAGATTGTTCTCATTCTGCCGGCCCTGACCGTGTAGAAGTCTTAAAGTAAGTATTATGTAATTCTTAGTATCGCCTGTAGTGAGGATTGAACCTTCAACCTCCAAAAGACTGTTTCTGAATTTTTGGGATGAGGATTGATAATTTGTATAATTTGGATTATTCGGACTACTGTTGTCATCTTGGGTGTTATAATCACAACATTTCGGCCGCTGTAACCTCTAGCCTTCTTCATGTGTATCTTGTCGAACTCGGAAATATTTCTGTCTAACTCGGGAATTTGGATGGAATTTCGAACTGTCCGTAAGGATATAGTACTAAGTAAGATTCAGTTCTTAGTGATAGTCATCTGAAGATTGAAGGTTCAATCCTTGGTGCGGGCAGTAAGAAAACTTGTGAATTACGTGGCTGACAGAACAAGAGCATGCTACCCCCGTGGATTAAATAAAGGGTTCAGTTCGAAATTCAGTCCGGATTCCTACGTTCGACAGAAATATTCCTGAGTTCGAAAAGATACATCTGAAGACGGCCGGAGGTTACATCGGCCGAAACGTTGTGAAAATAACACTCAAGATGAGAACAGTAGTCCGAATAATCCAAATTATACAAACTCCAAAAGACTGTCACTTAGAATTGATTGCTACTCAACACCGTTATTCGGTGAGCAACAAGTTTTGTGTTTTTAAACTTCTTCTCTTTTCTACTTCAGGAGCCGTTCTCTCCATAAAGCCCCCATCCACCCCCCCCCCCCCCTCCCTAAAATAACGAAAGTAAATATTCAAGATTTACTATACCAACCTGTTTTTGTGATAGTTTTAAAACTGAAACAAATGTTTGGGGGTGATAATAAAAGAAATTAAGACATTTCTCGTTTTTTCTTAGTACTAATTTCTAAAATACAGTTCCATCTAAATTATGACAAGCAAAGTCAGAATTACTAAATGATCGAAATTATGATTAAGACATATCTTACCCTATTTTAGTACAATTATAAAAAAAAAAATCTTATTTTAAAATCTTTACAATTTTAACGAGATGCTTGTATACAACATTCAAAATATTTTTTTATCATACCTCCATTGCAGACAGTCGAGGATATGTTCTCGAGAATCAGTCCGACAGTGGCTTTGTTGTTATCGGGCTAAGGTATGGTTCTGTTGAGTCGTAGGAGGTAAACCTTCCCAGGCTTTACCATCTTTTTTGTGAGAAGAGGTTAGTTTATTGCTAGTCGCCTGAGGCTCTCTTACAGGGAGTTGCCAACGGGCTGCTCAGGCATTTTTATAAGCCAGAGTGCGCTTCTCTTAGTACGCTGGCTTTTCGAAACCCCACCTGACCTTGTGTCTAAACTCCCGCAGGGGAGGTGAATAAACTCGGTTTGCAAAGTAAAAAAAAACCAAACCAAAGAATACAGCTCAAACTGGAAAGTTTTGCTAAAAGAAGAAAAAACGTATCAATCGGTATAGAAAGAAGAAACGAAAAAAGAAAGAGAACGCCTCATTATGGAAATAGAGTGATTTATTTCTTTACAAATTTATTCTAGATAGCGGAGTGTGGGTTGTCGGACTTGCTATTTGCTTTCTCTCTTCCTCTAAACACTTGAAATAGTTTCCTTGGGCAGTTTTATTACTCACTAAATTTTGTGTGACGGGTCGGATATACATTTATTAATATGTATACAAATAAATACACATTGTTCTTTATTATAAAGTCAGTGTTTCTTTTGCGGGGGGGGGGGGGGATGGGGGGGATGGGGGGTATTAATTAAAACAAAATAAGAAATGCTTAAAATGCTATAGGAAATAAATAAATAAATCCATGACCCAAACCAATCCAAACTCGATTGTTGGCAGTTGATTAATGGAATTAAGAATAACAGAATGGCAGAATGCAGTAAGCCTTAACCCTGGAATAACAAGAGGAGAGCGAACGACTCTAGAGAGATTTGATGTGAGGAATGGTATCCTCATCAGAGCTGACCATGATCATCGGTCTCCCTGGCATCTGTCCCAGAAGGCTATTTAAAAACAATAAAGAAGAAGATCTTGAGATTTTAAGTAACCCATCAAAGTCCGAAGTTGGACCATGACAGGCAGTTTGTAATTAGATTTTAGACCCACTAACGTTTGCCAACAAGCTGATTTCATTTTGTTTATATATAATTATACGCAGGATTCAGCTTTAAATTTGGGTCTCTCTAAGAAAACAGTTGGTTGATTTCAAAGGGATTTAGAGGTGATAACTCTAACTTGTGAATTCCTACATACACGTATATATATATATATATATATATATATATAATGTCATCTAGACAGCTGTTTTACCATATCACGGCTCTTCATATATGCATATGTTTATGTACATACACACACACATATATATATATATAAATACAAATATTTATTTACAGTCATATATATATTTATTTATATATGTATTACAGAAGATCAGAACAACATCGGTACTGTCAGTTTCAAATCCAAACAAAGGGGACCAATAATTGGTCTCCTTTACCGGACTCTCTTCAGCCTCTTTTTATATCTGTCTCCCCGGAAAATGTTTGGATTTGAAACCGACGGTACCGATGTTGTTCTGATCTTCTGTAATATATATATAAATACATATTATGCTCTTATTTTTAAATTTTTCTTAATAATCGAGCACTCTGCTGAGGTTCTCTTCCACTAACCTTATATATATATATATATATATATATATATATATATATATATATATATTTCGGCAGCAAGTCGTTTATCATACATGTGTCGTTGAAGACCACAGAGTTTTCTTTCTTTGCGATCTTTCTGGTTAACTTCTCGACTCGGCGAGCGATTCGTCAGGTTTCCGGTGTCAATTGGTGGATTATGGCTCCTAATATTGTTTCTTGGGCCATTTCTCTAGCGCTTTCGGTCTTCGCAACCGTCTTCAGGAGGCGATGCGTTATTGTTAGTAAAGAGCCGTATTTATGGTTTTATTGTTGGTTATGTCGATTAATTTGCATATGTGTATATATATATATATATATATCTTTATTCTTTTATTTACTTACTTATTAATTTATTTATTTATTAATTTGTTTTTATTTATTTATTTATTTTTTTTATAAGTAAGTAAATAAAAGAATAAAGATATATATATATATATATATATATATATATATATATATATATATATATATATATGTATATATTATTTATTTAAAAACTGTTACATATTTCAGAGACGTACCATGGTTTCATTGATATGGATTGACTTTCTCCAGTTTAAATAAACCGTTAGTTAAATAATTTTTATTTTAGCTCTCACATTTTTTAGATCGAGCACTTTTATTTCTTTTAATAATACACTGACGCATTATATATATATATATATATATATATATATATATATAATTATACTAAATCGGAGTTAATCAACGTTTGTTTCCACAACATATAAAGAAATACTTTAATTACACAAAGTACATAAAATGTTCCTGAGTTTTGGGATTGAGTTATGTTGTAACAACTTCAATTTTAATTGTTATAATTAGCTGCAATTTGCAATTAATTAACCATCCTTTACTAAATTTCTATCATCCTCTCACACTGTATCTTCTTTGACCCTCTCCACCTACACACACTTATTTTATATGGTATCTATCAGTCTCGCTTTCGTCACTCCCTCTTTGTTTATTGACAGTCGAAAGTAATATATAAGGGAGAGAATAAAAAGATTCAAATAGTCTATTTTAAACAAAAGGGAATATCACCACAAGTAGTAATATTATTTTAACCGTAGTTTGACAGAGAGAGATTGGAAAGTAACTAATTTTGGATTGCAAACTAGGTTTTTCCTGATTCAAAATATCTAACCAGAGCTCAATGGGTGACCCAACGCATCACATTTTTGTCATATATATATATAAAGAGAGATAGATAGATATATAGTAAACAATATAAAACATTGGTGTTTGTGTAGTTTCACAATGACATTAAAATATTTAAAGAAATGTATAAACTATGTACTTATTTTCAACTTATTTTCAACTAACACATAAGATTGTACAGAAAAAATTACGCAAATTCATCGAGTATTTAAATTATTAAAAAAAGAAAAAAAAAAAACAATTTTACGTATCGGTAGACATTTCAGCTTATTGATTAAGGGAGATAACTTTCAGAAAAAAACAAAATATAAGAAAAATGGCGACATGAAATCGTTTTTTATTTTTTATTTAATAAATACTGGATGAATTTACTTAATTTTTGGTGTAGTCTTTTTTTCAGCTACCACGCAAGTACATAAAAAATAGCTAAAGAAATGTATAAACTTTGTTAAGAGAGGCCTAACATGTAATTGTGAAACTACAAAAGCACCAAAACATTTTTTATTAGAACAAAAGTCTTATTTATTTTTATTATTTTCAATGTTTCACTCATACTTCGAATCCTCGAGATGAAATATAAAAATATACTGGCTTCTATTGTATGATTATAGACTTCCCACACAGGCATCCTTACAGGAGGTATCCATTGTTTCGTAAGACGGAAAGAAGACCAAGGATGCTTGTATGTTATGTGCATGTATGTGCCTTAAATTTCTTTAAGCTTCTCCAAAGATTATAGTTGACTTGTCACGACAAAGAATCTTGCCTATCCGATGTATCAAATCAGCTTTAAAATTATTCAAATTCAACCTTTGACTCCTTTTTCTCCAAACAATCTCCCCCAGTAGCAACTTACAATCGACCCCCAGTTCTGAAATTCCCAGACTAGTTAAAAGTAGGGGTAAAACTCCTGTTTAGTACTTGTGGGAGTCTCGGTAATTCAAGTATCCTACCACGGGTCACATCACAATCAGCAAACCGTCACCCTCCCTACATAGCCTCAAACTTTTATGCCAATTAAGGAAGCCACAGCTAAACAGGGTAACCCCAAGGGTTTTCTGGACTGTGGCACTTTCCATAACTTAGAATTCTCTTGTATCCATTACCGACTTAGTCATTTCTTCATACTATTTGGCATTAGAAGTAGTTGTCTACACAGGGTAATAGATAATAACAATAATCTTAAGATTATATTCATTACAGCTGTCGTCATATTTCGATGTGCGTATGTAAAAGTAAGGGTAAAATCAGGAATGTCTACATAATGAACGAATGAACGAACAAAGCGGCATTCACCCTAGGCAGTTTCTAGGGAATATCGAATTCACAAGCGGTCTCCAGTTGCATGGATTTTCCAGTCACGGGAGGATGACGACCATAGATTTTTGCAGTTCTTGCAGGAAGTCTTCCTCCATGCAGCATCTGGTATTCCCAAATGGTCACCCATCTGATACTGACCAGGTCAATGTTACTTAACCTCGGTGATTTAACGAGAACCGGTGTGTCAACGTGATTATACTGAATATCAAGTAAGAAAAGTGGGCAATTCAATTAGAAGTTTAAAGGCTTAGAATTAGAACTATGTGACAGGATATGACGTCACAGACAGGAAGTTCAAAATGAGACGTGGAAAAGAAGATCTGCCTCTTTTGACTTTTGAGCTGGGTGTGTTCGATGCTGTTTTTCAAAGCCCTGTCTTTATCTACCCTTCAAGAGGGCAGGCAAGGGAAAGCTAAGTTACTGCTTGAAACAAATAAAGCAATGAGCAACAATATTGGCGTTTATTTCTTTTATGTTTATCTATTATAATAGCTACCAGGGAAGAGAGGAAGACGGCTGCTGCTATCATCAAAACCAGAAAAGAGGAAAGTGAACAACTGTTTCTGCTGTTGAACATCACAGCAATGGCGGCTACTGCCATGACTTTAGAGAGATGCCACTGTCCACTAATCATGGCGTCTTCATATTAGAAGAAGGGAAATAATATTCTACGACGTACTGACTAAGGAATTGTGCAGCAAGATGTTTGTTTACATTAGATTTAAATTTCTGCATGTGCGTTCAGTCAGTAAAACGGGGAGCAGGGAGACAGTTCCAAAGGCTGGCAGCTCAAAGAAACAAGCTATTAGAGTAAAAAGCTCTCTTGGGGATAGCACAGTGACTTAGTTGGTATCGACACGGACTGAGAGCCTGGGTGTACCAGGTTCGAATCCAAGTCATTCCACTGAAAACGCTTCCATCAAACCCACATGACACTTGTGTCTAATCTCCTGGAGGGGGAATAAATAGAAATCACATTAACACTTGTCCACGAGTGGCCTCGGCCTTGATAAAGAGGTGGTTTCTGTTTTTATTTTAAAAAAAGAAAAAAAAGCTCTCCGGCATCTGGGGCTGTCCACAGTGAGTGATTGGTCCGGGTGTATTTACGTCGAGGGGATACCAGAGCAGTAAGTTCATAGGAGCACATTCCATTGAAGTATTTGTAAAACAAGCACAGGGATGTAACATTGTAACGATGGGACAGGGGCCGAAGCTTGGTGGATAGTGAGAGACTTTTTAGATTAGAGACTCTTTCTTTGACCCTGTCTAAAAGGGAGAGACTAGTGGATAATGCACCAGCCAAGATGTGCCAATAATACTCCATGCATGGGCAGATGGTCGCCTTGTAGAGATATAGGATACTGGCAGGTGTGAGAAGTTTTCTAGCACTGTAGAGGGAGCCGACTTTCCTTGCAGCAACTTTGGTATTGTTTTCTATGTATTTGTTCCAATTCATATTACCTGTTAATGTTAAGCCGAGGAGTTTGAACGTTGCACTCTCATGTAGGGTGTTAATAGTCATGGAAATCGGTGGTTTTAGCAAAATTGAATAATTTAGAACAACCAACATTTTCTAAAACCATAACTTCAGTTGTGTAAGATCAATATTTATAGTTTTCACGATGGTTTGCACAAATTAACTAAAAACTAGCCAAATGAAAGGCATGAATCTACATCTCCTTGTTTGTCTCATTTTTTTCTGATTCATAACACAGATGTAAATACATCAGCATGAGTCTTCAGTAATCTTCTCCTGGCACATAAAGTGTTTTGGGTTTTTCAACATAACCCTCCTTCGGCTAGAGTACCCAGTTTGAATTGCTAAAAAAATATCATCTAACTATAATGTGTTTAGACATGTTTTGTTTTAGTGTTCATTTATTTGGCGGCTACCATTTTCCACGGATCAACCATTGTTCAATCAGTCAATGAAAATAATGGGGTTCAAACAACTGTGCCGTTGTCTCCGTGTTTTCATTTTTATAGTGACAAGGGAAATTTCCACTTTATTTCTAGCATACATTTTCATACTTGGAAAATTGCAGTTTCTTACTTTTTTCTGTTTTTGCCCAAAAATAAATTAAAAGACCGAAAAAAAAAAAAAAAAAAAAAAAAAAAAGACTCAGTATTTTTACTAAAGAAAAGTGTTTAGCTCATTCCAAAACACACCTACTGATGAAACTATCACCAAAGTGCCCCGGCAGCCATTCCAAGTTCTTCTTTGTTGTATGACCACATGATTCAAAGACACAAAGTTTCCCACTTTTCATACAGTCCTTGGCATTATTGTTGCACTCTGCAAGATTATTCAAGCTTCACCGGTTGGACAGTATGGGGCAGACCAGGCAGTGTTGCATCGTATGGTTCTCTTCTTCAAATTCACAGATGGTTGGGTCAGTTTTGTAGCCCCATCTACTCATTGCAACTTTTGATCGCCCCATTCCCGTTCTCAGGCGGCTGAGTGTTTTCCACTGGAGCCAGGGTGCTTCTAAACCGAGCGGGAAGGCCTCAGAAGGATGGATTCCTATGTCAGTAGGAGAGCGGCCATTCTCAAGGCGTCTGGTCACTTTGAAGTGAGTCAAAAGACGGCGATGTCTATAAGTGTAACAAATGTCAGTAGAAATTTAGTGATTTCTGCATAAGTTAAAAAAATCATCCAAAAACATCAGAATTTGATTGATAGATTACTAATTTCTTTGCGCATGTTGTTAGATGACCCAAAATAATTTTAAAAAACGGGCCGGGGAAAGGCCGTGCCACTTACCTCTCCAATAAATATATCAGTCATGTCATCATCTAAAGATCCATAGCAAAGAGTGAGACCCAATTTTTCATTGGCATTCCTGTGAAGAATAACTTCCTGCAAAGATAAGAGAAGAAAACGAAACATTAAGATTAATTGTTCCTTACATCTGCGTCTTCTGGACTCAAAAATTTAACAGTTTATTTATTTATTTATTTTTTTTAACATAGTTCACCCCAAACAAGGCAGGAAGCCACTATAGACGTAAGGGGCTACTGAGAAAAAAGGGAGACGGTTTGGGGGGGTCAACCTAAATTGGGAGCTGCGCAGCAAGATGTCTGTTTACATTAGTTTTAAATTTCTGCATGTCAATACCGTCGGGAAAACAGGGTGCAGGGAGGGAGTTCCAGAGGCCAGCAGCACGAGGAAAGAAGCTATTGGAGTAGACAGCTCTACAGCATCTGAGGGCCTCAACAGTGAATGGATGGGATTTAGCTGATTGTCGAGTTGGTCTAGTGAATTTATGTCGAGGGGGTATCAGAGTAGCCAGTTCATCGGAGCATAATCCATTGAAGTTTCATAAAAGCACTGGAATACACGTTTCAGGATTGATAAAATTGATTCCCTCGAACAAAACAGTTTGGCACCACTTTTATGTATAAAAAAAATAAGTTCAGGAAATCTTGCTTAATTCCTGTCTCATGATCATGAATCAAATTTAATGCAAATCTGAAATATTTGAATTTTCTAAATGTGTCTTTATTATGCCTTCTAGAAACTTTAAAAAATACCCCAAAGAAAGTGAAATTTAGGAATATTTATTAATTGATATCTAATATCTATTAATACAAATCAGAGGTATCTTCCACTCTCTTTTTAACCCTTTTGCATTAAACTAAATATAACACAAATTACGACCCCTTACACCTAGCATCTGTGTTCCAACATACATAATGATCGGTTAATTAGTTTAAGAGTGAATGCTGTACATACAAATATACAAACATATACACATACCTAACTTTATATAGAGATATAAAAAATTAAAACTATTTCACCGCGGTTTGTTTTTTTAAAAATAGTTGGGTTTTTTTCATCAAATTTGTACACAAAGTTGTCACTAATAAAATTCTACTTTCCATGTCAACATTATGCTACATGGTATATTTAAATTATAACATCCTATAACACTTGAAATCACATGTACCAGAAATGATATTCATATTCCCATACTGCACAAAATGATCACCTTTTGTTTAAATGTAGTTTTAAACCATCACAGTTGAAAAGAAATAACTCTTACCAGTTCCTCTGACATTTACATCCGGGTCATGATAATGATTATATGCGCATGTCTCTAACAAAATGCATTAATTGTATTACTATCAAGCTCATTATATAATTAATCAACAACCATGCATGCAGAGTGTTCCCTGCCTAGGCATGGTGCACACCGATCTGAAGGCTTATCAGACCTCATCCCAGTTAGGAGTTTGAACGTTGCACTAAGGGGAAAGTCTTTTAGCTAGTAGTAAAAATGAGTTCTGACCTCTTTTTCTTCTTGATTTTCGGTATTAGAGATCCTCCGAGATGCCTACTCCCCATTTTTATTTTGTCTCTATCTCGTCTTCCAAAAATGGTCTATCTTGGAGGATACCACACCATCCATACCCCTGAATCCCATCCAGCTTTTCTCTTTTTTATATCCCAATAATCCCCCCTTTTTCTCCCCACTTAGAAACTATCTTGCTTCGTTTCAGCTCTTGAAACAACTCGGAAAACAGTGAGCAGCTCACACCTAAATAGATATGGAAGGGTCCTAGTTTATATTGGAAGGGGGATGAAACGGTGCTTACTTCACTCGGACAATATTCTGCTCGTTCATAAAATTCACATTAATTGATTGTCTCTGTTATACACAACATAATCATGTTGACACACCGGTTCTCGTTAGATCAACGAAGTTAAGCAATGTCGAGCCTGGTCAGTACCAAATAGGTGACCATTTGGGAATACTAGGCGCTGTATGTGGGAGGACGGAGACACCTTCTGCCAGAACTGCAAAAACCTAACGTTGTCCTATCTCCTAACCGGAATATACATGCGACTGGGTACCGATTGTGATGTTGATATCCCCTAGAAACTTCCTCCTTCAAAGGAAGCCGGTTTTTTCAACCACGTACAGGTACAGGGGGGATCTCCAGAGCTGTGATTAAACCAATTCCTAGACTATTCCTGAAGTAAATAGAGCCATTACAGCCCAACTATAGTCAGTGCTGGTGAGATGTGTTGGATTTATTGACAATTTTGCATATCGCATTCTCGTGTGATTATCATTGAATGGTGATGAAATAAAGACTGTTGGAGATTCATGACTGAAACTTGGTGGACACGTCAAGCATAGACTGAAGTTTATTTTTGTCAAATCCATGGCATAAACCATCAGAATTGGCAGCATTAACTTTGTTGTTTTTCTAGTTCTCCTTAGTATCTATGGCGCCATTCACATCCAAACCTCCTCCCCATTCACCAGCAATTAAGGGGAAAGGCTCCATGGATAAATCCATTTCCTTCATTCCGATTTGAAATTCCCGATAACAGCCTGGATTTAGAATGGAATTTCATTTAGTTTTGTTTTTTTCGTTGCTAATTTTTTTTTTATAACATTTAATCAACTAAAAAAAAAAGGAAGAAATTTGATTTCACAACAATGGCAAAAAAAGGAAACTAATTATTTATTAAGATAAAGAAAATATATGGGATTGTAACAAAAGTTCTGTCCGTTTCTTTTAACTCAACAAAAAGAACACATTATGAGATTTATTTAATCGTTAATGTGTTCACCCTCCTCTTTCGCTGACCTCTTTATATCTGTCAATAAACTTTTTAATGACACGCCCATCAAATTGCTTTTGTTTTGAACCGAAAAAGTTTTTTTAAAAAACTCGTTTTCGATTTTTTTCTCTTGAAGTTTTAATTAATTCAAATTCTTTGTTTGACTTCTAAAGAGATGATAATCTGTTGGTGTGAATTCCAAAGATTATGGTGGTTAATAATACTTTCTCATGTACATCTTTTGTGATTTTTTTTGTAAATTGGTTCAGCTGCAGAAAGACACCCCTCGTAAGTGAATATGGAAAAACCCCTTCACCAGAGATAGGTTAGTTTGGAAATCAATTTCTAAAAGTGATCCAACAAATGTCAGCATGTAAAACTGATGTTAAACTGACGATGACGATGATGATGATGTTGATGATATTTAATGGCGATTAAACAAAGACTGTTGAACATTCATAACTAAAAATTGGTGGACAAGTCAGGCATAAACCGAAGTATATTTATATCAAATATGGTTGGATTGCAAAAAGGAAGGTAAATTTTATTAAGGATTCCATGGATGGCATTTTTTTTAGGTAACGCTATCTATTGATTTATTTCTTAGTATTAATTTTAGGTAACGCTATCTATTGATTTATTTCTTAGTATTAATTTTAGGTAACGCTATCTATTGATTTATTTCTTAGTATTAATTTTAGGTAACGCTATCTATTGATTTATTTCTTAGTATTAATTTTAGGTAACGCTATCTATTGATTTATTTCTTAGTATTAATTTTAGGTAACGCTATCTATTGATTTATTTCTTAGTATTAATTTTAGGTAACGCTATCTATTGATTTATTTCTTAGTATTAATTTTAGGTAACGCTATCTATTGATTTATTTCTTAGTATTAATTTTAGGTAACGCTATCTATTGATTTATTTCTTAGTATTAATTTTAGGTAACGCTATCTATTGATTTATTTCTTAGTATTAATTTTAGGTAACGCTATCTATTGATTTATTTCTTAGTATTAATTTTAGGTAACGCTATCTATTGATTTATTTCTTAGTATTAATTTTAGGTAACGCTATCTATTGATTTATTTCTTAGTATTAATTTTAGGTAACGCTATCTATTGATTTATTTCTTAGTATTAATTTTAGGTAACGCTATCTATTGATTTATTTCTTAGTATTAATTTTAGGTAACGCTATCTATTGATTTATTTCTTAGTATTAATTTTAGGTAACGCTATCTATTGATTTATTTCTTAGTATCAATTTATACAAGTGTGGTTAAGTTGAAATTTATTTTTGGTACGAAAATCCTTACTAAATACGAAAATGCTCTTGCAAAAGAAAAATACAAGAAAAATTAAATGGGGAAAAATGTTTCTATTTTTTTTTTTTGCATACAAAACCAGTATGCATATGAAGAAACGAGTTCATCCCTCGACATCAGAAGCCCTAATCAAATTTGCATCAACTACAGGGCAATGGTAGAGCCGACAGGGTTGCAGTAATATATTCACCCTGATGACACTGTACACGCAAATCTGCATGAGCGCGCAAGATAAACAAGTTTAGAAATATATTCAGTTACTAGAAGCCTGCAGACAAACAAACTGACTTGAATCTATAAAATAAGGTAGAGTTAGTCGAATTCTCATCGATATATTAAGAGAACTAGAAATATGTTTGTCGACATTGAACTTGAAAACAACCGTGTTGAAGTATGTAGGGAAGCACTACTGCTGCAGTAATGTGTTCCACAGGTGGGAAGTTCTTTGAAAGAAAATGTTCATAGAAAGTTCTGTTTGATTTTAGGTACACAGGTGAAGAAAAGGGAGTTCGTTGCAGTGTTGTAGTAACAGCTATAGGCAGTTTCTGAAGTAGTTAGAATTTATTCCAAACTAGCTGGGGTTACTCGGGATTGCCCGGGGCAAGGTGTAACAATTTGTCTTCCCCAGTCATCCCATTCACCGCCCTCGATGTATATTCATTTATCGCTTAAAAATGAAAAGTTCTTGGGAGACAGTGGGGATTGAGCAATCAACCTTCGTTTTTTATCAATAACCGTCGCGCCAAACGAAGGGAGTATGAAACCTGACGAAAAATAGGTCACTTGAACGCTTTAGAATTCATTGTTTTTTTTTGCACGGCGTGCATGATCAAAGCGTCTAGGCAACGAAAAAAAACCAAACAAATTTGAGCATCCCCATCACAAATATTGTGTGCGTTCTACATGAAGAAATCAATGGTTTTTTTTTCAATTTTTCGATATTATGCGTTTGAAAGTTAGGCGATTTAGAAAATATCAACTTTTTGACTATTTGTCGAGTATTTGGTAAACCTTTTGCAGACATACAAAAATATATACATACACACGCACATACAACTCTCCTTTATATAGGAGACTAGCAGGAAGACCTGAAGTTGCTTGGAATAAAATGAGGATCACTACTATGTACTTTTTCACTGTGCTAATAACACCATATTACTTTCTTTGTTTTTACTACCACCATCCTTCCGTTTCGCACCGTAATATAGTCTGAAGAAGCTGAAATGTTGGACAAGTATCTGAATTAGTGTCTTATACATATGGTTTAACTTTCCTTTAAATATCCTGATAAAATATCCTGGTGCATGTGAGTGACATGGGAGTAGATAATTCTGAGAGAGTGAAAGTGTCTGCCACTTTTTTTGTTGAAGACGTATTTGAAAGAAGCAGATAGATCAAATAAATGTAATAATATTTGTAAGAAGAAATGTTTGCATATTTTCTGAAAACACGTGCTAGGAATTTCTGTAGGTGGTTAGTGGAAAAGAATAACATCTGAAGCTTTTGGTTTGCAATTTATAATAGCAAAAGTGGTAGGGGAAAAACGACTTTACTTTATTATAGAAACTAGCAGGAGCCCCGACGTTGCTCGAGATTGAATAAGGATCACTACTATGTACTTTTTCACTATGATCATAACACCATGTTACTTTCTTTGTTTTTACTGCCCCATCCTTCCGTTTCGCACCATAATATAGCCTGAAGAAGCTGAAATGTCGGACAACTATCTGAATTAGTGTCTTATACATATGGTTTAACTTTCCTTAAAATCGGATACATGTATTTTAAGTTTTAATGGGGTTCTTTCTCCATGGGTTACTTAGAGATGGGGACACACAGATATTCAGCACATAGAGAGTAACAGAGATTCGGCACCACTTCCATTGTCTTTCCTGGAGAATTTTATACATATGACATACATTTCATCAAAATAGGATATATTTAAAGGCTACCATAGCTTCCTTAGGTTAGGAGGGCACTTAGAGATTTGGGGCCACTTCCATAGTCTTTCCTAGAAAATCTTTACATCAGAAGACACTTTTATATTTTATGTAGATTGTCTAACCCTTCTTTCTATAGGAAACACACATACATACATTGTTATATATTTTAATTCTATATATTTTATATATAAACCTAGAGTTGGTCTATTTTCCGAATCTGTGTGAATAATAACTTTTTTTTATACGGAATCAATATTTGATTCTGTTTCTTCAGTTTTGTTAGTGCATTTACCAAAATAAGGGGAAACGTTTAGATTGACAACATAACCAGTTTCTTCAAAAATTGGAATAAAATTAATGAATAGGCGATAAGATACATATTAGAGATGATGACATTAAGAACGTTTTGGAGTTAATATCAATCTAGTATTACGTAGTAATAGGAGAGAAAAGACGTTTTACTACTTTTTCGTCTTGAGCCATACAAATAAACAACATAGCACCAGTTCCTTTTTTAAATCTCGATTATTCTTGCATATTTGCACATTTCAAACGTGTTTTTCTTCCGATTACATGCATAATCCTAAATAGATTTTAACTCGAAATGGTTCCTCATTTAATAATATTTAAAAAAACAAAACAATATAAAACCATTTTTATCGTCTATACACAATTTTTCATCAAATTCAGTTAATGTCGTCATTCTGAACACTTACCAAAATAAGTATTTTTATCAATTTTTTTCAAAAGAATTATATCCCCCTCGGAATACGTTTAAAATTGTTGGATTTTTCACTAATTACAGACATAGCAATGAAAGCAGCAGCAGTCCTCACAGCCATTACAATTGTTAAGGCTTAGCTTCATAAAATATCCAGTCATGCTTCCCCCCTGTTAAACATTTATATCAAAAACTCGTCTAGCTACAACCATTGAAAATAATTTTCCTTTCTGTGTACCTAAAACTAAACAGAACTTCCATGAGCAAAGTTTCTTTCCAAGAACTACCCGTCTGTGGAACAAAATACCACAGGGCTGCTTCCAAGATGACTAAAACAGTCATTTTCAAGTCACATGTTTAACAAATTCTTGTCGAGCTATTTTCTTAAATAATCAAAGTTTGCCCCGTTTCAACCATCATGCTCAATTCTAAACAAACTCATTAACCCTTATCCTCGAGTGGCTTTTGGGCCTTTATAAGCGGTGACTGATTCGTACAAAAAAAATAAGTTCAGCCATTTTAATATTTTGTAATTAGTTAAAAAAAAAAAAAAAAAAAAAAAAAAAGAAGCTCAGTTTTTTTATATCCTTCAAAAAGTTACAGCAATTCAAAAACATTTAAATTTTTGAATAAAATATAATTTCAACAAGCTTTAAAGTATTGAAAGTTATGACTTTGTTTAAATACAGAACAAAAGAGAAAACAAAATGCAAGTAGAAATATTTCCGGGCAACTAATATTAGACAGCTAATATATACAGGGTGAGCCAAAAGTAGGTGGACAGTAAAAAACATTTTTTGTCAAGCGTAAGAGGCAGACTTCAAAGCTGTGTAAATCAAGAAGGAAAATGTTTTTTTTACTGTCCACCTACTTTTGGCTCACCCTGTATATATGAGACAAATAGTGTTAAAATGGTTGCCCTTTTCACTAATGACTGACATAGCAACAACAGCAGCAGCAGCAGCAGCTGCCGAGCCATCACACTTATTAAGACTTAACTTTATCAAATATCAAGCCTGTCATATACCTATAAACAGATATTGTACATCTGGAGAGTGTTCAGCAGTTAACACCCAAAATGGTGACAGCACTTTCCACGCTTACCTACAAAGAGCGGCTCCAAAAACTAGATCTATTCTCACTTGAGCAGCAGAGGATGCGAGGAGACTTGATTCTGGCATACAACATAATTAACAGGAATTTTAATCTACCTTTTGATGAGGTTTGCACACCAGTGCTAAGTTATGATCTCCACAGGCACCTGCAAAAGATGTACCGCTGCATTCTCTGATCGTGTTCCTGCTCCATGGAACAACCTGCAAGAGGGGGTCGTAACAATGCCTACCATATCCAGGTTTAAAAAGGTCTTGGACATTCAGACTGTATGTGGATATAACTAGCATCTACCTGTCTCTTTACATGGCTTGCTGCACTTTGCTATTTTTTGCCAAATAAATTTGATTTGATTTCATATATAGTTATATATATGAATTATATATAGTTATTTATTGAACTGAAACGCTCATAGTTAAGGTTCTTAACCTTATAGCATAAAACAGAACAGATGGCTTTAACCATTTCTCTGACAGGACGCTAGTCTGTCGTCGGTTATACTTTCAAGCAAAGCTGGTAACCATTTATACACCTGGATGGAGTGTTTGCCAGCACCTGGTATTTCGAAATGGTCACTTATTTAAGTACTTAACATTGCTCAACTTTCGTGTAGACGTGACTTAGCTATAAGCGTATGCTACCTACTGTCATCTATTTCCAAAATTTCAGTTTACTCTACCTCTCCTTATTATATATATATATATATATAAACATAAAATGGAAATTTATCTTATACAAGATGGTGACGGAGAAAGCAGCTTCAAGGAAAACAGAAATGAGCAGGGCTTTTTTGTTCTTTTTTTTGGGTGGGGGGGCAATCTTTACAGCAAAAAACTTATGATATTATCTGTATTAAAAATAAAAAGTAAATGTTTGCGACATTATTCCACAGAACACAAAAACATCCATAAATTTTCGTTTTTAGCAAATGCAAACGCTACAAATATGAGTTTACTGCTGGTAAATAGCGAAATATTTTCGATTATAAAATTGAGATTAGTTTTACTTATTTAAGGAATATTTACCTAACAATTATTTTACGCTAAGAAGGGAGGGACTATTTTAAAATGATTGAGATTGTAACAATAAATTAAATAAAAAGGTTTAAACTTTCGTTTTATTCATTTAAAAGAAAATATTTGTCTGAGAATTATTTTTTACAGTAAGAAGAGTATATGCAATGTTTTAAAATATATAAATTTTTCCAAGTTAAACTAAATAAAGAACAAACATGTCCGTGTTATTTATTTAAAGAATATTTATACGAGATAAAAAAAGAGGAAAGTTTTGCCTAATATTATTAACCCTTACATAAATATGTTATTTCAAACAAAGTAAATGTTTGCGACATTATTCGACAGAACACAAAAACATCCATAAATTTTCGATTTCAGCAAATGCAAACGCTACAAATATGAGTTTACTGCTGGTAAATAGCGAAATATTTTCGATTATAAAATTGAGATTAGTTTTACTTATTTAAGGAATATTTACCTAACAATTATTTTATGCTAAGAAGGGAGGGACTATTTTAAAATGATTGAGATTGTAACAATAAATTAAATAAAAAGGTTTAAACTTCCGTTTTATTCATTTAAAAGAAAATATTTGTCTGAGAATTATTTTTTACAGTAAGAAGAGAATATTCAATGTGTTAAAATATATAAATTTTTCCAAGTTAAACTAAATAAAGAACAGACATGTTCGTGTTATTTATTTAAAGAATAAAAAAGAGGAAAGTTTTGCCTAATATTATTAACCCTTACATAGATATGTCATTTCAAACGAAATATTACAAGTAGATTATGCAAAAAATGAAGAAAGGAAGCGTAAAATAATTCTAGTTTTTATACTTATAATAAATAGAACGTTTCTATTCAAACCGGGTATATTGGCTGGTGAATATGGACGAAGTGTATCTAATTAAATTTGTTACACAGTAATTCAGGTGACAGTAGTAGGAGTTCTGATCAAAGAATAAATTCGACTTCCCCTTTCTCTAAATTCGACTAACGATAAAGAAAATATCGAAAGGTATAAAAACATTTAAATTTTAAACTGATTGGAATTACAAATTGTATTTATTTAGAATGCTGAACAGTATTTGTCCTTTCTGAAAGACAAAAAACAATATGTACATTTAGATGAAACAGCTATTCGTGTCAATGGTAAAGGAGACAATCTAACTCTACTTTATATATTAGACATAGAATATAGATAGATAATTATTTAATGGAGTTGCAAGCATAACAATATTTTTGAAAACCTTTTATATAGTGGCAAGAAGTCAAGTTATATGAATTAATTCATCCAATTTACATGACATTTAAGAACTCGTGGGCTAAAATTCCAACAATTAATGAAATCTGAATAAAAGAAAATATATTTTCCAGAATTCCCGGAGGTATTTTTTTCCTTTCTTTACTTCTTCGAAAGAAATTCTTTGTTTTATTTTCATGGTAAGCAATAATTGTTTGCAAGAATTATAAGAGAATAAGAGAGGAAGAATTAGAAAAAAAAAATCGATTTTTTTAAGAAAAAAAAAAAATGGAAATGTTCACAGTTACATGTGAATGGAAGTGAATTACAGAAGATATTGGAGAACCGGTCGGTAGTGACTGGATGGCCCGAAGTGACGAGTTAATATATAAATGGAGAAATTAAAACGGAAAAATATATCGATGTGCATATATATATATATATATATATATTAGATTTTTGAACGTGAGATGATATATATAATTATTTCCACAATCAGACAACGTTGCAGTCCACACAATCCATGAAAGCCACAAACCGGAAGTCCTAGACTCGAGTTTCACCCCCCTTTGGGCTCATGAGTAGAACATATCCGAACTGAAAACTCGCAACACTTGCATGCAAGGCGAATAGAGTGGTTGAGTACTCACCTTGCATGCAAGTGACTCGGGTTCGAGTCTTCAGTTCGGATATGTTCTACTGATGAGCCCAAAGGAGAGCGAAACTCTAGTCTAGGACTTCTGATTTGTAGATTTCATGAATTGTTGAAATAATTATATATATATATGTACACACACATTGGAAAGTAACACCCTATACTTGTAAGTTATTACTGAAATATAATTCTTACAAGAAATGAATGGGGGAGCAAGAGTTATTTTTTCTCTTTAGTCATCATATTCCACAAGCCATATGTTTTTTTTTGACAATAGGTGAAAAATGCTGTTTTCTTGGGCGACTGCTGTTTTCAATATTCTCATAGTATTCATCACCATTCATCTATCAATCTATCCATCTTGTTGACTCTAATCACAAGTGGGTTTTTAGCCTTGATAAGTATTGACTCATTAGTAAAAAATAGAAAAAAAAGAAAAGTTCCTTGTGAAATCAGTTGATGCGATTTCCAGACAGCTTTAGAAACTGGTGGCGATTCCTGGCAACCATATCGAATTTTGAATAAAATCCCATGCTATACACATTCTTATCATAATTTTTACAAAAAATGAATATATTTAAGCAATAAATTACGATCACTTAATAACAGGGAGTTATTTTCCAATCACTCTGCATATACACGTATATTAATATCGTTATTTATACAAACATTTTAAAAGCTACACTATCATGGAAATGTTTCGATAATTAGCTCTTAAAAGCTACAGCCCCATGTGTTTTTTAATCGTTTATAAATGACTAAAAGTTTCTTATATATATATATATATATATATAATAATAGTATGAAAATATATGTATAGCAATTAATCTACACAGAGGCTTCCGCATTTCATCCCAATATGGAATCGTCAGGCTACCTAGCTATACTCATGTATTAAGCACTGTTGATGTAGCTACTGAAAAGCGACACATAATATATATCTCTTTATAACATTTGATGTGGATACATGAATATATATATATATATATATATATATATATTACAAAACAAACTTTTAGTCATTTTCAAACAAAGAAAAATGTATTTTAAATTCAATACACTCCCTTATGGGTGGATGGAACACTTTGGTGAAAGAATTGTTGGTTTATCCAATACTGTTACATAAAAAATTGAATATTTCTGGCTATCAGTACCATAAAAAAGGAGCTGACACCAGCCACTGGAGTTCGGAATTCAAATCTTGCTTCGCCTAGCCATACTGATTTGTTGTAAATATGATGAAACCCGTGTCTGTACATCATATATATATATATATATATATATATATATATATATATATATATATATTCAAAAGAAACTTTGAGTCGTTTATAAACAAAGAAAAAATGCTATTTAAAAGAAAGGAAAAAGAAAAGCCAAATTCAAAACCGGGAAGTCACATGGTCAAATTTAAAATAATTGAAAAAAAAAACTGTGAGCTTAGGTGAAGAGTTAAAAGGTTAATCTATTCATAACATATGTTTACAGTCTCAGATGTTTCGTTGTCGCGACAACTTAGTTTAGATTGACCTCCCGGTTTTGAATTTTACTGTTTTTTTTCTTTTCATTCTTTCCCAATGTGAACATCTGAGTGAAGGATCAGACTTTTTTCCGCTTGATCAGATCTTAGTTTCTAATACTATTGATCGATAACATCGACATGCTAGTGTAGCATCTTTTTGTACATGTCTGTATGAATGAAAATAATTATGAAAAAGTGCTCAATAGTAAATAGAGTCATTTATATAAGCTCGGTTGAAATTCTGTGGATTTTTATCCTGTAGATGTTTACTTTATCTGGATTACTATATATAGTCTAAAGAAGCTTTGAGTTATTTTAAACAAAAAGACAAAAAAAAAAAAATTATTTCACTTAGTGGGCGCTAATCTGAATACATAACCATAAGCCGTCAAGTAGGATTTTTTTTTAAAAGTCACATAAAATGTTTTTCGGGTATATTTTATAATTAAAATTTATTAAAGTTTTCTGGTATGATTTATTTTTAATGAAAATTAATGAAAACCATAAAATAATTCGAATTTTTAAAAAAATCGATTGTTTTTATGTTTTTTAGTGTGCAATCATTTATATCTGTTTAAACCCGTCTAAACCATTTTTAAAACGTTTGGTACACGAGAAACAGTATTGATGGCGGTTTACGCTTATGAATTCGGAATAGCTGCCACTAGGAGAAATAATTCAATTTTACTATATATGTGTCTATAGTGAAGTAAGGATTATGCAAGCCTCAACAGCGTCTCTCATAAAACAACACTGTCTAGTGGTTAGTAGAAGTCTGTGACAACTGGAAGTAATGCCGGGATGAGCAAAGAAATACTGGCGTTATTTCAGAGTTTTATTTCTCCTAGACTAGTTTTTTTTATGGAAATCGCTCCAGACAAGGCATGAAGCCACTTGATGTAACGAGTTAAAAATAAATACTATTTTAATGTAAAAAAAACAAACTAGCCAACGATAAATGTTAGATGAATAGATTCCGATCCAGAAAACAGCAATTCCTCCCGTTTTTGTCAGAAACATCGCTTATGGAATGTGAGGAATAAGGGAAGCAGCAAGAGTTACGAGGCAGCCAAAAGTAAACCAAAGTTAGTCACTTTCTACTCTCCTTGCATAACCAAGTCTTGGGAATTTAGTCTATCCTACTATTTAATCCATAGCTGGAGGGGGGGATGTATGGAGATTCATACCTTTCTCAAGGATATTAGTGATAGCCTTTACAGAACTTGAACCAGACTTGCCGAGCCCACAGACTGTGGCAGCAACCACTATGCTACACCATGGTTCAAGTTCTGTAAAGGCTATCACTAATACCCTTGGGAAAAGTATGCATTCATAAATCCTTTCACTAATAGTTACATTATGTTTCGTCTTTAGCTGTAACAGCCTGAAACCGACGGTATCGTATGTTCTCATCTTCTGTAATCACAATTAATGAAATAAGTATTATGCTCTTATTATTGAGCACTCTGTTGGATTCCTTTTTATCAAACCAAAGATAATAAATTTTTTAAAAGATATATATATATATATATATATGTGATTTTATGAAGGCTTACCAAAGCATTCCTTTCAAGACACCAATGATCACCATTAAAGATATTTTTTCTTACAAATACTATTTATTCAAATTAAATGTTTTTTCCTACACGTGTTTCACTACCAAGTGAAACACGTGTAGGAAAAAACATTTAATTTGAATAAATAGTATTTGTAAGAAAAAATATCTTTAATGGTGATCATTGGTGTCTTGAAAGGAATGCTTTGGTAAGCCTTCATAAAATCACATATAAATGCTCTGTACTCTGTAATCGAGTATCATCGAGCTTGTTTTTTATTGGAACAACCCCGGTCTTCACTGAATGATCTATTTTATAAGTGAAAAATCTAAATCTCTCTATATATATATATATGTATATATATTTATTATTAGGTACAGAAAATACATCAGGTTTTAAGCTGAGAAGGCGTTAACCTCCTGGCTATCTTCAGCTTTGTTGTCACTTGGTAGAGAAAATGGAGGATCTCGCATAAACCACAGTTGGATATGTCCAAGTGACAACAAAGCTGAAGATAGCCGGGAGGTTAACACCTTCTGAGCTTGAAACCAATGGTACTGATGTTGTACTGGTTTTCTGTACCGAATAACAAATAAATATTATGTTCTTAATTTTGATTTTATCAATTAATTTAGCACTCTGCTGGGATTTTTCCTACCATCTTACAAAAAAGATTATATATATTAAACACACAAGTATTTGGTGATACTCACAATTATTTTCCATTTATATTGTATACGTATTTAAATGAAATTATTGATTTGTTTACATTTTTTTTTCAATACTGCTAAGCGAAATAATTCAATTCCTTTAACGGAAGAATATTGCTTTATTTTAAGTGGAAACCATCATTTCCTCCACCAGGAGTATAAGTACTAGAAACTCATTTCCAGAGAGAAAAACAAACAAATTTACAATGTTTCTGGTTTGATTAAAAGCCAGAAACATAGACTTTGGTAATGTCTGCCTTGAGCTACATCCATGTCTAAATATATAACACGGAAAAAAAGACTATATATATATATATATATATATATATATATATATATATATGTATGTATATGTATATGTATGTGTTTGTAGATATATACAGAAATGACCACTCACACACGAGTGTGTGTCTGTATGCAAGGTTGTGATCTGAAGGAAGATACATTTTGTGGAAGGTTTACACATGTAAGTAAATAATTATACACATGCTTAGTAATTAGTTAACATGACCAATATCTAGATGCTGATATGAATCAATATATATACTCTCAGGCAGTGTCGGGTCTGCTAGTACATGCTTAATTATATATATATATATATATATATATATATATATATATATATAACAGGAGATCGGAGAGGCCAGATCCGATCAACCAGCTGGTCACGTTATGCCCTAGTATCTAAGCAGAGGGGTACCCCCGCTCCCCAAAACGGGGCCACCTGCTTGCCGTGGGTGACCACTCGTGATGCCGTAGGACGGGATCCTGGTGGCTATGCATTCGTTCACTTCGGCCCTTAATTTGGCTAACGGGAGTTCGGAGAGGCCGGATCCGATCAATCGGCTGGTCACGTCATGCTGCAGTATCTATAAGTTCATCCCCAACCGTATTATTCAATCTTATTCTTAAAAAAATCAAAACCTTATTTCTCCTTTTTATTTTCTTCCTATATAGATACTAGAATGCAGTGGCTGAGGGGATGAAACGCGGAAGCCTCTGTGTAGCTTAATTGTCATAAATATATTTACATAACTTACTACTATATATATATATATATAAAGCATGCATGTATTGTGGGGGAAGTTTAGACAGTGCTCAATTAAAGAAATTAGAGTGTATAATATTTGCTTATTTCAGTATTACAGAACTTTGAATAATTGGATGTTCATACCAGGGTCTCTGAGGGAGCAACAATTAGGAGGCAGTGATCCTGATTCAAAACGTGTGCTCAACATTCAACAGGCGAAATCCAATCTCACCTGTTGAATGTTGATGCCTAAGAATCCCTCGGTATGAAAATCCAATCATTCACAGTTTTATACAGGAAATACATATCAGAAATATTGAAATGATTAAAAAAATAAAATTGGATAATTTACAAGTTTATTAAATCATCAGGTGTTCAAGCAAGGAATATAATAAACTGACCTTTAATCCATAGATTTTAAAAGAATTACTCTTCTCCTCAGAAGGAACAACCCAATAAAATTACTAATTATTTTTTCAGAGGGAAATGTATCTATATCAAAATCAGCTTTCGTTTATTTACATTAAATGAACACAAACAATTTTCACTCTTTATTGATATTTTTTTTGATCATTTTGATGAAAGAAAACAGGAGTTTGTTTGAGCTCCTTCTCACTCGCTAATTGACGTAACTAGGCTCTCTTTATCGGCATCATTGCTTGAAAAAATGTAATTATTGATGGACAAAAAAATGATTTACTATAAACAGCCCATTACTTAGTTAAATAATTAAAAACAAATAAACTTTGTATTAGCGAAACATATAAAAAATTATTTTCTTGTATTTTGATATTTTATTTATTAAATTTCAATAGTTTATACTATTGTTGAATTCCGAATCTAATCAATATTATTTTAAGATTTTGTTTCAATATATACTGAATTACCTCCCTTAGTATTACGAACATATTTATCCATATAGAAATTTGGCGTGAAGGGGCAAGGAGGATGGTAAGACCGAGGAGGGATAGTACAAGCCAGACCTTTACCGGAAGAGTGCAGAGAATACTGGGACCGTGGCATGGCTTTTTGCCACTCAAGTCCCAGGGAAGACCAATGACCATTGTCAGCAAGAAATCAATGGTTATTGAAAGAGGTGGAGAGTACCGGAAATCTGAGGAGACTTGTTGTCGCTCGGACTCCAGGGAACACCACCGGTTATTATCAGTAAGAAATCACTGGTGATAACCTGTGTGAGAACTCCTAGTAAGTAGTAGATATAAGGTCAATACAGAAGTTAAGTGACTTCTTATTTTTAGTTATGCAAGAATAATGTCTTAAAAGATATGTGACAGGTAATATTTTTTTTTTATTAAATCAAAGTAGAAATATTGGTAGTGATTGTGACTCAACGGGGCAGGAATATATATATATATATATATATATATATATATATATATATATATATATGATTGTGCAATTATGAAACGTATACGTATGTAAATAATATTCAAATATTTATAATTAAAATAATTATTTGTAGTCTCTTTTCAGCTGGGCGCTTTAATGAGTAAATAAGCCGTTAAAAGCTATAATGCATGTTTCCTAAGGTTGAACACTGTTATGACGGTCGACTATAGCTGTCCGCCTTCCTTGACACATATACGATTTATTTATCATCTCGTCTGTAGTCATTTATGGTAACCTCATCAATTAGCGCGCTTGGAATTGGAGTTAAATTGACTCTTACTCCAGGGTTTGAATCGTGTGACGGCGTGAATGGCTATCTTTACACTGATGATTCCGCAAGGATGAAACATATACGTATGTAGATAATATTAAAATATTTATTATATATATATATATATATATATATATATATACAAGCATCTTATTCTATTACCGATAAACTTGCAACTGTAAAAAGTGAAAATGTTTTTTATGAATTTTCATGGTGCTGCCACTTAAATATAAATTCAGGAAGTGTTCCATTTTGAGGCAGTTCTAATTTTCTGTGTGCAATTTATTGTTGTGGTCTTTCCTCATCAAACGAAAAAAATTGTCCATTGTTCTTTTTATTTTTTCTCCAAAGAAGGAACATTTGAAAAGAAGAACACGTCCGCTTATAAATACTTGTTGGTTAGTAATCTTTACACTGATGATTTTGCAAGGATGAAACATATACGTATGTAGATAATATTGGAATATTATATATATATTCCATGATAAATGCCAGTATACTGAAATCATATGCCCTGAATAGGGTTAAGATGAAAATTCATATACAATAAATGTACAAAAGCAAGGAAATTCCCAAATTTTTACACTTTTATTGTCATTAAGGGTATGCGAGCACAACAGGGCTATGTATTTTACTGGTAGGAAACACACTTCATCCACTCCTGCATAGAGATTTATACTGTAGTGATGTGATAATGAAATGGTTTGGTTGATATGTAGTCATACCCTTAATGACAATAAAAGTGTAAACATTTGGGAATTTCCTTGCTTTTGTACATTTAGTGTATATGAATTTTCATCTTAACCCTATTAAGGGCACATGATTTCAGTATACTGGCATTTATCATGGAATGTCACTACTTTTGTAAAGGCTATGCCTCAAGACAATGGTAATTTTTAAGTTTTTTTTTAATTTTCTGGAAAACTAAGGTATATGGTAAACTGAAATTAAAATGCCATCAACTAGACCCTAGACCCTCTATCTCTGCCAAAAATCAGCTGAATCCATCAAATAGTTGATGAGATACAGGGTGGTACACACATACGTACGTACACACGGATAACACAAAATCACTCCTGACCTTTCTGGATCTCTGGGTTGCCTTGACTAATGATGATGAAATTCTACACACTTATAGAACCTATCAAATGAAAATTTTGTGCAAAGTTTTAAATAATTTGGTTTATTAGTTTTTGAGTTATGACCGATCAAAGAAATGAGATTCCTAGCGTAGGTCGTTTTTGAAGTCTATTAAGGGATAGAGCGCTATCGCGCCTCCCTTGATATATATATGAGTTACACAAGTATCTTATTCTATCAGCGATAAACTTGCAACTGTAAAAATGTACACTTTTTATCCCTAAATTTATTTTTAAATTTCAGCACCATTAAAATTCATTAAAAAAACATTTTTGAGGCAGTTCTAATTTTCTGTGTGCAATTTATTTTTGTCGTCTTTTTCTTTATCAGACGAAAAAAATTTTCCATTGTTCTTTTTATTTTCAAATGTTTCTTCTTCGAAGAGAAAATAACAACAACAACAACAACGTGTCCGCCAATAAATACTTGTTGGTTGGATTGATAAGCAGTTGGTAAAAGCTGCTCGTTTTCAAAGAAAAAGAAAAAGAAAACGGTAAATTCTTTGAAAGATCTGCCTGGAAGGAATGTTATTTAGCTCAGATAATTGCAGGAACAAATGTTTTGAAATTTAATTTTGTGCAGCCAAAAAGAAAAGAAAAACAATCATTAAAAAATACAACGAAACAGAAAATAAAAAACGTTTGTTATTTATTTCTCGTTTTCCTTAATTCAACCTTGAGCAAGGAAAAGAGGAATTTCAATTTTTGGCAGGAAGTTGTTTTTTTTAAGCTGTATCTCTTACATTATATATATATATATATATATATATATATATATATATATATATATATATATATATATATATATATATATATATATATATCAATTTATTGATGTGTGTGTGTTTTAAAATGGCTTTCTTTATCTGCTAAGTGTTTTATTTTTATGATTGTTGTATCCTGTTAAGAATTTTTGATTGAAGGAAGGGAAATTCTTGTATCAATTTGTGGCGTCAGAAAGAAATAATAGCTTTAATTGAAAAATTTAAGCAGATGGACGTTTTGAAGGGGAAATGAGACAAAGAAGGAAGTGAGGAAAAATTAAAAAGAGGATGAAAAAGGGTAAGGATGAGCTTGGCAGGTGTCAAAAAAGAATAAAAGAGAAAGTGTAGAGCAAAAATAAAAACGAAATAGAGAGAAAATAAAAAGAAAGAATAGAGAAAGAGTTAAGAAAAAAGAAAGGGTTAAGAAAGAAAAGTAGGGAAAGAAAGAAAAAGTAGGGAAAAGGAAAGAAAAATGAAAGAAAGAAAAGTAGAGAAAAATGAAGAAAAAAGAAAGAAAAATGAAGTAGAAAAAAAAAAGAAATCGTAGAGACAGAAAGAAATAGAGAATAGATTTTTAAAAAATGGTAGCGGAACAAAAGAAAAGAGAAAAGGTTACGGAAAGAAAGAAAAAGTAGAGAACAAGAAAGAAAGAGTAGAGTACAAGAAAGAAAGAGTAGAGAAAAAGAAAGAAAAAGCGAAAAAAAAGGAAGGTGCAGAGACAAAAAAAGGGAATAAGAAAGAGAATAACAAAAAATAATGGAAAACCGAAAGGAGAATGAAAAGAAATGTAACTAAAGAGAAAAAGGAGAAAAAAGAAACAAGCAGAGAAATGAAAGTAAAGAAAGAAATAATGAAAAGAACCAAATTAAAGAGAAAGAAAAAAAATGGAACAAAGAAACGTATAAGGAAATAAAGGAAAGGAATAAAAGACATAAAAGAATAAAAAAGGATGAATATGAATGAAAAAACAAATAAAAATAAATGAAAAAGAAAGAATAAACGCCAGTATTTATTCTTTTTGTTATATTCCATTCTTCTCTTCGTTTTCTCTTTTCTACATTTCTTTCTTTAACTAAATAATTATTAAAAAAAAGGATAAAAAGAAATAGAAAGAAAGAGGAAGAACTCAGAACGCAAAGGAATAAAATACAAGAAATAAATAATTAAAAAATAAAGACCCCCCCCACACACACACTTTGAGCCGCTCATTAAAGGTTGAGTCATTCACTTGTAGAGCGGTTGGTAACTTTATGGTATTTCAGACAGAAGAATTTCGGGGCAGTTTTTCCCATCTTTACTTTTTCTTTAAAAGAAAAACCATCCTCTATTTTAATTTACTTATAGTCAATTTGCATGTGTTTGAAGAAAAATAAAATAAAAATTAAAAGATAATGCACGTCTAAGAATCCCATACACCCGAACCCCCGCCCCCCCCCCCCGCAATAAAAGAACAGGAAGTAAAACAAATACAAAGGAATGAGGAAAAACCAATTAAATTTTTAAAAGGAAAATAAATTTTCAAAAAAAAAAAGAAAGAAAGAAAGAAAGAGAGCAAAAAGCATTTCGCAAAAATGCATGCAATTGTCTCTCGGAATTAAGTGCAATCCCATTTTCTACTTGGGCAGAAGACGCCTACGACGAAAAGTCGGGTTCCTTTCTTCCTTCCAGGCGTCCCCCACCCCTTCCGCATCCTGTCAGAGATAAGAGAACAGTTCAGGAAGAGATTGGTTCATGCCTTCACAAACTAAAGTTTACAATAACTTCCGGATCAATCATTAAACGTTTTAGAAGCATTTTCACAATTAACAACTTGATAAGAGTGAAAAGAATAATATTTTCACTCTATAGTCCAGAGGGTCTTTATATATATATATATATAAAGCAAGCAAAAAAAACGACGTGGTGGCACAAACATATTTTGGTATCAAGGAAAGTGGCAATAAAGAATTTGAGAAGATGGAACGACCGAGAAGAATAAGCACCATTCAGACCTCCACTGGAAGTGCACGGAGACAGATAGAGTCCCGAGGAGAATTATTGAGATGACTTGAATGCCTACTAGACACCACCCTCGGATGTCTTCGGTCTCTGTACATAGGTTTATCAAAGATCCTAACATGAGGATACTTCCAATTTGAAGTAAACCTTGACCAAAATGGTGTGTTGTCTCCTCAAGCCATCCAACACGTCCCCGCACCGGGTTGCAGACTAAATACTGGTAGCCGAGCACCTAGGATAAAAAAAAGGTCCCTCAACCCGTTTATACACCAGGCGGGAAGAGATAAGCGATGGTGTAAACCTTCCTGCCTCTGGAAGTGGTACTCCAGCCATGATAGAGGCCAACCAGGGTCGGCCATAAGGCCTTGATAAAAAAGGTCCTGACCCCTTAGGTCCACTGTGTGCAACAACTGAAAAAAAAAAGAAAACGAAGAGGCTTAAAAGCTCAGCTATGGTCGGTTGCACAGAAGAAGGTTCTATTGTTTGCTACCACTACTCAGTTTGCAAAGCGGAGCAAGATATCAAACGAAATTCTAGCAAAGAAGATTGAAGAATCTGCCCTCCCTGAAGATGAATTACTTACAAGACACCATCCTCAAGTGTCTTCGCTCTCTCTGTACAAGGGTTTGTCAGGTCAACCTGACATGAGGATACTTCACCCTACAAGTAAACCCTGACCAACTATTAAAAATAACATAGTATTTGAAGACCAAATAAGATCCCCCTGACACGGCTATATACTGGTTCATACGAGAAATGGTGCACCTTCTCCTAGTGATGTTACCTTGAGTAACAGCACTTAGCTGGATACTCCACCAGACTAGATGAATTTTTGTCCTGAACTACGAAAATGTATTCTATAACATAGTTAACTGGTCAATTACGGAAAGGAAAATTTATGTTCTTAACTTCTTTAATAATTCAACGAATGGATTTCTATGTATCTCATATAGAGATCAAGTGTTAGCCCCAGGAAGCGGACCCCCTTGATTTCTGAGAACTTACACTGAAGTAAAATGAATATATATATATATATATATATATATATATATATATATATACATGTTCCAGAACGGGTAAAATTAATTCCCTGAACATTTTACGCCATTTTTATGTCCACATATGAAGAGTAAAATCACTATATAATGCTACTAAACCTTATGTCTAGAATCTTTATGTAATGGATTTTGATCAAAATTGAAATAATTTTGATTCTAGAAAATGTCTTTAATGGCTTAGGCATAAGGGGTCTTAAGAAATTGAAAATCAAGGAATCTTGTTTCATTGGTGTCTAATGGCTATGGATCAAATTCAATGCAAATCTGATATATTTGAACTTTCAAATGGGCGGTTGTACCCATATTATGTCCCCTAAAAGTCCTTTAAAGCACTCCAAAGAAACTGAAATTTTGAGCCAGGGGTATTTCTAGTATATATATATATATATATATATATATATTAGCCGACATGTGACCTGCTGGGTCAACATTGATATTGTACATTTTTTCTCTTCCTCTTTTCCTCCATCTCTCCTCTTACTTGCCTCATTTTATTTACATTATACTTCGCGCATCGGATGAAGAAAATTCCCAGTCTCATTCTACAGGTCTCCATGAGAAAGTATGTCACACAACGACGTCTGAACTGGTACGGCCACGTCACCCGCCGTCAGTCATCCGAAACGCCCCAAAGTGTGTCCCACATTGATGTCGATGGCCCAATGCCACGTGGTAGGCCGCTTAAGACATGGAAAGGATCAACGGATGACGACCTGGTCCTGGCAGGCGGCAGAAGCGAAATGGCAACAGGTAGAAGTTGGGAGTAATTCATGGAATTTCTAACCTCAACTTGAGACAAGGGGACGAAAAATGAAAATAAAAAAAATGATAATAATCTCTATATATATAAAACTCAATGTCTGTCTGTCTGTATGTGTGTGTGATGTTTGTGAATTCGCTATGGAAAGAAAGGTTAGAGAATCTACATAAATTTGATATAATACGCTTTTAGATTTTAACGTGGAAAACAAAAGAAGTGTTCCTGAATCTCTAAATGTACTCTTAGGCGGCTATGAGGGCATAACCCCATAAAACCTCAGATATTATTTAAGTTTCATAAAAATCGGATATATGTATGAAAATTTCTAGGGAAGACCAGGGAAGATGTCTCGAATCTCTAAGTGCTCTCTTAACTTAAGGCGGCTATGGTGATCGAGCCTATTTTAAAACTTAAAATATGATAGAAATTTCATAAAAATAGGATATATGTGGAAAATTCTCCCGGGAAAACAATGGAAGTGGTTTTGATCTCTACGTCACCCTCTATGTAATGATTATCTATGTGCCCCCACCTCTAAGTCACTCATAGGAGGAAAAGCCCTTAAATCATATGTATAATACACTAATTCAGAAAGTGTTCTAACATTTGAACTTCTATTTATATTAGGGGGCGAAACGGGATGAGGGGGTAGTAAAAACAAAGAAAGTAATATGGTGTTAAAAGTACATAGTAGTGATCCTTATTCAATCCCGAACAACGTCGGGTCTGACTGCTAGTAACATTATATAACTATCTCTCACTCTCTCATATATATATATATATATATATATATATATATATATATATATATAGAGAGAGAGAGAGAGAGAGAGAAAAGAGGGTAGTGCAGTTCCAACGAGAGAAAAGTATATATGTAAAGGAGTAAGGCTACCAACATTTGTAAAAAGTTTTTTTCAACATTAATTTATTATTTTGTTATTTTATCATTTTATATAACACTCTTAAAGCGGTGGCCCGCTATCATCAGATATGTAAATCCATTTGAAGAAATGTCTTTCGATTTGAAAGAGTGTTGTTTCATTTGAAGACCTCAAATTTACATATCTGATGATAGCGGACTGTTGCGGAACCGACCGACCGACCGACCCGTTGGGGTTAGGTTGATCGTTCAATCGGCCCCAACAACTAAGAAAGGGTAGACACAGGCAAAGATAACGGCAATGGCAAAGAAGAGATGGCAAAGAACTGGTGAACAGTTTCAAAAAAAGGTGTTGTTTATTTACCATAAGGAAATGGTAACAACAAGAAGTGAATTGAGATTTGTGATGACGTCACTGGATCAGGAGAGACTGGGCAGTAGGGAGTGACGTATCTGGTGGCAACAAACTGGACCGAAGAGGAGTGGTGTCGTTGGTGAGAGTTGACAGGGCCTCTTCGTGGTTTGCTGGCTGGCAAAAAAAAGAAAGGAAATTCGCCGTAGTTGTCGGAGTAGCCCTGATAAGGGCTGTTTAAGAATAAAGAAAACTATCGCAGTAGTTTGTGTGTGTGAGTTAACCCTGATAAATAGGCTGTTGGAAAAAAAGGAAGTTGGAGACGCTGGTGCAGTTGTTGCAGGAGAGTGTTGTTGCAGGAGTTCAGGACTGCAGGGTGTTGGTGCACGAGGAGAGTGCTGTTGCAGGAGGTGAAGACTGCAGGGTGCTGGTGCAGGAGTTCAGGACTGCTGGATGCAGGAGTTCGGACTGCTGGGTGCAGGAACTCGACACTGTAAGGTGCAGGAGTTCGGACTGCTGGGTGCAGGAACTCAAAACTGCGGGAGCAGGAGTTCGACTACAAGGATGCAGGAACTCAACACTTCAAGTTGCAGGAGTTTAACTGCGTGAGGGCCTCCTGACCCCCTGGCTGAACTAAAATTTTGAGTGAGAGGCTAGAGATCTCATGAAACTTGTGTCAAGTCACTTTCGTCGGTCCTGTGAAAGGGATTAATTTTTGACAAATAAATTCCAAAGAGATCTCTCGCCGTAAAACCTGGTTGACAGGCGCCTTGAATGTATTAGTAATGTTATCGGCATAGTTGCCGAAACGCTTGTGTATCCCTTGAAGGAAAATTAAGGAAAATATTCACTGGCTGGTTTCTGCTGAGTCATTGTTGACAAAAATGGTGATTAAAAACTGGGTTTTCCCCAAACTAGGTTTTTCCAATCTTCTAGGCAAAACATCTGTTGCTGCTGATCATGGCATTGTCGGAAATCATGATGAAAACAAAAGGCGACTCCTGCTGCTGCTAGTTTTTCCAAGATGGCGTGTTTTCGAAATGTCAACACACGGTGTGTTGAACCGCGACAGGACCACCGTTTAAAACGCGTTATATAATATTATAAAATGATAAAATAACAAAATAATAAATTAATTTGAAAAAAACTTTTTACAAATGTTGGTAGCCTTACTCCTTTACACACACACACACATATATATATATATATATATATATATATATAATTATCCCTACTATTGTCACGCTACTTATTCAGCTGAATGTAAATTAATTTCTTGGGACTCTCCAGAAAAGCCGATAGTGCTTTCTGTAAACGAGAAATAGCGTCCGCACTTGCAAAGGACACATCCAACGACCATTCATTCAGGATTATTCTGTGGTTCTTTTTCTGTTTTGTTTTTGTTTTTGTTTTTTCCCTTATCCCACTCACATATTAAAAGAATTCCACTTTCGAACATGAAACAAAAAAAAATCAATCTCAGCTTGGACCGATTCTTGATTGAGATTTCCGACACGGGAGATTTCAATTTCCTGAAATGATGCAATTCTTTCAAATAACTTTTACTTTTATTTTTATTTTTATTTATTTATCAATTTTTTTTTTTTTTTAAAGTTACCCCCTACCCTACTCACACCTTAGAAAGTGTATTTGACATTCTGCACAACTTTCATTTAGCGCTAAACTCTCTATAAAGAATATGGTTATACGTGAGGTTTCAGACACATACAGGTGCTAAATGGATATTAGTGACGGAATTAGTCTACTTATATGTCTTGAATGTTCACGTCACTAATGCGAGATCTAAACGAGTTTGAATTGTAGAAGACCTATTTCGAATTTCATCCACCTGAAGAAACGCTTTCAAAGAAAAACGGTTTTCAAGATCATCGTGGTCCTAACGATTATTATCATACTAGACTCTCGGTTCTTGTAAGATATAATATATATATATATATATTAGTAAGTTATGAAAATATATTCATGGCAATTAAGCTACACAGAGGCTTCTGTTTTTCATCCCCGTAGGGAATCGTCATTGGCTAATGAAAACGTTAATCCAGGGGAGGGAATAACAATGAATCGGATTGGTTAGCTTGCTAGACTAAACACCACGTGTGTATATAAATATATATATATAAATAAACACCCGGTACCACGTATTCCATCCATTTTTAGCTTGACGATTCTCTATGGGGAAGCCTCTGTGTAATTGCCATAAATAAATTTTCATAACTTACTACCTAGCTCTACGCACGTATTGAACACTGTTGAAGTAAATATATAACATTTCATATATCCTTATAACATTTTATGTGGATACACATATATATTATTAAATTCCCGAAACAGTTTTTCATGGTAAACAACTGATGATCCCTTAAAATAGTGTTAGAAACTAACTAATATAATAACTGTAAAAAATAAATTGACTTACATGAGTGATTTTCCACTGGAAGACTTGAGACTATAAGTTTTTTTGTTTTTTTTAATTTTTTATATATATTTTTTTTATATAGTTTTAATGGTTGAGAAACTTCCGAGACTATATATATATATATATATATAATGCATATATATTATTTCATGTGTGTGTCTGTGTATTTAGGCAACATTCTTTCATTTAAGCAAACACTGTTAAACATAACAGAATAGCCCCTGCTTGATTATACCTTTTTGTATTTTTTTCAAGTTTTCTAATAATTTTTTAAAATTTTGACACAAAAAAGATTAATTACTGTTCCATAAATACCACTAGTACTTTCGATTCTCCGTCGAATCATCTTCAAGTGACAATAATCAAATTAGCAAGCAGCTGGAGAAAAGAGAATTAAAAAAACAAAAAAAACAGCCGAGAACGGCGTATGTGAAGTTCTTAAACGTCAAAACGACAAACCTCTGCAGTTCCAGAAGAACGTTGACAATTTAAATGCCGGGACGCCAGAATTAGCGTCACAGGCAAAATTGTATTATGTTAAACATTTAAAACATCTTTTTACTCGTTTCATATGTAATGTTATTTACTGTAGGTTTCTGGATTTTAATAAAGATAGCTTCACTTATTTATTTATTTTTTAATAATCTATTCATTTTCTGACGTTATAACTTATTTGTCGTGTCTTCCAACTCTGTTTAAGTGGATGACGTTATCCATTTGTGACGTCATACAGTGTGCATGGAGGCAAACAAACATACAAGATAACCACGTCAACAGAATTTTAATAAATATATATATATATATATATATATATATAGTCTCGGAAGTTTCTCAACCATTAAAACTATATATATATATATATATATATTAAAAAAACAACAAAAAAAAACAACTTTTTAGTCCCAAGTCGTTCAGTAAGTCAATTTATATTTTTACAGTTATTATTATATTAGTTTGCTTCTTACATTATTTAAGGGATCATCAGTTGTTTACCATGAAAACCTGTTTCGGTAATATATATATATATTATATATATATATATAAACTAGTGGGTTTTACCAGCTCACTTCGCAAAGTTCTCTACTTTAAATATTTTAAACTAAAATGTGAAATTATAAACATTTCATTCATAAGTTTCTTGGAAACATGGGACAAAACCTTTCGCATTTACTGAATAAATGCGAAAGTTTTATAATTGTATGAATAGATAAATATTCACATCTTGGTAATTATGATACACATTTATTTTCTTTTTAAATAAGTCCCAATGAAACCAAAAGAAAGAAGAAATCCAGACAGAGAGAGAGAGAGAGAGAGAGATCCGCTCTCTCGCTTTTGCCTGTCGATAATAATTCTAGCGTGCGATCTTAGACGAAAGGTTTTTAGTAAATTATCCATTTTTATATTAAATCATTTTAATTAATTACGGTTAATATCGAATCATACTATATTTTCTTGTGACCTATGATTTCTTAAACTTAAAAACATAATAATTTTATGAACAGAGAAATTGGATCTCGTGAGTGACGTCATGACCAGAGTTGAAAAGATAAAGGTCGTCCCTTTTTCCTACAGTGGCAGCTGTGTAAATTGGAACTCATATCATTTATACTACTTTATATTACCCCTCTGAAACGTTTTTCACTTTTTTCAAACCAATATAAAAAATAAAGCATTTATGGGTTCATTCTTTTTTTCTCTAAATCCTTCATTCACAACACTCTTTCGGTGTATTTAGTTAGCACTTGCTAAGTGGTGACCCTTTTATTCACATCTTCCATGTTAACCTGAATT